>OY754958.1:13383558-13964939 GCA_963576555.1 Ferdinandea cuprea | reverse complement strand
TTCGTAAGTGCTTGTCTTTGAGGGTGTCTCTCTCTCTGTCGTGTTATTTCACCCCCACATATTTTAAATTGGAAAAAGAAATTAAAAATTTATTTCGTAGGAACTCCAGGGGATGATGTAGACTGCCTCCTGGTTGTTGGAAGTATTGGTGGTGTTTTTTTTGTTACAGAAAAAAAAACACTGTTAGGTTATGGTGTTTACTAAACAACAAACATTTTCAGCGCAGTCAAGCAGCAACAAGTTCTTTAGTCTGGCATATGACAATTTCGATAGATCATGGTGGGATGATTGTGTTTTTGGATGGAAAGTTTCGTAATTGAATTCGCAGTGACTGTAATTGACAGTTCAATATGACAGTCAACTTCAGGAAGGAGTACATGTAAATATATATTTTTTTGTTGTATTTTTAATAGATTTAATAGAAAGATTATTCATTTTTTTGCTAACCAAATATGAATTTTCAAGGGGAACCTTTTTTTTCCGAAGGTAATTAAAATGTGCATTTTGATGGCTCAATATATAGAAAGTTTTCTTATTTGTAAATGTAAACTTAAACGCGTAAACTTCCTTTAAGGAAACGAATACCCTAACTCTCACTTGTGGATGCATTCGGATAAAATTTATTCAAATGTATTCAACCTTACGAAGAATCATCCTGCTATGACATATATTTCCTCAGTGGATTGTACTTTTAATGGCAACAGACTTTTTTTAACTGCCCCAACTTTTTCGAAAGTCATACAATTATCCGAGAAAAGAAAGTTTGACACAAATATTAAATTGTCATTTTGCTAGAGAATTAAAATCAATAAATTAAACGAGTGGGCCAGACTTCTCTTATGAGATGCATTTTCAAAGAACACTACTGAACATATTTGAGTTTGTTCTAAAAGATAATCGTAAAAGGCTATCCAGGTATGGAGAGTATGAACTCAAATCCTTTTGAAGTAATCTTCGATAATGTTCCATTCATAATGGGCAAGACTTTGCAGATTTTGATTTTCAGCTGCTGAAGAGTTTTGTCCGCGATTATTCGCTTTTATGGACTACGCTAAAAATAGTGCTAACTATAATATCGGCGTCAACTGTGTTAACAATTTCTCATAAAACCTGAAGCTTGGCTACGGCAGAATCACTATTTTTTTAAACAAAAACATTAATTCTAATTCTAACAAGTTGTTAGTGATAAAATTATCCATATTGTTACATGGCATATCTTTAACTTATCATATAACAGTAAAACATTATTAGTGCGTAATGTTTGTGTTAAATCGCCAATGCAAAATCACTCAACTGATTGACTTCAATATTAATAGATACCAGATAGATAGATAGATACTCCGATACTTTGCGACTGTTGCGAGTACCTACCGCTCAAATAAACGTCTGATTCTGGTTGGGCGCCTCAACACATCCACTTTATTAATGAGTTGAATGAGACTTCATCTACACCATTATGTAAATAATTTTGCGAAAAGCCTTGTAGGTAGGATCTGCTCCGGTAGGTGATACCGAAATCTAACTTAATTTCAGTCACCAAGGTTTTGCTATACCCTTAAATGTGTGGGCTAAAGCGACACCACTACCTGTCCTGCTTGCTTGGATGACACAGCAGAACTTTCTATGCAGTTGTCCGGCCTATGCATCACGTGGCGGATTTTCGGGGCTGACGTGGTGAGTGCCGAACACCTAAGCTCTTTATCACTGAAACAACTACTCATCTTTCTTCGAAAGACTAAGCACATGAATGTAATGTAACAATGGACCTGTAGTTGTGTCTGAGCGCTCGATCGGATAATAGCACCTTCCGAAAAAAAGATACATTTTTGGTTTTCGATTTACACGGTAGGATATAAATTTCGAACCTTTTAAGACATCTAAACAAAAAAATAGTAAAATATAAAATTAAAAGCAATATACTAAGTGTAAACAGCCCACGCATAGTCTAAGGACTAGTTTCTCCAACCATGGTGGTGCAAAAATGTTTATTTTTGACACGAAATGAAGGGATCTAAAGTTTTCAAAATTTTATTTTCGCAAGTGGTGGGGCATCAAAAACAATTTTATTGTTTTACGGATGGGATTTAAACCGGAGCCCCTCACTCAGTAGTCCACTAAGACACTGCAATTTCTAAAAAGGGAAAGAGAGAATTCAAAACATATAACACTTTTATTTAGAATACTACTACTTCTTCTCTTCTCTCCATTTAACGACGAGATAAGGATCAGGATTACAGGGATCATAACCCTCCCACTTCACTGCATTTCTACTGGTCCGCCTGTGGGGTTCGCCGGTTTGACCTCAAAAAATATCTGCAGGCCTCCCAATTTTGAATCACTTCATCATTGAGGCTTTGACGTGAAGGCTTCCTCGGATTGTGGTACTTCTAAGTCGATTAAGATTTGTTACTCCTGCTGTCATGCAAAGCTTCTTCATTTCAGCTGCTGTCAACTTGCCCTCATACTTTTTGTACATTGTCCAGCCTTGTGAACGGTATGTGAGCGCCGAACGCACATCTGCGGTGTAGAGCCTTCCTTTCAGCTTATAGCACATTTTCCAGTCACAGATGCTGGCAGGGTTTTCCTGCCACTTTGTGCACGATGATTGATGTCGTCATCAACTGTTGCTTCGCTATTGATCCCAGATATTTGAACTTTTCACACTTCGGAACCACCACCCCATTCAAATAAATGTCCGGAATGGGTTGACTTGGGTCATAGAATGGGCAGTGCAGATACTCTGTCTTTTTTTTGCTAATACTATACCCATTTCCTTCTAAACCATCTACCCAAACATCAAGTGATCGTTGCAGGGAAGTCTCATTATTTTTAATGGCTCCATCGTCAGCAAAGAATAACTCCTGCACTTTAGGGTCCGTCACTTTTCCAACTACTACTAATTATTGAGACAAATTTCAATCAGTGATATTTATAAATTTATTATGTAATCAAATAGTCCCATTCTTAAAATATGTTTTATTTTTTGAAGCAAATTTATTCAAAAAAAAAAGCATTGAAGGAGAAACTTCTGATTTGATGGTTTAGCTACACAAATTTCTATAACTTTTACACTGTTATATCTACATAAATTGTCAGATACATTTTGGAGACACTATTTAAGTCCAAGCGGATTCCTGCAAAATTCATGTAGATTGATCAGCTTAAAAAAAATTTAAAAAAAATTCAAAGATTATGTTATAATTTTCCTTTTTTAACTCAGACTAATGAAATAATATACTGTTATATAAGATGTACCTATACATAATAGATCTTCGAAATGAAATGTTAAGAACATAATTCTAGCATTTTAGTTTAGGGCGACCTCATTTTTTTATTTTTTTAACCACATTGATATTAGATAGGTACCTATCTATGCCTTAAAATGTATAGGTTCGCACAACACATGAATTATTTTCGAAAATAAAATGAATTCGAAATGAACATGAACCTTTCATCGAAATGCATAAAAAAACAATAATTTTCATCTGTAACACATTGCTTACATTTACATATGAAGATACTATGGCACTGACATAACAATGTATCAGATACGTTGACTCAAAATCGCATGATATATTGCACGACATCAAAAGGCGTGGTCTAATTCACCCAACTCAGCGATAATAATTTCCCCTTCATTCACATCATTATCTCATTTCTCTTTTTATCGGATATTTTGCTGACCACTCATGTAATTTCAATGAGTATTTTACTACTTATTAAAGTGTTCAGTTGGAGTGGATTATTGAGCTGAGCGCAATATGTTTGAGTGGTGGATAAACACAACTTCGAATTTGTTTTCGAATGAGATTTAGAGAGCAGAAAGTTGTAGTATCACCAACAAAAAGTAGGTGCTATCTTTAATATTTATTTGTGTGGTTACATTTTTATTGTTCTCAAATGGCCTAATAGTGGAGTTCATCCCTTCTTAATTAGTAGAGGGGCATTACTTGTCTACTAGGCATACTGCATACATGTTACCGACATCCATTTGGTTGTATGACAGTAGGTAGCTGGTGGTCATATAAAATGAATATTTTTACTTATTTATGTCTCATGGCGGCTGCAATAAATTGTCTGAGGGACAACCGACCGACTGGTATTTTATAAATGATACAATACCCAGGTTCATCTTAACACAGTCATACAAGGATAGATGCTTACTAATTAAGAAGCTAGACGCTCGCACAACGTTCAATGCACATTTATACGACGCGTTACCACCCTAACATCCACCCACTATTCCATTCATTATAATTAAGGGTGGCAAACCGGCAAAAACAAAACCTACTATCACTGACGAAATGAGCAAGCATCCCCCAGCTATTTAATGTCGGCGACATTATTTATAACTCTTCTGCTGGGTAGGTAGGTATAAGGGGTGAATTTTTAATTATTATATTTATGTCTTTTGTTTGTATCCCTTTTCAAAACAGTCTCGATTGAAGAAAGATGTCCTCTTTGCCTTAATGCAAACCTATAAGTACTAAGTAATTCCACCCACGAAAACCCAATGAACAATGTACACAGCATCTGCGTGAACTTAGGTACTTGCGTGTTTTATGAAAAATTCTTCATTTTCGGGGGTCAACGAATGTTAAATGACTCCTTTTGTGTCGTTAAGAAGGGCAGACATTTTAGCTATTCTTTCTGTTCTACATCCATCGTGTTGCATTGGGAGGGTAAGACAGTGAAAACTGAAATTCCCCAATACCCAGAAGTAATTATAAATGTCCTTTAACGCTTCGTTAAATAATTTTTGGTCTCAATTAGTTGCAGATTTAAATTGCACGATGTATTTACAACTGAAACTTGGAATAATTGCTTAATGAGTATTTTACTACTTAAGAAAGTTAAAAAAAAACTACATATCATTTTAGTATTTTAGCAATAACTATCAAATAAAATCTTATATGAATTTCCTTATATATGATACATAATGCTGTACTTATGTATTCATTTTTTCAAGTTCAGGGTGAGATTAACTCATGTGGACTTAACAATAATTTCTTTATATTGTGATATCTATTTATTATATATCAAACTTCGATTTGAATTAAAAACATATTAACTTGAAAAGCAAAAAAGTTTCGATTTTTTTATATTTTATAATATCAATAGCTCTAGTTGTAGTGGACATGATTGGTTTCGTTTCTGTTCCATCGTGACACTGTCGCAAATTAATATTGTTCAGCAAAGTGTTACATGGTGGCCCGATGACTGGAAAATCAGCTCCATATGTCCCATCTACAAGAAAGGCGATCCTATGTTCTGCAAAAACTATCGAGGCATATCCCTGCTTAATGTTGCAACGTACTGTCTCAAACCTTTCTGCAACACACTAATTGTCACGTACAAGTGTAGCTTCCGGCCCGGCAGATAAACTGTAGACCAAATCTTCACACTAAGCCAAATCCTGGAAAAGAGCAACGAGTTTCAAGTCAAAACACACCACCTCTTTATCGACTTTAAAGCCGCATATGACAGCATTCATCGTATTTATTGAAATACTTATATTTATCCAGATGTGTCGCATGACACTAGATAACACGCGGTGCAATGTGCAGTTTGGCAGCAGCTCGTCTGAACTCTTTCAAACATGCAACGGATTTCGACAGGGAGATGCGCTGTCGTGTGATTTCTTTAATCTTGTTCTTGAGCAGATAGTGCGCAGGGCAGGTGTCAACACGAAAGGCACTATCTTCCACAGATCAGTCCAACTGCTGGGGTATGCAGACGATATAGACATCATCGGTCGATCCCAGCATGCCGTGATAGAGGCTTTCACGGCTATTGAAGAACAGGCGAAACTAGTTGGCCTTGAAGTTAACGAGGACAAGGCTTAATGTACGCTATCAACAAACAAACAATTATCTGTCCACCGACTAGGATAAAATGTCACTGTTGATAGTAGCAACTCCGAGGTAGTTAAGGAGTTCATCTACCTCGGGGTAAACATCAACTCCACAAATGACATCTTAGTGGAGATCCGTCGAAAAATTACCCTACGAAACCGCTGCTACTTCGGTTTGGCAAAACAAATGGATTTAAAACTCCTGACTCGAAGGACAAAGTGCATGCGCTACAGAACCCTTATGCTGCCAGTTCTGCTATACGGTGCCGAGTGCTGGACGATGAGCAGGAAAGGAGAGTTAATACTGGGATCCTTTGAAAGAAAAATCCTTCGACGGGTATTTGGTCCTGTGTGCGAGGAGGGCGAATGGAGGAGAAGATACAACCGCGAACTCTATGAGCTGTACCAAGATGTGGAAGTAGTCCAAAAAGCCAAATAACGTCGACTACATTGGCTCGACCACATCGAGCGAATGGACAACAACGCTCCAGCCAAGAGGATCTTCGAATCCCAGCCCCCAGGTTAGAGACGACAAGGAAGCAGCATGCCCGGGATCGCAGAGGATGGAAGGCTGCCGTGTCTCAAGCAGAGACTCTTCACGGGTCGCAGTGAAAGTGAAAGGCCACTTTTAAGTAAAGTCTTTTAGTTAAATAAATATGATGAAAAAGAGACATAATAATAATGAATGGTATTGAAGATATTGTTGTTGTTTGCAGGCAATAAATGAAAAAAAGCTAATCGCAGAAAGAATGGTTTTGTATTTGTATATTAAAAAATTTAATTTTTGAGGAGCCTCTCATGACAGTTCCTACTTTTGGTGGTAGAGGCCGGGATTTGAACCAGCAACCTCTCGCACACACAACGCACTTAACCACTAACTTCACTAACGTTTTAACTAAATACTTAAAAAAAGGTTGTAATATCCGTTTAAGTGTGTACCTATTAAATCAAAAATATATAACTTTGACCATATTTACTATGAGTTTTATTTATAAACGAAAAATACTACTACGTATTACACATCGTACCTACATATAATGTTGAATTGACAATAATATTTTATAATTTCGTAAAGTCTATATCCCCCAAAAGAAACGATCTTTCAGGTAGACGAATAATACTTCACAGTTGTCGAATTACTTACACATCGTCTATATTGGCTTGGTGACATCGAGCGAATGGACAACAGTAATCCAGCCAGGTTCGAGACGACAAAGAAGACCGAACTTCCGTTACAAGGACCAAGATATCGCGGATGCCAGAGCGCTTGGTCTTGATAACTGGAAGGCGCGTGTCTGGGACCATAGAGGATGGAAGTCCAGCTGTGTGTCAGATAAGACTCTCCACTCACGTAACGCTTTTATTTCTTACTTTGTATACGTTTTTAGATAATACGTTATAACGATACTTTAACTTCGCACGTGTTTTAATTAAAAAGTTTTTGAAATCAATTTTGTATTAATAATGTGTGTTAATCATAAAAAGTTAATCATAAAAGTACTTAAATTGAGGTCGTGGATTTTCTCTCACAATCAGTGCAGTTATAAACAGGTGTTATTAAATTTAAAAACAGATAGATAACTTTTTTAGTATTGAATAAATTCCAAAAGCGTTTATGTCTTACATCTTTCAGTTTCAGTAATCATTGCCTATGTTCCCATAGATGATTGACTAGCGTATCGTCAAAGGCTGAATTTCCCTTTCTGGCACATAACCCTACTTTGTTTAGCTTCTTTAAGAGATAGCTAATTTTAAAATATCTATACATAAGCCTTTCGCGAGAATTTCAGATCAAAAAAATGAAAACGCATACAAAAGCGGTCATTGCTTTACAGAAATACACATGTTGAGGGCTTCTCTTAAATAATGTAGTGATGTGTTAGCTAACCTTAATATTAGTTTTCTAAAAGCAATTGAAATGTTTTAATTATTCTATATGTTCTACATGTTTTTGGCTTAAATCAAAATATCTTAAAAGTATTCTGGGTTCTTAAAAATATTTAACCATACCACTTTACCATGTAAAATTTCACTAGGATATGCTGTTCGGGGGTCATAAATATTTTAATTTTTTAATTATAAATATTTCTAGCAGTCAATGTTGAAATTTACAGTCTGGCGTAAAACTAATTAATACCCCATAACTTGTGTACTATCGCAGCCACACAATAATACTGTCTGCAGTAGATTTAAATGGGCCACAGAAGGGGAACTTTTTTTCTCCATAACATTCATGCAAATATCAAGTGCTCGTTGCAGTGAAGATCGCTTATGGTAGCTTCATCGTCTGCAAATAATAGAATCTGTCATATATTTTACAATAATTAGCAATAATTTTTCTCTGTCCTAGTGCAACCCAACTTTGATTGACAACTCTTCGGTAACACTATCGGGGCGTCTTAACCTTGAATCAGAAATTAGCGCCACGCATAACAGATTTCTTGGTTCTCTATCGAAAAAAGACAGTCATTTATGAAATTACCATTGAATAACCATTACGTGCGGCTATCTTTTGCCCTTTTTCATGGCGTCTTAGGTCTTGAGTAGCTTACTTCCTTTCAACCGGCGAAGAAGGTATTTATTTACTTTACTCAGAACAGTGTTTTCGCCCTCCCCGACATATCTAGATATAACTCTCGTCCTCAAGATTGTTAAAAAAAAATCAAATGTTTGCAATGTCTTAAGAACTTTCAAAGTAGCCCAATTTTATGCTTTAATTCGAATCAATGGAAAGAAAATTCTAGCTTTCAACAGGCGCCTTCAATTTTTTTCTTGTCAGTGCCATTCTGCATAATTAATGTGTTGTTCAAAACATTCGTCAAGATAAAATTAAATCTCATTATCATTGTCCCAATAACAAGTAGGTAGTACCTATCTTCACTATCCACAGATATACAAACGTAAATCTCTTAATGGGTATGTGCCAACATACACTTACATTCACGATTTAATACAATAAATCTGTTTAATTCAACTATGCTTTTTACTCCTCATTTTTATTGCCACATTGCACAATTATTCCCATGTTTATTTTTTGCTATTAATCAACGACCTCATCCGTGTCACCTTTTTCAGCGATTTCTTTACATTTTAAATTTATTTATCTCTGCTAATCGGGCCGAAATACAAAATATATGTATCTACATTACACAAGTGGTGAATTGTATTTATCGCTCTACCTTATTCAATATTAGCGGGCTACTGTAATCGTGTGCTTTAAGAAAAAAAAATTAAAATTCCAACCGCAAAACACCGAAATGATTAAATTCCAAAAAAATGGAAAAACTTTAGAGTAGATCGCCAGCTCAGAGGTAGAAAACCCCGTAACTTAACAAATTTCAATTCAACGCCACTATTTGCACCTTTGTTCCCATGATCTAACATCGAATATATGTATGTACAAAATGAATGCTTTGCTTTGGTTTATCTGGTCAGAATTTTAAACATAGTATTTATTTTTTTCTTTTTGTGTTAACATTTTGGTGCCTCATAAATAATTTTGCATCTGTTAATAAAATTGTACAAAGTGAAAGGCGACCCCCTCACATCCTTTTTGACACAATCAGCACATACTGACGTCGAATTGGTCATTTGCAATTTTCCCCAGAAGGCATATTGAAAAGGGTGGCGAATAGCTCTATACTGATGCACCATCATCATCGTGTCAGAGAAAGAGAGATTGCATCGCCTCAATGTCATTCACAGTGACAAAATCAAAATAGGAATTAATCAGAAAAATATCCTTTTGGCAGAGGCTAGTAGTGAACGCCTTTGTGGGCCAACGTAATCCTTTCGTGTCTGGTGGAGCTGATGGCTTTACAATATCTGTTGACACTTTTTGGATGCATTTTAGCGTAAACTTCAACACTAAATTCAATTATGCGTTCCTCTTTTGGTTAAAAAAGAATCTTTTGCAAAAATTGATTGAACGATTTCAATGCATTTCGACTGTAAAAAGCAATAAAAAAAATAATTAAGCTTTTCGTGACTGGACAGCGATTTAAATTGTGAATAATAAAATGTTCTGATTAATTGATATGTGTTATGTAGGCACATATTTAACTACACTTATTTATTTACACATGCAAAATGGTTTAATGCTTAATGTATTTTCAAAACATATGATTTCAACATCTAATTCGTTACACATTTTTATGGAGTCATTTACACTATATTTTGAAAGAACGTAGAGTGTATCGGTATATGTACCAGTGGCGTTGCATGAACAAATTTAAAGGGAAAATTTGGAGAAAAAGTTATTCACCTGTAAACTTAAACATTTTTTTGACATCTATATACCTACCTCTTAATTATTTATCCTACTTATATTTATTGTACTTAAGTACATTAATTCATAGTGGAGAAAATGTAATCATAGGTTGTGCATTCCATTTTTATAAATTTAACCGTCACAGCGCCGTTATCCATTCATCCTTGTTATACTTTCTCTTAAAATTGATAAACAGTAATGCTGATCTGACTTGCTCCACTATCTCAATAAGTAAGAAATCAGTACTAGTCAAAAAATAACGTTATTTTTCTTACAAAAAACCAGGCCCGAGTCAATAATCGTTTATCAATATCCTTTTGGCATGGTTTGGATTCTCATGGTCCCAGGTTAATATGCGAACCACCTTGTATGAGAAACTGTCATACATTTCAATTTAATTATTTTTTTAATTTTTCTGGTATAATTTTCAGCATAAAATTATAGGTCTCAGTTTATTTGTGCAAAAAAAATATCTTTTATCTTAAGCTTAAGAAAAAAGTGCTATTATTAAAGAACTTAAACTTAAAGTACGATTAAATTATTTGATATATGTATTTAAGTCCGACGGGCAAATAGATGACGAATAATAGAATGTTTGATAATTTTGTCGATTATACTGTCTGAAAAGATGTGTCTTTTGGCAAATTAATAAGTAATCGTATCTTAAAAAGTTTAAATCAATTTTGATCTTAAAAGGTACCTCAACGAAACACTTCTGCCGATACGATACGGAGTGTGGGTTGTTGGATTAGAAATAGAACATAATATTTACTTAGAATATTTACTACATAGCGAAATTTTTTTCCTACAATACAAGTCCGATTTCTACGATATTGTAATTTAAAATGTATCGGTGTATCGGCAAATAAATATCGCCAACTTCGAAATATCCGAAAACACACAATATCGCCGATATATCGGTATCGAATGCATTCCTAGTAATTTTATGGTTGACAAACATTTTCTATTCAAATTTTCAGTAAATTCATATTAATATAATATAACACAGTGTTTGATCCTTAAATTTGAATGTGAAAATTTGATCCATAGGTTATGGGAAATGCTTCTTTGTAAAAATTTAAAATGGTAGCATGTAAAACAAACCCTGGAAGCATAAGTATTTCCATTAATATTAGCGGTAGTTTTATTGAAGAATCAAGAAAGGACAAGGTTGAAGAAAAAATCTTGTCTCAAAAAATAATAAAGGAATTACAATTTAGTTTTTAAAATTCTCCTTGGATTTATTGTACAATCATTGATTGTTAAGATATCAATGATCAAAGGCTTTGTTTTTCATTTTCCGTCGAGTATATCAGAAAGAATTGAAAAAGATAAATTTTTAAGTTATCACTGTAATGATTCGGCTGAAAAAAAATCAAATTTCACCGCGGATCTCATGAATATAAAAAAATTAAATTTACATTCTTATTTCCTTTTTTTGCAAATGTTTTCTGCTGGAAGATCACATTTTTAAACAGCGATAAACATACATAGTTCGAAAATATAACTGCAAACGTCTGAAATACAGTAAATGACGCTTATTAGGAACTTCAAAAAGCCACAATTTTTGTTTCTTTTAAGCGTGTGTTTCTTATATCCTAAAGACGGATATAAGAACAAATTTTCTTATAAGAAAAACACGGATATAAGAAACAGAAGTTGCTTATAAAAAATATGTTCAAAATGTTCATCGAATAATGTACATGAATGTACAAAAAATAAATTCAGACTATTTGAAAAAAATAACAGGAAAATTTAAAAAGTAATAAATATTTAGGTATACTGCAGTTACTCCAGCATATTTTAGATAGCTATGCTACAGTTACAAAATAATTAAAACGTAGGTTTCTTCTAAATATCGGTCAATGGTGGTTTGAGTGAGAGTTTCCTCCCGTTGTTTGAAGAGAAAATCTTCAATTAGTTCGAGGTAGCTGTCATATTCCTCATCGCTGTTTATTTAAATAAACCTTTAGAACAAAAAAAACTGTCCAAGTGTTTTTCTTATAAGTTTTTTGCATTGGTGTAAATATGCTCGTACACGGTGATTTTGTTTAGGTCTCTTATAAACGTGCTTTTCTTATATGCGCGTTTCTTATAAGCGTCATTTACTGTACATCGAAATATGTAAGCGCTCATAAAAACATTATTAAATTAAATTGATGTACGGTATGTAGATGCGATCTGAAAAAGATCGGTATTTTTACTTTTTGCAGATTTCATCGTCCTAATCAAGATATTAAAAATCTATATTAAACAAAATCCTTCCTCCTTTAAGTATGCACGTATAATTTCCTAAAAACTTTTTTTTTCAATTTGCATAGCATGCCAATTAATCGCGGGGATAATAATCTCTGCATACAATACGCAATAAAATAAAATTAACTAGTTAGTTTCTCTGCGGTCGGTAGTGGTACCGCTTCGTACGCTCACCTTTCCTCACCAATTATGAAAGTTATAAAAAATAACCAAGGACTTCTGGGTGAAAGGCACGAGTTTTCAAATAACCTACATACTTCAATTTAGAATTTTAAAACACGGAAAAAAGGGGTTACCGTTCTAGTTGAATAACTACAAGCAAAACAATATTATGGTAGTAAGTAACATATCCTTGCGGTGCGCGGTTTCATATCGCAGTGCTGATAATTACTGCGGTACCCAGGTCGGTGGCAATTTGTTACGCCTAAATGTCGGCACGCGTACTCTAATCTTTGGCCTTAATTTGCCTTCTGTTTTGAGTCCCTGTGAATGGGAAAGATATCACCCTCTTGATGCCTTGTTTTAGTGCAAAACTCTATGGAACGGATGATTATGTCCTTTCGTGTTGCGACCATTGATAGTCCTACCTGAAAGTCACTTGTTTACATGACTATGTACTGGTTAGAAGTGGGTGAATGAGGTAAGTTTGATTTGCTTACCCGTAAATAATTAACTTTACTTATAATGGGGGGTTGGTGAAAGGAGCCTTCTTGAGAGTATCAAAATTTTCATAATGAAAAGGGATACTAATACTAAATACTTAGGAACTTTCTCCACCCTATACTGAAATCATTTTCTTTTGGAATTGTGAAGAGCTTGAGGTTTAGGTTACCACACTTAAAGGGACCTGACCAGATAGATAGGTTGGGGGATAGATGAAACGGTTAGAGTGTCTATCTGTCTGTCTGTCTGTCTGAGCTCATACAATTATGTATCTCGATATATATATATATATGTATCTACTATGGTGGGGTGGAAGTACCAGTGGATCGGGCGATGAAAGTCATGTCTTGCGTGTGTAATAAGTAATTTTAGACAGAAAATTTAATTGCCTCCTGGCTTCTGGCTCCTGGATGTATATGTTAATTCAAGTGGAATTAATTGTTTCCGGTATTTAAGTTGCTTCAAGGATTTTTGCCCCGCTGCCTTATCCTGATCCGGCAATTGTTCGAGTAGTTCGATGTTATTATTGTTCTTGGTATTTGTGGTCTAAAGGTGTGGTGGGGAGTACCGACTGTCTCAGATGCCTTTGGGTTTTTGGGCTTTCAGCTTGACTTGATTTGGCTTCTCAATGTTTTGACTTTAGGTATCTACTAGGGCTTGTTTTAAGTGCAGCTATTATCTTGATTTTTAACTTTTGTTAGGTTGGATCAATAATTACTGTTGAATTGCGTTTAAGGTTCAGTAAACATATGAGATTAAGCAGCAGGAAAGCGTTTTTATTTTTCTTCGTTTATTTTGCACTGAAGGAGTTAATTGTTTTTGGAAATATATGCACTTTATTATATAGGGTTAACGTAGAAATGTATGATGAACATTTTAAATCAAAACCTGAGGTCAAACATTTTAAGAATTATAGGTAATTACAACTACTACTCGTTTAGATAACTAGTAACAGTTTTTTGTATCTATTGTCTTCGCTTCTTATATGCTTTTTTACATATTTGAGAAAAGCTGGTGCATGTGATTCTGATTCGCCCTATAATGTCGCATTGATGATTGAATGTTTGGGAGATTTAATTGAATTGGACAAGGTTTATTATGTCGCAACTCCGTGCATCGACATCGGTATCCCTAATGTGCCAAAGAACTTTCTTCGTTATTGGCTTCATAAAAATACAAATATTATTTTTTAGTTAAACTAATTTTTTTTTCTTAAAGGATTATATTCTCTTTATTCTCAAAATTCAATATAAAATAGTAAATGTTATTACAATTCAAAGTTATGCTAACATACATAAATTTAGAGTATTGTTAGTGACATTATACTTTAATGAAAAAATAGAGCAAATGGCACATCATTTAAATTAATTCAGTAAGTATATTAATTAACAGTAAGTATATTATTAAAAAGCAAGAAACGAAGTGAAGAAAAAATGACGAACAGAATAAAAATACAATTATACAATTTCAAGATTGAAATAATTTTAAAGTTGGTTAGTTGATGTGCAACAAGATTTCAATTTCGTTTAGGTTAATTTTCAAAAGCCACAATTTTACTTTACTTAAAAACATTATCAGTGAACCAATGCTTCGAATGTCTTCCGGGAAAGTGTTAAATAATTTACAAGGCACAATTGTGTAAAAGCTTCCGAATCTAGAAGTGCGAAAAGTTGGTATGATAACCAAGGAATAAGCATTGCTGCGAAGGCTATCATTGATGCGACTCTGTAAGTATCCACATCTAATAAAAATCATTTTTAAAACTTTAAAATAATACAAGTGTCTAACTGGCAGAATTTTCAGTTTATTAAAAAGGACAAAAGTGTTGGCTAAATGGGATGAAAAGCATATTGTCAGCAAGAACAGTAAGTTGTTGGATCTTTTTAAAGTGAGTACCACCCCAGCAGCAATTCGATATGGTATATGTAATCTAGAATGGAAGATTCCAAAGTAAATATTTTGTAAGATGCTTGAGTGGACAGCAAATATTGTTTCAACAAAGAGATATGATCACACAAGCTTAGATTTAGGTCGATTACGATAGCAAAGCAAGTCGTATTACAGTCAGTATTTTCATTGTAACTAGCAACTAGCTGCATGAAACACAACATTGACTTCCGGAGATTCCTTGCCGGTAAGGCTGAAGAACATGAGCTTCGTCTTACTGCTTACTATTAACTTATGTTGCGCAAGCCATAGTCTCATCAAATGAACATCATGGTTGATTTCAACAAGTAGGTTGAAGAGATTGCATGAGCCATACGCAAACGCGAAGTCGTCAGCAAAAGCCTTTAATCTACCTACGAAAGGAAGACTGCAGACAGAGTTAACATATATTAAGAAAAATAAAGGACCAAGAATAGATCCTTGTGGAACATCTAGGTTAATTGTCTTAGAGCCGCCAACAATTTTCCCAATTTTGTATCTTTGCGTCCTGTTCTTGAGGTAAGATTTAAACCAATCTAAGGTAAAGTCTCGTAGTCCTACATGGTACAGTTTATCCACTAGAATTGCGTGATCAACCATGTCAAAGGCTTTGGTAATATCAACGAAGAGACCGGCGCAAGTTTTCTTGTCGTCGAGACCCTTATAAATATTTACTCCAATGTAGTTATTAAACATAAGTCACAACTCTCCATCCTGGGTTAACTGCTATATTATGGCTTTGATGCCTAAATGCGATGTCACAAATAAACTATTGGCTTGTTTATCATGCTATTGGTCTACTTTCGCTCAACGAGACTAGAACAAAAGACGTATTCCTTTTACGCTTTACATAAACAAACTCCGGCAAATTATTAAACATTTCTCAATTCATCTTTATGCCGATTATGTGCAACTTCTATTCAGCTTCCATTTTTAACTTTCTCGTATACATTATTATACTAAAGACAAATTTATTGCGGTTGTGCGGAAATTTCGAACTCAAACTGAGTAAGAGTGATGATATTACGACTATAGAGAAGACCACAAAAGTGGGTCCGCCAAAGCCGTCGATCTTTCTGTCTGTCTGGGCGCCATATGGTGAAACGGTTTGAGGGATTTGCTTCAAATTTGCAATAAATTAATTAATTAAAAATACTAGCTGACCCGGCAAACGTTGTTTTGCCATATGCGTTATTTCAAGGAAGTATTTTTTTTAAGAAATATTTTTTTTTATATAATATTCTTAAAAATAACTAACACTATAAGTGTGTGGGTATGTAATTATAATTGAAAGAGGAATGAAGCGTTGGAAACAATTTACAGTTGAAAAACTGTATAGAGAGTGGGAGAAAGGAAGCCTGCTTCGTTCTCATCCTTCCTCCGTGATGTTTGCTGGTTGAGAAGTGACAACGGGAGATAAATGTCGGGGATAACTGATTGTTTGAAAGAACTATACATGAAAATTATAGTATACTACAATTATTATATTCGATTGCCATCTTGTGGATCTTCGGATTTAACAGCATAATATAAAAATCGCGATTAGAAATCAAGGTTTGATCGTATAAGTCTGATAGTTTAGAATTGTATGTATTTTTCAATGCTGAATAAAAAAATAAAAACAAAAAATGTTGTCCAAAAAAAAATTGGAGGGACCACTCTTAACATTTAGGGGTATGAAAAATATATGTTGGCTCTTCCTAGACCTACCCGATAAACACACAAAATTTCATCAAAATCGGTCCAGGCGTTTCGGAGGAGTTTGGTAACAAACACCGCGACACGAGAATTTTATATATTTGATGTATGTATCTCTATTCTAAATCCAGGTCAAGTTGGCCCCTTTTACGTTAATTGGTGATTTTGCAAAATTTTTACAACATAAGCCAAAGGTTTTCGATAAAGATTATTGGTAATAAAAAAATTATATTTCCCACTAATTGCTAGCATTTTCTTAGCTGGCATCACGTCACAGTCTATACAAGCAACTTTACTCAAAAGGGTAATGAAATATAAAAAATATATTCCAATTATAGTATCTTCCTAATTGAATATTATCGTAAATAAAAATTGTAACGCAATAAAACAACTAAGATATTTTAATTTCTATATATTATATTTATTTTAATTTTTTTGTTAGCTTGGTAAATACTCCCTTCTTTTCTTCCATATTCTTTCTTTTCATTCATTCACGCGACTTCTTTTAGTTTTTAACGTTATGATGAAACTAAATATTTTATTATCATTGAGAGGTAGTCAGTATTCATTTAATATTTCATAATAGCAGCGATTTACTAATTTGTTAGCAGTATAAACGACATGTACATCCATCGTTTCTCCGGTATTTTTGCCGCCATTGATTTCTTCTTTTTTTTTTTTTTTTTTGCTCACGCTGTAACAATCAAATTGATTGACATGTCGTCAATCAGGCGATTGATTAAATTTTTATTATTTTTCACTCAAAGGGCATCACACAGTTCCAGGACGGAATGCACAAAACAAAAAAAGACTTAAAATTTGATTGGTTTTTAATTAACGGAAAATTCGAATGAAATTTTCAAATGTAGAACGATGTGAGATTTATTTTCGACGATTTCGACAAAAAAAAAATCTTTTTGGTTATATTAACATGTAAGGATTTAATTAAATATTTGTTTTTGATTTATTCTCGTAATATTGATTATAATTATAATATATTGTACATACATACTGAAGTCGGTGTAAGGTCTTGAGATTTCGCTAGATTTATAACCTGAAATATGTATTTTAGTTTTGAAACAGTTCGTTTTATTTGTCTTGTATACTTCAACATCTAATCAGATGCCTCACGCACCGGTTGTGGTATCATTTTTTTGCTATGTCACTTTGACATAAATTGCCACTCTATGACAACTAAATGAATTCAATATATAAGGACATAACGCATGTGGAGAATTTTCCACATGATATATCAATTATTATTAACAAGGGTTGGTTGGTACATGCGTACGATTGTATTATGATCAACAAAACGACCGTACGCAATAAATAAAGGGGTGAAATGTGTTAAAATCAGAATGCACGTCGCATCATATTCGTTGAAGCTTAGTAATCTGTGAACAGACATATGTTCAAAAGGGATGTGTCATCAGTTTTATTTTGTTACAACTTTTAATGTGTGACAATACCAGTTATCAATTTATCATAACATCTTACATCGCTTTGTTTGTTTTCAATTTTATAAATGTTTGCCTTGCTCCCAGTAGTAGATATGCCATTTGTGCTTGTATTTCTGCAAAATTTATTCAGTTACTTGGTATGTAGTGTACTTGAACCCAATTGATATATAACTGTGATTTGAGAGTTTTTAATTATACCCAGTTGTTTAAATGACAGTTTTGTTATTTGTAAATTGTTCTAAAAGTAAAACAAAAGGTATGTTGTCTCCTTTCTGTAGCACCAGAACTAAATTCTTGTTTAAACTCGGTTCTCGATATAATAACCCACCTCTCGACTTGTCTTCTACACTCAGTATAATTCGTCATCTTTCGGGAGAATCCGTTTTTATTTGACATCATATTTGTTAAAATTAGTTAAGTGTAAGATCTGCAAAACGGATCTTAACTAAAAAAGGGAATTGCTATCTATGATCTATTATTGCCTTCGAAGTGAAGATTTTGTGGGCGGTCATATTTCACACTTGCATCAAGTATGAATTTTGATATACGCTATATATATGTCTATGTGGCAATCCACTGATGATTCTATACCACTACATCTGGGTGGAAATTCCGTGAATCTTTAGGTCGCTAAAAAATTTTATTGAAATTAAGCACTTGCTTCAAATAACAATACATAATGTGTCAACTTGTAATAGTAGACGAATAGTAACACATTTTTTGGTATTTACTACAAATCAAAACAAATAAGTTGCGAGTAAAAAAACGGCCGCAATTTACATCTACAGCAGTTCAGTGTTATCGGGGAGGAAGTCAAAATCACACCAAGAAAGTAGTAATATATGACGCGCTTTGCAAAATTAATATTCATACATTAACCACATTATGCGAAAAAATTTAACATCGAGAAAACACGCAACAAAATATTTCGCTGTTTCTCGCATCTAGAAAATATGTTACTAAAATGAGATTAAAGCACGCGGAAGCATTAAAAAATAAAGTGCACGACTGCGTCATACGAAACTTCCACACTACATTAAATGCATTTTTGAATCGCCTCAAACTCAAAACTTAAAACATTTGATCATATACCAAATTTATTTAAATCACTTTTTAGGTTTTCAAAAATTAGATTTTCTCAAAAACTGCACTTACGATTTTGATGTAATTTTGCACATTGAACACGTTTAGCATAATTCTTAAAAATACAAAAACTTATCAAAACTTTTAGAGCCGTTTTTGAAAAAAACAATTTAATTTAAATTTAAAAAAAAATCGTATAAAAAAAAAAATTTCAAAAACTAAGTATGCAAAAAAGTATGCGAGTTTCTTTTATTAGTTTTCGAGATATGAACGGTTATATTAATTACCGTTAACTGATTTATTTAAAAAAAAATAGTATGCAGTATTTTTGGCCCTATCCCAAGTATCCTTAGTACAAAAAAAGGAAAAATCCTTGGAATCGCTTTCTAGACAAATAGTTATAAGTGATTTTCACAAAAAAAATTGTATGGCAGGTACCGTTATTTCAAACGATAAAGCAAAAAATAAAAGATGACCCGAGATGTAACCCCAAAAACCTTATAAACGAACACTGAAGCAAAACCGTCCAACCGTTTCCCCATACGGTGTCGGACAGACAGACAGACCGTCAGACGAAACTTTTTAAATGTCCGTGAAAGTAATATTAAAAATATTAAAGTGACCCCAAACCTTTAACAAATTTTATAAATTCCATAGATGCCTTTTCTTTATGCAAATAATACTGATCATAGGACACATAGAGAACATGTAACTCAAAGCTAGGGCCAAGCAAAAAATATGTATGGAACTGAAACACCGGCCAACTGGCAATGGCATCTCAAGTGAAATAATTACCTACTGTTAAATGATTAATTTTGCAAAGTAACCCTCGTCTTTTAGATAGATCAATGGCTGTTGAATTGTTGCAAAAATGTTTTCCGTATTTTGTTTTTTTGTTTTTCTGTTTTCTCCCTTATAGATGGTTTTTCATTTTGAGTTACCCTCTCTCACTGAATGGAATACGATTTTAAATGACCAACAATAAAGTGAATCTATGATGATAATTTCCCACTGAAATCGAACATTTTGTGTGGAATCCTTTCCAATCGGGTGATACAAATGAATTTCATTGCAAATCTTCAAAATTGCTCTTTTGCCAATTGTACAGGGGTATTGTTTTGGAGTTCGAAAATTACTCATAGAGGGTTGACTTTGTGGGTGTGGGGAAAAGGATATAGAATTGAAAAATTGATTATAAATTAGGGGAAGTACGTTTAGAGTGTGGACATTCTTTATCCTGCAGTACATAGTACATCTGTGCATCATTACTGTTTAATTTCATTACTGTTTGTTGTATAAAAAATTTGTGGGCATGTCTTAAAAACTCTGCAGCTTTTAAATAAACGTTTATCTTAAACTATGAAACAATAAATCCTTAACTTGAATCTAATTAAAGGACTTCCGAAGGACTTCGACAGCATTCCCTGTGTAAAAATCGCCAAAAAAATGTATATCTAGTATGTCCTTTGTCAGGCAAAAAAAGGTTGTCTTCGCCCAAAATCCAAATATACAGAGGATTACTGAAATTTCATGTGAAATAACAGATCGTGTGTCGAACAAGGTGGCAGACAAAAAACACCTACCTCGAGCGGAGCAGCAAAGATTCGTTGCGGTTGTTACAGCAATTCAAACGTGATTTCCACACATTTTCATTTTTTGCACATATGTTTTTGGCACAAGGGCGACGATATGACAACAATATACATATACTGGCTAATGGCGATGACCAATTCTTCCCACTTTTGTCCACACCAAAAACAATCTATAATGCATCGGCATTGTCATAACACCTCTACGTACTCACAAACTTGTTCCATTCATTTCAATTTCAAAATGTTCCAAACAATTTTAGGTACGTCAAACCCTTTCCTATAAGGTGCAAAATTAATTGGAGATAGCAACAATAGTCCGTCTATATTCCCAAGATTGCAGTCAAAACTAAATCGTGTTCCAGAACATTTAAATATAATGACTCCCATTTGTATAATAAATAACAGTCTAGTATTATTTATTCTCGATGTACATATAACAAAGAAACTAATCAAAAAGTTCAAACAACATTTTTTGCAGAAAATCATGAACGAATTCCCGTCAACACGGAAAAGATATATTTCCTAAATACTAATATTCTAGGGTGCATCCAGTCAAGTATTTAACTTGTCCTCCTCCTCCAAATACACTTGACCAATCACCCATTACATTACTTGATGTTCAATTATTTGCTGGGGAAAAATGAATGAACAAAACGACGACATCTGTGACCTTTTCAATCCATGAAATTACAATTACACTTCCACCGACACCCTCAACACTACACCGCCATGGTTGTGCTTTCAGGACACCCGGACAGGATAGAATCCCTCAAACTGAAGACAGTCGATCCCATGTAGAAAATAAATAAAAAAAAAATAATTGGAAAAGCAAAAACAGAATCTAAAATTAACCTGGCAGTAGTCATGGGGAAGGTCAGTCAGAAGGTGTTGCTGCTTCACGTATCTAACTACCCTCGAATTTTATATAAAAAAAAATTAAATAAGAAAATTGTAATAAGAACCAAGAAATGCTAAGCATCCTGTAATCGCATTAATCAATAGAAAAATGGACATAAATTATCTGTGAGATACATTTCGAAGCGCCCCGCACCACACCTTACACAAGGATATTCTATTATTTTCATCTATCGCTGGTTTAATTCTGTGACGGCAACGGTAGCAGTGGTGTTTCATCCCTAATTTTGCATAGCTTTGTACATGAAACATTATTTGGCTTATTAGGTTTTAACGCTCTCTCACGGAGATCAGGATTATTTTTAAGTTGGAAAATGACTTTTTGTGTGTGTGTTTTTTTTGTGTGTTTTATTTTGCTTTTGGGTAGTAGATATGGATTTGAAGGTCTCGGCGGGGTTGAAGATTGGATCTATGTTTATAATTGCAAAATAAATCAATCAATGGTGTTTAGACTTTAATAAGAATTGACATTTAAAAGCGGGACGGATAAACAAAAGCATGTCCTGCTGCGGAATGTCTTACCGATTTCTTTGGGGACATGAGCTAAAAAAACGAAAACCCGAAGCGGAACAGTAATTTCGCTAATTTGAACTGAATAAATGTACCTCTGCTTAAATAATATATGTATTTCAATGAGCTTTGGAACGATTTATAATACTCATCCCTTAACCGAATAATAAAGCAAACGACACCTGGCATGTACTATAGTTAAGCGTAGTCACGAAAGCCGCACAATATTGACAATTTATTTAAAAATAGCAAAGCTTATGCCTTGTACAAATCTAGTATTCTATAATTGAATTAAGAAACCGAATTTCCAAGATTTCAAAGAACACAGACTAGCTTACTTGATTATGGGGCTCCCGACCTGTGGGGAATTTCGCAAAGTAGCATTCCAATATTTTACGGTCATGTGCATGATGATTCCAGTTAACCAGACAACGCTCTTTTCAGATGCCTTTAAAACGGAGTTTCGGTATTCCTTGTCATTTTAAACCTGGTGGTGGGTTTCCAAGATCCTCGTAGCTGAAGATACACACATCTTGTCCATTGTATTCGCTGTTGCATCTTCTTCTTTCTAATTTAACCCTCGACCCTTGTACTTTTGAATCATCAAATTAAATATAAACATTTTTTTGGTCTACGACGTGCAGATATGTTTTCTTAGAGCATACAATGCTCAAGTTCACGAAAATTTATATTATTTACAATTTTTTTTGGAGTAAGTATACATAACTTAGATTTAAATAGATTAAAATTATTTCTCTCTTATCTCATAAAAAAAATTCAGAGTGCCCACTTACACGACAACTTAGAATTTTCGAGTCCAAAGGTCGAGGGTGAATTAAAGGGCTCACGACTTTTGGAGTATCTCTGCCTAAGGCTCAGTAGCTTTCCAACTTTTAAGGTCCCGGACACGATGCTATAAGTTAACCAGACAAAACAAACCTCGGATGCCAGACATTGCTTGGCCTTTGGAACGGAGGTTCTGTATTCCTTGTCCTTTCGAACTTGGTTTTGGGATTCAAAACACAACTTGATATAGCCCCTAGATTTCGCTGCTATATCTTCTCATTTTTTAGTGGTACACATGATCTCTGTTTTAGAGAACTTACACTTCATCTCTTGAGAGTTAGAAGTTTTGAACCTATTTCTTTTGTCAAACCGAGTATCCATATTGTGCTTAGTGTATTTTTTGGTTTAATATCTTCTCTTTCTTTTGTCTTTTTGCTTTCACTATGTAATATCATCCCTTAGGCTCTATTCAAGTTGATATAAAGAAGTTATACGCATTAATGCATGTTTTTCGGCCGATAAGTGCTCCTTTCCATTCAATTTAATATACGGTTTAGTTGGGAGTGTTTTGAATCTGAAGGAGAAATCTTTATATATATTAGCAACAAAAAAAGTTGCATATGTTCGATGCTTGCTCATTGACGCGCAGACATACTCTCCGTGTTAATGTGTCGCCGATTTATTGAGCATTGGCATAAAAAAAGGAATATTACTTAATTTAAAAAGTAATCACTTTCGTGCAATCTAAAAAAATGCTCATTCCCAACCTGATACACCCATCAAAACAAATTCACTGTCAATTGATACCATTTACATTCGTAGCTTAGAATGAAAACCATTTTATTTGACAACTTTTCAATATCTGCACCAGCGGCATAAAAAATTCAGACATAGACTCGCCCAAATAAAATAAATACCAACAATATTGCAATTTTTTTTACTGATTCATTCATTTTTATCACCTCATCCTATCGCCTATCCTACAGCCCACTTTGCCTAAGCACAATAACAAACGCAAGTAGTTTCCTGGATTGAAATAAAAATTTGAATAAAAAGGCACACAACTACAGCACAAATCCTTATAGAAAAATAAAAAAAAATGTAAAAAACTAAAAAATATCAATACTTCGTACCGTAGTAGTAGGTACATAGTTCCGTTCGGTGTTTTTGTATCTTTTATTTGTACATTTTTAGCAGATGCATTCAGAGGATTTCTGAGTGGCTGAGTGGAGCTAGTAGCTGGATGCATGACTGCATATCGCATGTGGAGCGGATTTTGAATTTTGCAATTTATTTGCAAACATCGTTCGGATCAAATTGAATATGTTCATTCGGGGAGTTGATTTTCATCTGTCAATTTGAGAATGACAGTTGTGTTTCGTTGTTTCATGTTTTGTATATTTTTCTGTCGATTTTGTTTGCAAGTTTTTTTTTACACTTTTTGTATTTGCTTTCTTTTGCTGCAATCAATTCTTATTTTTGGAACGAGAATTCGACGAAATGACATCTACGTGGATGCATACGGTTGGATGCATGAGTTTCGAAAGAACAAAAAAATTGCAAAATTGTATATTATTCAAGAGCGCTCGTTAAGTTGACAAATGAAATGCACTTTACCCGGAAGAGTTTATTGTTTTATGTCGTTTCAACTGAAATGGAAAATAATTAATATGATCGGAATGAGATATGAGGTGAACGATTGCGAATTTATGGACGTACCTATAGGTGTTTCTGTTTTTGTTTCTTCATTTTTCTGATTGTTTGTGGGCTTTTTATTTTTTGCTTTATGAAAATAAAATTGGTATTTTTAATGCAGGTTTATTTAAAAATAAAAAGAATTTTGCTTCATTATCCCTTATTAAACTGTAAATATAAAAAAAAAGTGTTTTGGACCTATACCTGGGGTGAAATCGGCTAAGGCGGTAGTTGTTGTCGTGTTTGATTATCAACTATAATTTCCTTTGCTATGCGCAAAAGGATAGTTCACTAAAAAGGGATTGATTATTAGCAGCACTCAGAGTTTTAAACGCTACTTCCTTGTCGACGCTGTAATTCCGAACAGCTGAAGTGATTCTTTCTGTGAAAAATGTAAGTGAATTTGGGTATACAAATTACAAACAATTTCTTCCTTTTCTTAAGGCATCAAGCTAATAAAGAGCAAATACGGATAATTTCTGTAATGCATTAATTTGTATAATGCTATTTCAAGCACAGCCCGGACGGACAGCCTAGAGGCTGCAATGGAAAACACTCACTCGTATATTAAATACTAATGGACCGGCAACAAAAACAAAAAATAGTTGGACATTTATGTAATTATTTTCTTCATTTTCCTCTCTGTTTGAGCCGTAGAAAAGTTCCAATAAAGTAAATATTGCACTTCATGAATTTTAAAATTTGACTTGAAAAATGTTTGTTCCAATTTATTTAATATATTTTTTCCACTAAAGCATTTAATTTATTTAGAGTTGAAGCCGAGGTGCATACATATTCACACAAATGTATCAAAGCGCCACCTAAATAGCTGCTGTCACACGAAACCGGTATCAAAAAAGCGATTGTCAATTTGATAATCACCTTACATGGAGTAAAAGTAGCCGATTCCAGCCCTGAATTTTAATATAAATTAAGTTTTATGAAATGAAATAAAATGTCTTGCCATTTTAAAATAAGTTTTTGTAAAAATGTATTATCCATTCTGACTATATTATTTATATTTTCTTTGCAAATTGACAGCAGTTGAAAAGAAGATGTTTTGCATGACAGCTAAAGTAAATAAGCTTGGTCGAATTGACAGTTCTTATTGCCTTGAGATTGGCCTACGAATAGAGTAAAAAAAAGTCAATACTTTGGAAAATCAAAAAATATGTGGGAGTCTCCGTTTACATTTACATCCAAAGGCTACAATTTCAACATTTTATAAATTTTATTGAACTGCATTTTTTATTCATATATTTTATTTAATTCGATTGGATATAAGTTTCAACTTATTAAATTGTAAATTTTGCGTTTAACTTTTGAGAAAACAGAGGACAAAATATGTTGACAATAGTTTTTTAAAGAATAATTCCATAACCTTAACTTGGAAGGTTTGAATTTCTTCACCCTGAGTAATTTTTCATCGGACCACGGTGAAGACTCCAAACATTGATTCCAGTTCTCTTTCCTCCGCCTCCCAACTGCTGCTTTCAAAGAATGTATTGTTGGTCGTCCTCTGTTCTCTTGGTACCATCTATTTTGCAACTGGTGGTTAGTATGCTAGCAGATTATTAGCGGTCACTCCTGCAACAACGAATATTTAATTTTGTTTCCAAAAGAATGAAGAAATCCAGAAAAACAATCCATCGATGATCCTATATTTAAAGTGTCTAAAAAATGTAAAAGGTCAATAGGACGTGTGGTCAAATGCTTTCACTTATATTCCACCCAAAGACAGTTTTATTTGAGCTAACTAAGTCAAGGTATAGAAGTTCAACGAAAACTCAAGCTACTGTTATAAGCACGCTACTAAAGCTTTTGCGTATCCCAATTGCTCAGTGCCATAGAGTTTACTGATTTATATTTTACTGTCTTCCTTTTCTTAATTTTTTTTAACAATATTCATCTTTCCTGGATTCATGTTCGAAAAACGAAGATCGTTCTATTGATTTTTCAAAACACTGAATTTATTTACTTTTAAAAGGTGCACCCTAATTTCTGAAATGTTTAACTCAAAACAAGAGAAGCTCTGGCCCGTAAATTAAAATCTTGAATGCCGTTGCTTAGTATTGAATGATATGAATAAATACAATTGTAATATTGACGGATGTTTTAAAGTAATTTAAATTAAAGGCTTTGTCTGGTAGAAATACAAGTTCAAATTTCTTGACTTCCCAAGTTTGAATGTCGGCATTGGTATGATGTTGTCGTATGATGAAGTCCCAATAAGGTTCGTGGAAAAGTGTGGTTTCTTCAAAAATTCTATGAAAATTGGAGTCTCTATTAAAATATTTATAAGGAAGTTTTACATTAAATAAAGTGTAGTCTGATGAAAACGTTCCACCGTTAGAGCGGTATTATGCAGGGCTAGCGACGCGAAATAATTAGGTGCTAACTAGTGGTGACTTTCGTCTGCTGACCACGCCCATAAACGACTCCCTCCGAGAGTGCGGGGTTTTTTCTAAATATCAAACATAACACTAACCAAATTTTAACAAGACAAGTGTTCAAATAAACACCAATTGTTTCTATACACACCATCCATATAACCATCCCTCTTATTATCCGTAATGTGAAGTTAAGAGCAAAAAAAAAAAACGAAAAAAACCTGAAGAATGAAAATAAACATAAACAAGCTCCCGTGGTGTTTGCAACCCCAAAGCGGTGTACATTTTAAACCATAATTTGTTTAAAGCACTCTATCACTAGTACACCAACCAACACCCTATTTTTCCTCTTTTATTCAGACACGGACAGGACATGCGATACAAACATGGTGACAAAATCACAGGGGACCGACTCGCGATATTGCAATATTATCTCAATTTTAAACTTCACGGATTTTATTTTTACTTGTTTTCCTTTTTATACAAGCCTCGTCGGAGCATCAGCCTCAGTCAAATATTTTTTTTAAACATTGTGTATGAAATAATGAATAAAATTGTACAAATATACACAGGGTGACAATATATTGTTTGTTTATTCAGCAGTCGTTCGTTCGCGCCGAGTCTCAGACGGCCTCAAGGGAATTTTTTTTTTACAATGAAATGATGGGGTGTATGCGTGAAACGTTCTCCCTATAAAATAAAGAGATTTTGATAAAAATAACTCGCTGTTCAACACACTCATCATGGACTTAACACTGAGGGTTGAAATATGAAATAAAAAAAAAACAAACAAAATCGTAACTTTTTTAACAAATAAATAAATGTTAATGTGAAACAAGTGGCATCTGTCAGAGAGACAATAAAGTGTGAAATTATATCACAAAAGGACCTTAGAGAGATATGTCAAGAGACAAAAAAAAAATATTTACTTCCGAGGGTTATCCCAATTGAGGTACTGATTTATTTGCTTGTAACTACATATTCCCTTAGGACGTATGTCCAAAAACGTTTCTTTTATAAATTAATTTTCAAGAGTCCATTGTGCGAGTAATGAACGATTATTTATTTTAGGAGATTATCATAGTGAAGTGATTTACTTTAAATGACTTACTGCGCCCCAAAATATGCAAATGCGCGCATTGACTCTGTGACCCCAATGAGATAATTCTTCCATACTGAAGGATATTTGAAATGCAGTCAATAGTTAAATTTTAAATCTTATATTCTTTTAAGAAATCATGCATTTAGGATCCAAATATTGTAATTCGGAAAGGACTATTTTTGTCTTCGTTTTTGAATCTTTAACGCATTCTAAACGATTGCAATGTTCCGTCATTAATCTTCATCAGAATAAAATATTTCTTCTATGTGAATTGAAAATAAATAAAGAATCTTTCGTACAACGCCGACTTTTTAAAGAAAATGTGATGGCATGAAATTTGAATATTATTCATGCTGGTGTGCTTCGGGATCAACCCCTTATCTATCAATGGTACTTTGTAAACTTCTGAAGAGTTTCCATCATGACTACAAGTGCCCTTAAACGTTCAATTCATTATGCAAATTTTACCATCATCATTGTTGCCATCATAAACATCCTTATAGACGCCATGATCGATGGGATGCTGCCGTTCGTCAGTTTGTCAAGTCATTCAGTTGTACCGTGGCGGTACTTATGAAGTAAAACTTTACTATATAGCTATAAGTATAATGAATAAGGGATGAATAATATAAAATTTTGAATACATATAACGATTTTCAGTAGTGTCAATAAAATAAAACTTCATAGATTCACACGCAGTTGAAAGGGTAGGTGTTTTTTTTTACTCTAAAAGACTAAGTCCCAAAAACTCAAATAATCACCCCATCTCAAGGTAAACCCCTAGTTGCTTTAGACACGTGATAAAAATATATTGCCTGCCAATTTTTGTTAATGACTTGCTTCCTTTCTTTCTTTATAGGCAATACAAAAAAGTGAGTGAGTATAAAGGAAATATCGACAAAATAGCCGATAACCAACATTAAATTTTGTAACAAAAATGCGCAAATAGATACAGAATCTATTTAAGCTTTTTGATTACTCGTTGAAGAGTTTCGCAGTTCTACAGAAACGGTGCAGTTTCTTTCAAATTTTCTAAAACACGGAACCCACCCACACACATTCAAGAAGAGCCTAACAGGTCTACTTGCTCATAATTAATAGAAGAAAAAACAGTCATGTCTCTATTGAATTAGATCATCGCAAGCAACTCCATTAGTTTTATTATTTGTTATCTCCACATGAACCGTAATGTAATCGTTAAATGCAAATAAAACGCAACAAAGCCAATTACTTCTGTTCTGAGCCATAAAATCTTTTGATCTCCTCACAGGCGTATGTCCAACCCCAAGTGTCAAATTTAAAAGCATTTTTTATTTTAATGTTCCCCTCAAATATTTTAAATCTGTATAACTAAAGAAATGCCCGCACTAAGGAGAAATTCAACCAGAAGCATTCGTATCTCGGAAATAATATGCAAAAATGTCTTTTTAATGAAATTAACATATAAAACCCATGAAATTGCTGAAATTATTAAAACAGGCCAACAACACCCTTCTCGAGTCTCAATGCCGTAACCTATGCAGCGGATTAGTGCGATTTGACACTCTGCATACTGCATTTGCTTTATTAACCCCGGTTAGCTTCTGGGTGGAGGTGTAAAAGGCAAACGCTTCAAGTTGCCATGGTAAAATAAAAACTACCCTTGGGGCTTAGCCATGACAAACAGGGAAAATATTAAAACGAGGGTGAAATTATGGAAAAGAGTTATTAAGGGATTAAGTGTAATGTGATTTTGCGTAATGGGAAGATTGCAAGTGTTCATTGGCCTTGGCATTGGTTGGTATCCGTATTTAGACATCTGAGAGGAAATATTTTGGGCAGAAAATATTTAGTAAGCGGATATGCGAAGTGACATTTTTTAAGCAGATAAGTACAATAATATTTGGAAAATATATGTACGTAATATTTTTTTCTTGACTTTAATATTTTTCATATATGAGTGGCCAAGAACAAAACAGCTGAAAGCAGATGATTAGAGAGTATTGGACGTCTTGTATGTTCACTGAAGAGAGAAAATAATGAAACAAAGTTCTACTGTAAAACAAAACGTTATCACCCTTGCGGCAAAAGTTTTCAAAGATGTCGCGACGATCAAGTGCGGACAAAATTAGAGCAGAATTCGGGATAAAAATATTTCCAGCCTTTCATAGATCTGCTGCCAAAAAAAATTGATCAGCACAACCATCTTCAAAGAGCGAAAGAGTTTTCGTGATCTAAACTGGCTGCGAACATCTTTTTAATGAGAAGGGAAAAAGGCACAGTACTTAAACATATGCCTATATAGGCAAGCTGCTATCAAAGCCAGATCTGCAGTTTCGATTACCTCTAAAATTATGGAGATGGCCATAACCAAGCTAAACATGTTGGGCAGGCGTAATTGAGGCGTATGAGTCTTATGCAGACGAAATTGCTGGTTGACTACCTAAAAAGCAGCAGAATTTTCGGAGGATTTGACTTAAATCGTTGCGGAAGTTATCATCATTAATATTATTCGCTCGTTAATATCATATCATACCATAAGCTGCGTTACACAAGTAACCACTTCTTATCGCATCTTCTTCTTATCCCAATAGTTGGAAGACAGGCAAAGTTATTCCTCTTGAATAATAATCCTGAAACATCTTTAACAACGGAATCTTGGAGAAGGCATACATTTAGTGGGGTATGATATGGATTACCTCCTGAAAACTTAATTCACATTCTCAACATAAATGTTAAAGATCGCATATCGCATTACCACAAACTGGTCTTATGTTGTACGGTTCAACAATTTTTGAATGCATGACGTTGCCATTTCATGCATACCTTTTTATACCTCCGCTTAAGTCACGCCCTTTTTTTATTGCTGCCAGACCTTAGAACACTATTCTCACCTCAAGAAAGCAAATACCAGCTAAACCTTTTATATATAAAAATTATTTATGTATTTATTAATTTTTCTTGTATTTTTCTTCAATTATGTGTAATTTCCTAAAAACATGTACATTCTACCAAAGACTAAACCAAAGACTTTAAAAAGATCTGCCACTGGTTTCACTCCTCGACGCGATCTCAAATCTCAAAACACTTTTTCAGTAATTATTCGACTTTCATCCAGCCTTCTTCAACTCGCTAAGAGTATTGGCAGACTCGGTGATTTACATTTTGATTTTTAATCCTCAATAATTCTGTGTCTAATTTAAGCTGGCTTGCTGAAGTAAAATGGGTAAGAGTACTTGTTGTATTCGGACGACCCTAATAATAATACTACAAACCCTAATAATAACAACAATGCAGGGCTTTATTATAGTCGTTAATTACTTCTCAAAATGTATGCAAGAAAGCTGTCCCAACTTTCTATATCTATATCTGTTCTTACAAACTGAAGATAACCATTGAAATGTGATCGCTTAACTAGATATATGATGGACGTATGTGGTATTATTTTTCGAACGGATTCATTCTGTCCTTAATCTGTCAGTCAAAATAAAAATATTAAATTTAAATGCACACTTTGCTACAAGTAATGTGTCTCGGTATAAGAAACTAACCTGTGCACTAAAGAGCAGGGCAATCTTTTTGACAGTTTTTGTCTAGACTCCTTTGATTCGACGAATAAAATTAATGAGTGCAGCACTACCATGCAGCATCCTATATCAAAATCCCAGAGAACCGGATGCAAATTGCAATCATGTGTCAGAAGATTTCAAAATTTAAATTCAACATGGCAATTAGTTATGACACTACTTCGAGAGGCTACCATGATAATTGTATATCCGAGACAAAAGTCGCAATTAATTTTGAAAGTATAATGGTTTCAGGGGAATCTCGGCAGTTTTGCGGTTTTGATGATTGGCAGCCGAACCATTCATGGTTAACCTGAAGACATATTGAGTTCTGTTGTTATACTGCACAAATACCAACGGCTTACATTTTATGGGGAATTATTTTCAACCAAATTGACACGTTCGCTCTAATCACCTACTAGATGTGTGTGATCTCATTATGTGGCAATAATGCGAACATCTCGATTGGGTATGAGTTATTAGACGCGTACGCATCCGACGAATGATGCTACTTAGAAAGAAAGAAAAAAAAACAACCTGGTGGCGATCTTGATTTAAAGTGACAAGTATGATCGCTTAGAATGCGTGTGTGCAGTAATAAGACATTCGCACCTTATATGCTGTTGTTACCACGTACCAACTCTGTTTCATTGTCATTCGTCATCATCATCACATTTTAGCTACTCCTAGATGCTATTTCTGCCATACATCCAAAGAAATGCCGCATTGAGAGATCGCGCAGCGAGTTTGCTGTGCGGGATGACCATTTTCAGTAATATACGGAAGCTGCAGAAGATTTATTTGTTAATTGTAAATTGTTTGTTTACTCAAGATCAAATTAGCATTTCGCGAGGAATACACAAAACATAGGCAATCGGCTCGTCGGTCGCCTCTCACCGAATTTCCTGTCCTTCAATTACGCTCAACACGCATTTGTTGGCCCAAAGCGTGACCAGGGGAACCTTTTAGGTGATTTATATGGCTTTTATCGTATTTTATTGAAATGCATATTCGTTGCTCGGATGTCACATGAAAGAAGTTTATGATTTTCATAAGCGCATATATAATCGAACGAGTGCAGGAGATGTGTGATATATAAAACAAGATCTCCGGCCATTGTATGTCATAAATTGTCTCACCGGCATAATTGCATCGTGCGATTTCACAGGCGACTTTCCGTTGGAATGTGTATCTGTATCCAGAGTGGACGATGCGATGTGGTATGGAAGTGGACATCGACAGCACAGTGTGTGATAGAGTAGCAGGAGCAGCGCAACGAGCTGCTTATAGTGTAGCATCATTAATGCGTGTTGGGTGCTGGCAGATTTTTGTGAAGTCTACCTTCTTTGGGAGTAAAATTGTGTTTGAGCTGACCAACATCTGTATAGCAATCGATTGGCTTCCAATTACGAAGGCATGCTCGAGGATGTGGAAGGTGAAGTTGATAATTTTACTGGGAAATATAAATGTTGTTTGTTTCCTTTGTTTCGTTTTTTGTTACCATAAAAAATAATCTTGAAACAAGGTTAGTAAGTTAGAACTGAATTATACTGTGTGATAAAGACTACTAGAAAACCAAAACATTATCTAATTCCCCACTGAAGTTTATCTCAATGGATTCATAAGGACCTAAAGAGACGACTGAGTGACCGCTCTATTTCGCCGACCCACAAACCTAACCAAATCTAAATTGTTTTGCATTTCCCTATATTTGTAAATACATATCATACACATACCTACCAAATATTAATATTAGACCATCAACCTTGCTTTAAATTTGTTCGAAAAATTAGCTTCCTCTCAGTCTCAGTGTTAAAATAAGTTGTACTAATATATCGTAATTGTGGGTAGGGACGATGTTGACATTAGTTTGTCCTCTTATGTGGGAGTTACAAGTTTAATACCCAACGGAGAACAACTATATAGGAAAGCCATGCTTTATTAATGGTAACACCTAGTTGCTTGCACCACTACACCAAAAAGCTAATTTCTACGATTTGGATTTCCTATTTGAGTAAACAAAAAATTTTCCTTAATTCACTGCATAGTGAAAACTTGCATTGAGCTCAAAACGCCATAAGGCTAACTCGGATTTCTTTCACTCTGTCAATTTCGTTTGCTTCATAAAATGTTTATAAAGTTATTTCACTACTATACCATAATCAGCATGTTTTTATTTAAAATTCAGATCTCTAAGTTCTAACGCTTCTGCGATGTTTATTCAACACGTACATGCCCCACATTTTTTTCCATATCCTAAGATATAAGATATATAAGATATATTTATTTTAGCATACAATTTGTAGCAGCCGTTAATATTAGACGTAATCCTCGAAAAGGCAGAATTAAAAGTTATGCCGATTAAGAAAGGTCTGGGCGTCGCTTATATGATTATATAGGATTTTAATTAGTTGAAGTCTGCAATTTGAAACACATACTCCCTAGAAGATCGAAATGTTCAAGATTTAACATTTTTAAAATATGCACATTGCCATAATTAAGAAAAAACAGATTTAAAGCTTAAGTTGATGGAATTAAGGATTCATGAAATTTTAATTTATATTTAATATCTATTTGAATATTATAGCTAAATTCTCCTCCGTATACTGATTAACAGGCCTATACAACGTTTTAGGTCACGAATGGAATGATGTTTTCTTCGATTTTTTTAAAAGTAAATGAAATAAAATATATTTAATAACTACCAAGCTATTTCCAGTGATCTTCTTGGGCGCGTATTGGATACTGCGTTAATAGGATTAATATACTATATTTACAAGTAGGATTATCAACTCAAACTGGCTGGGTCATCTGCGAGAAGAGTTATCAATAAAGGAACCCAACAAAGTGGTGTTGCAACGTTATCGCTTATGCGGATGACCTTGATATAGGGTTGTTCGTGAAAAATGAAAAAAAAAGTACAAATAAAAACGACAGCTATAAACACTGATGGAATTGGCAAGACTATTAAGCGTATAGAATTCGTGGAGTTAAATCTATCTAAAAGTTGGAATAGAATGGTAATAATTATTGTGAAAGAAAAAATATAATGTTAATTAAGTGTTTTTTTTGTACTACAACCAAAACGAGCAATCTGTGCCGTGGATTTTTTTTAGGAAACATAAATAAATGGTAAAAATTACGGGAAGAATTGTGTCGGCAAGTTGGTTTTTGTATGCTGAACCGTTGTTTTGCAAAATAATGAATAATTAATAAATACATTTTTATATCGATTTTTTTTTTTTTGTAGGTAGCGAAGGTAGACCTCTTCTAGACCCAACTTCTAAAACGTGATTCCTATTAAAAATGTAAAGATTTTTCTTAATCGGATAAGTGGTTCAGAAGTTACATGAGTTTTAGTTCAAGGTTTAATAATCAGTTCGAATCGTCGACTACACCATTCCGCAAAGTCAATTCGAAAAATCCTTCCATGTCTGTCTTTTGCCGTCGGCCACTTCAACCCAACCTAAGCTGATGTTATATCTTAAACGTGAAAAGTCCGTCCACTGCGCTAGAGGCATTTGCATTTGTAGCAAAGTTGCATTAAAGGCGCTGCTCAAGCCTCTTACCCTGTCAAATTTAGTGCTCGAAATCAAGCGATGGTGCCTTGACACAAAAGTCTTCTTTTTTCCTTCTATCACTCAGGAGAAACGACTGCAGGTTGCTTGTAAGCGTCTTTTCGGGCCACCTCGGTCGCATTAGGTGGCGGATTTTCGGGGCTTACATGGTGAGTGCCAAACATCTAAGCTCTTTATCACTTAAGCTCCTTCTCTTCTTTCTTTAAAAGGGCGGGAAAACTAATTACATTGATGTAAGGTTTTGTCTGCATGGTAGCGCAAAGGACACAACTACGTCTGAGTGCTCCATCGGATAGTATCAACCTTCGACAAAAAAATGGTGAATAATGGCCGTTCACAAAATCTTCACTTCGAAAACATTGACAGTGGCGTTTGCCCATGGTCTTGACTTAGACTTAACAATTTAATACACGCCTTTAAAACTACTTATAGTTGTTGAAACTAGTAATAGTTGATGACTTAATCATTGTATAAATATAAATTGCTTAAAGTACATTTTGGAAACCTCCAAGACTTGAGACTTATGCAATTCACAACTTAGAATAGCACAGCTTTAAAATAAGCCATCCTCAAACTTCCAACTCCCCAAATTCCTAAGTTCCTCGAACATATTTCCAAAATTAAAATACATTATATGAAAATATTCAAATAGCAACAAGAATCTGAAAGCTTACAAGAAAATTCGTCGTTTTAAGTTTTCCTATTTAATTGTCATCCATATAATTATCTGTGACCGCGCCGATCAGCTGAATGTAGCCCCATAACGCTAATGATTGTAAAAATAAATTAGTATTTGCATTTAATGGATTTATCGAAAAACAATAAACCCGTAACCTGCTGTGCATTTTAAATGAAGATTGATCCCCAGATAATATGTTACTATTCTGTGCTGCAGCAGCTAAACACAAAATGTCTGGTTTCCTTGAAAGGACAGCATGCGGATGCGACCCACTGTCACTCTCCCTCTTAGGGTTACTGGAAATTTTATGTATTATATTTTAGTTTGTCTTAACTTTTGATTACACTAGCTAATTCAAAGGATTAATTCTGATCACGAAAAGTCACGTTTAAATGGATTCGTATTTTTTGTTTTCGTTTTTTATTATAATCAAACGACAATGGGGGGAAATTCTAATTTAATCCCATGGGATAAGCAGAACCTTAGTCGAAGTCAGTTCTTTGACATGAAAATAAATCAGTTCTATAACTAAAAAGAAAAAATATCGTTGGGGATTTTCTTCAGGAACTCCTTTGCAGTGTGTCTCACCACTTTTATACATTTTTCTTGGTTTTAAGGTCCACCAGAAGCAATTTTGTTTTTTTTTCCATAAATAACGTGGAAACGAATCTAAATTGTCATCTTTTAATAGCGATGAGCACGTGTTGTATGTCAACAACGCATCTGGGAGGGTGTTGTTAAGATACTAATCGCTTTAAGATATGAAAATGATAAACATGCTGCGCAGGCATTCAGTATAAACATAGCACACGTAGGGTTAAATTGGGTTAAATATGAAATTGACTGTATGCGGCGGCATGGGTGTAATATAATGTGACAGCGGCATATAGATGAATTATCTTGTCCGAGGACAAAGAATTGGAGTTCGAGAGAGATCACGGCAAGATGTCAGCGCAGTTGAAGGATGAAGGTGGTAAACGAAAGGGATTATGGGAGATCTTGGGCCAATAGGGTTATATAGAAGCATTTCTTCATGACATTGAAAGGATGAATAATTATTTAACGTTAGCAGGAGATTACATGAGATTATCGAAGCTAAATGGAAATATGTGTGAATATGTAATTTTGGGGAGAAGCTGAACATAGTTGGCAATTGCATTTTTGTAAACCGCCGCTGCATCTGAAAAGAATAAAGTAAGTCGTAAGACCTTTTCGGCTCTTATTTTAATTAACACTAGTCGCACTTACTGTATCTTAGATGCCGGCAAGTGAAAAAGAAGTATCGCGTGTTCTTAAACTATAAAACCGAAGGTGCAGGCATGCGTCTTTATTTGTAACTTTCCCTCCAAATCATTTTCGCTAAATAGTAGGTAAAGTGAAAGCTTAAGACAATGATAAGTATAGATATTTATATGCATTAAATTTATTACAACAATTTCTTAATTTTTATAAATACAATAAGCTAGTGGCACCAGCAACAGGCGCCCTTCATTGTAGTAGAATATGTAAATAAATTAATTAATATTATAATTCTTTGGTACGCTTAGCTGTCTGAAAATAAATTACATATTTCTTAATTAAACTATGCTAAGAGATAAATGCTTAGTGATATTCATAGTAATAACGATATGGGTCTACTGACGCAGGACCAGTCGCTGCATTTGTTGGTTTGGCCATGGGTCGCACTACGTATGTATTTCGGCTTGAATGGAAAGTCAAGACAGTGTTATAAAAATGCATTATGCTATTACAAAAAAAAGAAACTCACCGATTGTGATCTCCGGCGTGAACTTGGAAGCTGGTTTCCTCCTGATGATCATGAGAAAAAAGCTTCTTCAATGCAATTATACCAGCGATAGTTAAAGCAACCTTACTTATCACTAGCGCCTTAATGGCGATTGCTGCAAGTGCCTTGAGTCCAATGGGTCCTGCGATACCCATCGCAGTCAGCAATGCAGCTATTACGTATTTAATATGACCACCGCCTTTTTTCTTGTCATCGCCGTCATCGTGGTGTTTTTCACGACCTTGACTCATGTCTATCTTCATTACATGTGTCCTAAGAAACTGATCTACCTTTTCAAGGAGAGATCGATCCAGTCGTGATAAGCCGCTTAAGGTCCGAGCATCCGTAAATCCTATTATACTTTCCTTTTCGGTGGTGTTTTGTTTCTCCAGTACCAGTCCATCGACGATGTTTACGGAGTCTTGTTTCAAAGCCTTTGTTATTGCCACCAGTGCCTTTTCCTTGAGACACCCCACAAAATCGTTTTTATCCTGGCAGTCGTCATACACTTTTCTAACTATCATGTACTCAGCTCCCAACCAATTGCTGCCCCGATCAGTATGTGTCGCTGCATTACTAAGTGCGGCTACGATCACTGCCATCACAAGGAGTTCGAAAATCAATCGCAGTTGCATCGCGTTGCAGGCAGACGTCTATTCAGAAACCTTGTATAGTGTATGCGTATATCCAAATCCGAACAGGTCCAATGATGATCGTCTACTAGTGATCTTCAGCGATATGATACCACTTTTATAAATGCCAGCAAATCTGCAAATGCAATGCTCTGCTTAATATCATGCCATGCACTGCCACTTAATAAAGATCACTGACTGAATCATTCGTTTGGAAAGAAGTAGCGTGCTATGTACAGAGGATTCCATATCCAATAAGATGATCAATGAGCAACGTCTGACATATTTCTAATTTACAATTTACGTCTTGTAAATAGTACAAGCACTTTTATTTTTCATTTGAAATTATTCGTTCGTACCTACTCCGTATACTACCCGACAACATGAGATCTGGGTTTGCACTGAATTTTATAGAGAAATTACTTATCGCTCTATGTACCTTTAGACGCAACTATACTGTACTTAGAATTTAGAACTTGAATAAAATTAGCAAACTACATATTTGCTTTTGGGTTTAATTACGAACAAGAATCCGTTGTTCGGCTAACTTGACCGTGACCATTCGTATAACGATTACGAGATCAGACATCAAACGGAATTGCCTCTGATGTGAATGCCGCGATGTTCTTCCTCCAGATTCTGTCTCAGAAAGGTGCGTGATGAATAGTGATTATACTGACAGTGAAGATATAAACAATTACGATTGCACATTTGGTGCAGTGGGTGAAATTGAATTGATTGTATTAATTGCTTACTAAAATCGTTTATGACTTTCATTTCTTTTCGTCGAATTGGCGAGCTGTGTCGCTGGAGAAAACAAATACTAAATCAGGGTAGTTGGCAGAGAGAAAAAATTATGTGATGACAGAATTAAAATTCGATATGTGTGTTTATCTACTCGTACATCTGTATTCGAAAGTGAGTGATTAGGGAAAAAACATTGTCAAATAAATTTCTATATTAAATTTACAGAAAAATGCATTGCCCAAAGAAGAATGAAATTATTAGGGGAAACCGGGATTAGTTGTGCTATATTTATTAACATTTTATTAATAATAATTGTTTTGTATATTAATGTTTTGGATGTTTTTTGTACATGTATTCTTATAGAGACTTTTTGGTGACTAAGATCAATTGGATACCAGTGCTCCGCTGTGGAAATTAATTATCCTTAATAGAACAGAATGTTGTTTGAGACTTGCAATTTGTATTTTAAGTGTTACTCCGTTACTCCTCTAATACGGGGTTGGTTTGGTTTGATTTAAGGGTCATTTCTAGTTTTGGTAATCCTGCCAAACAATTCCAGCCATGACGGGATAAGAATATACCTTCACTGCCATCATTAAGAAGTGTTTTTCGTAAAAGGTCTTCGAAACTTTTGATAGATATTTTGAGATACGAATGTTAAAATCTTTCATTCCTGATGAGAGAGAGAGCATTGTCGGAAATAGGGAAGAAGAAACTAGACAACGACTCATTTTCATTTATTTATCATTTTCATTTTACTTTACAGAAACGTCGCAACTTAATTCAATACCGTGTTAAAACCCCGAACGAAGCGACTAGAGGTTAATAGCGTCCTGGGCACGAAATATGACATCAGTGAGCGAGTGAATAACTAATCTACGTTACTGAACTATCGAAAAAGCATATTGGATCATGTTATACAAAGCATCACGTATCGAACGCACGTTGTAATTGAACATACTAGAAAAACTCTAGTACAGGGTCTTCTACCAAGATAATGTCATTTTGTGTTCTGTCGCTCGCGTTTTTATGTAAAATTGTGAGTTGATTATTTTTTAAAAAATAAAAACTGTAGTTAATAGACTTTATCAATCAAAATTAATATTTTGTTATATTTATTTGTATACCCTATCCTAAGGGTATATTAATTTTGACAAATAGTTTGTAGCACCCCTTAATATTCATCGTAGACCCCTAACATTTATGATCAGGACCAAAACCTAAGACTATTCAGCAATGTCCGTCCGTCCGTCCGTATCAACTTTTGAGGCCTTTAAATTTATGCTAGGACTGAAATTCCCTAGGATCACGAAATGGTAAAGTGTTAAAATTGTTTAAATCACACACTGCCACGCCCACAATTTAGAAAAAACCGTTTTAAGGCTAAAATTAGAGAGATAGAGTATTAGAACCTTCACAAGATATGTAGGCACTCCCCTTCTTTATAAGTTATAATATAAGATTTTTTTCCACGCCTCCTTTTTCGTTTTTTACTAAAATGCTGTTTTCAGCGAATTTTTAAATAAACCGGGAAAAAAATGTTTAACAAGATATTTAGCCAATATTTTTTCCAATATATCGCCCATACAAAGTTGTTGGCCACGCCCACTTTTAAGGGGCGTTTTTTCAAAAAAAAAATTGTTTTTATAAATTTTATAGAATGAAATAAAATGATATCCATCACCTTCCTAATGCTTTTTTCTTTGGGGCATATAGGGATATGGATAGGGTATCATACTGTTCGCCCCAAAGCGTACTGTGAAGGTTGTAACGCCCTATCACTCTAAATTTAGCTTTAAAACAGTTTTTTCTGGGGGCGTATCAAACTAAATTTTACCTCCTACCATTTCGGGACTCTATATAAATGTTTTGAATTATAGCTTCCTAGCTTTAACTTAAAGACCTAATAAATGGTGACGGACGGACAGACATTTCTAAATAGTGTTCGATTTTGATGCCAATCATAAATATATATACTCTTAGGATGACTATGACATTAAATTATGTTACAAACTATGCGTCAAAATTAACCATATATAGGTTATAAGTTAACCAGGATAGGTTATAATGATTGAATCAATATAATTGCTTTATATAACCAACTTTCAATTAGCCGCTTGAAGCCACGTAAATCTATTTTGCAAAGAAAAAATTGCAAAGAAGGCAATTTCATATGTTTATTTTTCTAAGCTTCGTGATAAGAGGAAAACTAAAAAACTAAACAAGACTACATGTCTTCTGTGTATGTTAAATCTCCTTGCGAGAAATTGCACGATTGATCACAACCTGTGTGTACCGAGCGAGTACCCTCAGAACTTTTCCACAAGTTGCCACAAAATTCATTGCAACTATCGCCGTATCTCACCCGCCTATATTCTCGAGTTACCAAGTGCAAATAAAGTACAAAAGAAAAATTCCGACTCAGAAAACTGAATTGTCAGTGTTTTACTTTACATTGTAGACACAGATTCCAGAGTACATATACATGAGAAACTTTGTCCGGAAGGATTCCACCTCCATTTGTGTTTTTAGCTATCGAGATATAATGTAGCAAAAGTAAATTTATACAAAATGAGATTTTTTGGTTTTCTTCACCCAAACGTGTGTGAGGTTGTTGTGAAGTGAAATTCTGCGGGACTCTTATCAAATAAGTAAGTGTGTTATTATTTTACCTCTAACAAAGAAGGCAATATTAAGATAGAACAATACAACCCTTAAAAACCGAAATACTGCAATTCCGAATAAAATCACTTTCTCGTGTTTGGGCTTCCGAAAAGTTTTCCAAAAACTTCATTAATTTTAAGATGAAAGCTCAGAAAATGTAATATCTCTGGATACATACTTCCGACTTTGAAGGAGGATTATTGGTTGTCTTGCGAAGTTGTTTTTCTTCAGATTTTCATAGGTATTCAATGGGCTTTACTCTTAAGCTTATGCGACACTTTGGATATAAATTAAAAATGCAAAGCAATTAAAAGGCAAGAAGTCAATCTGTTATTTCTTTTCGGTAACGGCTGTTCAAAGTTCTATTTCTCTATTTCTCTCCTTCTCATTCTCGTTCTTTCTTTTCCATATATTAATTTGTATCTGATGCCCACTTTTAACCCACAGACACATTTCACTCAGAAGAAAATATATATTACCAACAACAGATAACAGAGAATAATAAATGAAAGTCCAGACTAGCTCTCGCCCTCTTTGGATATAACTTTTAACAGAAGCACATGAACGTCTAATGAAAGCATATAAAAGCAAGCAAAAGGGTACCACGTCCATTGCATCTAGATAGAAATGTTATACCAAAAGTTAGTCCAATATCGGTTTCGGTCTGCGAAGTTAACACAATGAAATGGGAACTAGCTATTCTTGTACCTGTTTTTATGCATTGAACGCCTTCCTTTTACATATATAGTTTTCCCAAACACAAGTGAACACGATGGTTTTCAAATATTTATGAGATTTTATGAGGCGAAGAGACAAGTTTGCTTTGCTTTGTAATTAAGTCTGATCTAAACTTGTGTTCAGAGAATTTTTAAAAATATTGTCCATGTCCATACCTACCTATATGGACGTAAATTGATATATTTTCAAACACTTTGGATGTGTAAGATTTAAAAGTCAATTTGGAAACTTTCAGGTCGAATATGAATTCCCCAAAAGGTTTCACTTTTTGTATACGATGCGAATGTGATCCATCTATTTTAAACAATTTTCCATAAATCCTTACTCCTTATTACGGAGAAGCAAAATGTTCCTTCGCAAAGAGGATTAGCAAGACAATAGAGCATTTGAGCTTCTCGGCAACTTTAGTGAAAAAAACTCAATACAAAATTTCTTTATTTCACATTTATACTTTTATTTAACCAGGAAATCTCTTTGTTCATCGGTATTACTCGCTCCGTTGGTTGACAATAGTGCCCTTTTTCAACCGGCCGAGTAAGGGGTGCGCTTTCGCTCTTCTCAAGTGGCAGAGTGTAAATTGAGACTATTGTCTGCTGCAGATTGATTTTTCCTTATTTATCACAAGGGATGAGCTCAGTGGCAACAACAACCCACGACATATTTATATGTAGCTGAAAATATTTCCGTATCCAAAAAGATGAAAAGTACATTAGCCAGCCATAAGAAAGGGTGTCGGTTAGTATTGATGGTGTGAGTATCCTTTCTAATTTTTCCGGACCCCTGTGCAAACAACAAGTGAATCTCTAGCAATTTGTTGAAGAAAAAAAGCTGGAAAGGTGGCATATGGGTGGTAAACAATACCAACAATTTTATTGAAATAGATACTGTACGGAAATGTGGTAGGTGGAGGCAGTACAACGACAGAAACAAGGACAAAGGACAACTAAATCATTTTTTCGGATGACTTGATGGCAGCGACTCATCCTGGAGGCCAATAAAGAAGCTATCTTCCCTTCTTTTCACGCTAAACTTTGTTTCGATGTTTTGTTCACTCTTTATTATGGGGTTAAGTCGTTGTTATATCGCTGCTTCGGGTCTTTGTTACATTGTAATTCCATTATGGTTAAATTTTGGGATAAAATCTGTGGGTGTGTCGCTTGCCTGCTGGTGCGTTAATGATCCTTCATTGAGTCGAAGGAATATTATGACAAATTGCTTCTGGTGGTGTGTTAGGTGGTTCAGTGCGAATGGAACGGAAGATGATCATTAATTTAATTAACTAATAGGGGAACTGAATAATATCATCATATTTCCCCTTAATTTGTCAAAATGGTTATGGAAAACATCTGTCGAACACAGATGAAGTGGTTTATTTATTAATTTAAGAAAACGCATATTGTCGTTCTGTGAAAATATAAATTTAAAAGAAGGTTAAGTAAGTTTTATGCTCGATTAATCCAAAAAAATAATAGAAAACAATCGTCATTCAAAATGTTCGGTACATAGGTTATGTGCACGACCTCAGTGAGAAGTGCCGTCGTCGTTTTAATGAAGCATGTCCTTTACATACAAAAAATAAGCCTCTACTATCAGAATAAATAGAATAAATGTAAATATCCAGTCTTCAAACAAGTTTCTGAACATATCTATTTAAAAACATTTTATCATTTAATAACTGTTAATCATTGTCATTGAAAATAGTCCTTTATCCCTATAGTAGTCTAAAAAGTTTTCAAAACGTGTCCAATTATTTATTTTACAAAGGTTTTCACATTTAATAATATTTCTTGTTCAAAAATAGGTCAACGTTTAGCACTACAATTGGGACTTGAAACCTCTTAAGTGTTGAACGTTGGGAAACGCATATAAACAGTATTGTGCAGTTACAGTTTCATTTTAAAAATGTACATCTACGTAAAAATGATACTGAATATATTTTAAAAAATAAAAACGATCACTTACAAAAAAGCCACAACAAAAACAACAATAATATTTCCAAAAGTTCCAAAACTTAAAAGTACAACTGATACTTTCCAATTCTTTGTTACGCATAATGAATTAAGTAGTAGTAATAAAAAGTCGTTATTGTCTGTGGAGCTACAACTATGGACCGAACCGATGACATCAAATATTTATAAAAAAATTATCTACTAAATTTCGAAATGGAGTGTATATTGCTTAATAACTTCATATAAATAAAGTGCTTTGATTAATTATAAAAGTACAAAACAGCAGAATATGCAAGTATCTACATCTACAGTGCATTTGGGTGGTCAAACTGGAAAAAAACGATGAGAAGATTGAGTGAACAATTTGTCGTTTTTTAAAAAAATCCATTTGTGTCTTTCGAAAAATATTGTGGGATCACTAAATTTAAATAAAAAAAAACACGTATATATTTTAATATTTCTGTAAATTGACAAACCTTTAAAAGGGCAGTTGGGGTGAATAAAAATATAATGGAACACATGTTCGATATAATTTAAATTACACATCGCCATATAAAAAGTCACATATAATGACCATACCCAAAAATTCTTTCTTAGGGTCATAAAATAGTGCAACGATATTCATAAATGCTAAAATAAAATTACAAGCGTATAAAATTAGGTATGATTTGATTATTCTAGAAACAAATACAGCAATTCAGTGGTTCAGGTTCTCCGTGTTTTCTAGATGCATTCAAAACATCTACTTCGCTTTGTTGATAAACCGGAAAATTCAAAGTCAATCATTTGGATTGTCAGGCCACACATTTTTAACGCCATCTGAGTAATGAAATTAGGAACAGTCTGTGCTCGTCAAGCTTTTTTGTCAGAAGATCTATGAATTCATTCCTCTTTTTATTTAGGATGCTAAACCATACTCCATTTTCAGCCTTGAGGAAAAATGATCGGGTAATACTTGACCGAAATTTTTGGTACCTAATATGTCTCTATTATGCAACTCCTATAAACGCCAAATTAATTGAATAAACTCAGACAAAATAAATTAATACAATAAAATGTATTTTGAATATCCACTTTTTTTAATATAGAGCAACTAGCTTCACCCAATTATACTTCATGCGTTCTTAATGGCTTTAATTTTATTTCAAGCCTTAATAAAGAGGGAATATTAATATATTTCCCATAATTATGTTCAAAACATTACTTGTCAGAATTGCATTTTATCAAGACTACGCTTATCTTCTTATGTATTATATAATATTTTCTTATTATAAAAAGTCACATCAGATGTATAAAACCTTTAATCCCCTACTTTCGTCTTTCACTGTCTTCTAATAAAACTAATCCCAGCACAGAATTGAAAATACTTACCTCTCAAATAGGACTATAACTTTTATTGTGGGATATGAGATGACCTCCTCTTTAAAATTTCTTCGTAATTGAAAATACAAAAATTTGAAGAGCATTCGAGCAATTCTTCTCTAACTATTCACCTGCTACTCACTCATCTATTGAGCTTTGTCGAGAAGTTTTTCATCAATTTGCTACCAGCACTAGTTCTTCCTTCTACCCACAGGCCCCAGTGTAATACCTAGGATGATGCATATCCAACTAAAATTCTTCCATTTCTCTTGCAACCCATAATCACATAAAATACCACATAGATATTTCCTCCCCGGAACGCCTGCACTGATACCCCGGTTAAAAGAAAACCTCATCGTCATTGACAATAAGATGAGACGAGAGTGAAAAATTGTGTAGAACCCGAACGCAAACTTTAAAATCCGTTTGTTGATGCCTTTGACCACGTTCCTTTGGCTTTGCTCTTTAGAGTGTGGTTCAAATGGAGATGGAAGCTTCATATACGAGTAACCCACCCTTGCTCTAAGGCTTCTTTGGTATAGTTGCCCAATTCATAGTTCTGTCCAGGTACTAGCAACCTGTGACTTGCATCGGTAAGGAATCTATCTCTCCTTTTCGCCCCCATTCGAATTGCTCGTTTATTTTTTTCTTCTTTAGTTTTCAGATACCAGAATTTGATGGAGGCCATCAGTTTCATAGATATACTCCAGGCATTAGACTCAACCTCAATGGGAATATGAAGGTAAAATTTTTCGTGCACAATGAGGGTGCATTGGAATCTTTTAAGTCGAAAAGAACTTTGCTCCAAGAGTTTTCGCCCATATAGGTACTTGTAGCTATACTTTAGTTCACGTATATTTACCCTGAAAACTATAAAGCCCAATGCTATATATTGGCAGGTAGCGTATACGTATCTGAAGGTAGAAAGAGGTTATGCATTGAACAACGGGCTTTTATATATGTAGTCAAAAAATCATCTCCAAAAGATGGTGGGGATAGAAATTCTTATCAGGATTTTCATTTTGAATTATCCACAAAATGCTTTTCAAAACTTTACCCGTTCCAAGAGTGACTATATATAGATACATATATGTATATGTATGTATGCTCACATGCTCACATTTTCATTCGAGAACCTATAGAGGTAGTTATACTTATAAGTTATAACATAAAGGAAAGAAATTTATCAGAAAGAAGGAATACCTTCGGAATTAAAGTGACTACAGGAGTGGGTGTAGGTGGAATTCCTCTCAGCCGCAACTTCTAATTTCGGGGATAGAATGTGGTTTTGACTGAGGATCTTTCATGTGTTCGTCTGGTTTAATTTATATTGAATTGGAAATTTCGCTCTTAGGAATTTATACATTTATAGGTAACTACGTATAGCTCGATAGTAGAAAGAAAACTTCGAAAATTCAATTTTTATTTCACAAAGAAAACAATATTTGAAATGGTATGATTTTATGCTTTAAATTCGAAATTAAGAAGAACTTCACAGAAAATTCAATTGAACGGCGCCATATTGTTTTTCATCAAGGGAAAACTCCACCTTCTGTAGATGTCTCAGTGAATAGTGAATGCGCATAGTACCAAGTTATGAAAGTTATGAAATATTGTGTAACTGGGGGTGGAAAAGCGTACCCTTGTAAATAGAATGAAAGTTCCACCCACTTTTCTGGTATACAAAATTTCGATGGAACCATTTTCTTAGTTCTGTTTATAATAGTGGAATGTATATGTCGGGAAGATTATTGGGTAGGTGACTTGCTCAATATTGTGGTTTTGCTGCGGATATAACATTTGTATTAAGAATGCAATAAGTCTTGAAATAATTTTTAATCTTGCCCGTGAAATTCAATCCTAATTTTCTGATCTATGCACTACTTTTCTTCAATATTACAGGGTACATTTAAGTTTATTTAACCTAAATGATTCCATACATAATAGATGCAGTTTATTATTATTTATCAAAATGTTTCCTTAAACACTATTCGAGTATAAATAAATAAAAATGCACCTTACAGAGATAAATGGAAAACAAATGTTTGTTTAATAACTCTTGCATCACGCAAATGCAATGATCTTGATCTGCCTTTATTTCCAGCTCTCAAGTTGTTGAACTTTCAACATATCTGGTTGCCATAGCTTCCAACATTCCTATCGTAAATAAAAAGTATTTTCCTAATCATATTCTATGATATTTCATCTTACGATTTTCTCGCAAGTATACTGAATTCTATTATAATTCCATCAAAAGTAAATTTGCTTTTGCCTTCTGTCCATTTTGTATAAAATCTTAGGGCTTTTTATTTTAAATATTGTATTATGTGAATATAGTTCAGAATCGGCATAGAATTGTACACCTTTGTGCTTTGTCTTAGGCTTATTAGAAGTTGTTAATAACTAGGATTTATTTGTGTACTAATATTTCTATGTAGCAGTTCGGTTCGGAATCATTCAGGAAAATAAATTAATCACAATCAAGACTGCAATCCATTTTCGCCGGGCATATATATATGAGTGTAATACGCTTCCTCACGACACTACACTTCCTATTTAATATTAAATTACAAACAAAATGTAATCACCCAAATAACCGATGCGAGTTACTCCAAGATTAATTTTTCAAACACCCTCTATAATCTCGAATTCAGTGAGTTAACCATCGCCGTGTCATTATCCCTAACACACGTCAGAGTTTTGTTTCAAGTGGGGATTTTTGCGCAACATGATGCGCGTTTCTTTCCATGCATTCATTATTCCTCCATAAATTCTCAAGAGCGTCTTTCATTTTTATAACCTACAAGGGTTTAATAACTTAAAAGTTGAATGATCTTAGTAAGGAAGTTAAAGGGGATCAACAAAAAATACAAATCGTTCATTGTACACTGAACCAAGAAGTGTATGTCATATTGATAACCAAGTTCGTCATATTGAAGTGAAAGCTGTTATTTTTGAGCAAGCAACCACAGTTTTCAATATGAAGAAATTCTGCATTTAAAAATTTATATTACAAATTATTATTCCAACTTGAAATATGACAATGCTAAAAAAGTATTAAAAGACGTTTATTGATATATTTAAAATATGATATTTTATTGTTAATACTTCGGACCACATTTTTAATATATACAAATTTGTTTTGCTATAGAATATTATTTTATTTTTAAATTATTATTATATTATAATATATAATATAATATGTAATATATATAATAATACTTAATTCTTCATTTGAAGTACATAAAATTAACAACTGCCTGTTCATCATATTGACTATTCGGTTGTTAAATGCCGTTGAGGTTTTTAAAATATGACAACTTTGTCCATCGATATGACAATTTCCAGTTAATAAATATGATTGTCAATATGAAAACCAATATTTTTTTTTAGTGTAGGCGATATGTTTTTAACCTCACTTTACACACGTATGTAAATTAAATTTTAACAGAAACGAAAATCTCCAGATAAAATATAAACCATACATTACCATGCTAGAAGCAAATCTAAACTTCAAATGCAGTAAACTACAATTTATCACGATAAGAGTCACCCCAACCCGCAGCCACACCATGATGGGGCATGGGAATGTTTAAGCATTTCATTTAGTAAAACGGTTTTACCATCCTTGTATGCTGCAGAAAGGAGCACAACCACGATGGGTTCGTTTTCATTCCTCTATTGTTTTGTTTTCCCTGTGCTTGCCTCTCGTAGCAGCAGCAACAATTTTACTTTTTCTTTATTGAATGAACAAAAACTGCAAATAAATGATTTTTCATATACAAGCTCATATCCCACCCACCTCTTACTATGGCCTGGTCAGCACCACAAACAACAACAACAACGGCAACTATATATCGTCCTTAAAGTGCGCGCGAGTATAAATATATTTTACGGCGAAGGCAATAAACTTTTGCAGGAAATAAATTTACGAGCTTTGTTCTTAATTTTCCTTCATTTTCCTCTCTCGGTGAACAATGTTTTGCTTCAACTACATATCGACCACCACCGCCATCCACTAGTCACCCACTGATCCTTTTTCATACATACATACGTGTGTCCTTATCATTGTGTGGAAGCAACACCACCTGTTCGCTAAGTAATAGCATGTGTATGTACAATGTGGGGTTCCTGCTCCAGTCAAGCTATGTATTGGCTATTTGCTAGATTGTTGCGGGAACTTCAAATGGGTGGTTGTAAATATATATATGTATACGAAAGTGAATTTATGTATGTGAAATCAACCCCAAACCAGGAGGTTTTCGTCTGCTGACCAACCAGTTAGATATAATCTATAAAATAGATATGGCAGTAGCTGTAATCATATTGAATTGCATTACAAAAGTGTATAAATAACTATATGAATCAAGTTGATGTTAACATTTATTCATCGGATTTACTTTTTAAAAGTTCTAAGTTACTGGTTTTCAAAAAACAAATATTGGGAATCTTTATCTTTTAATTTCTTTCAAAAATCTTAGGGAATACAAAAATGCCTCAAATTAATTTTATACAATACCATAATGAGTATCATTATTTGTGAACTGCTTTTAATCTGTTGTATTATATACCAGAGTATAGATTATTAAATTCCGTGTGGACTTAGTATTGTAAATAACATTAAATTATTGCAAATATATTTAAAATGCCAATTTAAGGAAATCTTACACAAAAACTGCAATTGTTGGCACCCTGACATAATGATTGGCACAAAAAAATTATATTTATTGACACCCTTTAATAAGGAAAAGAAACATTGCATATTTGAATTACTAAAATAAATTTGCTGAAAAGATAAACGGAATGTATTTTACATTGTAAAATAAATAGTATTATGATTAAATATTCTCTTACTTCTTTAGAGGAGTAAGATTTATGATATTTTTCGAATTTTTTTAAATCTACAACAAAAACTGTCGAAAGATACAAAAATTTGCACCCCCTTCCAGTAAATGAACCCTAGTTGTTTTTGGACTCAATTATTGGCACCCCTTTTATTAATAAAACAATAATTTTTTTAACAACATATATTTACAAACTTGTTATTTAATGTATTTTTGTATGAAAGTTTTCATTAAAAGAATAAAAATAGTGAGAAAAAAACATTCAAAATTAAAAGAAAACAATTGAAATTTCGAAGATTTTTTTTTGTCGCACGAGTTTTCACTTTCGATTATAAAACAACACTGAAAACTGATATCTCAAAACTAAAGACATAGAATTCTGAGAAATATTTGCTTGAATTCATTTATTTAGGGGACATATCTTATGTTTAAATTAATTCTGTAAATAATTCAAATTCGTATTTATGAGAAATACTTTACAAAAACTAATAAAACGTAAACTTTTTCACATTTCGGAACTCTAGTATGTATACCTATGTATATTTTAAATATCAGGTTCATAGCTCAAAATATAAGACGTGCAACTGATAACGAACGGACAAATTTTTAAAATTAGGGGAATTTTAAACTATGTGCCAAAATAAATATATGTATGTAGATAACCTTGCGTTGGGTAAACAAAATTGTATGCACATGTGCATCGATACTTTTTTAACATTAATTTTTAACAATATTTATACATATAAAATAAAAATAATATTCTATTACAAGCATAGTAAATATTTTAAAGAAAAGATGAAAAACGTATTTTTTTAATTTTTACTTAAGGCGGGATTACATTTATGTGCACTTATGAAATAAAACGATGTTATTAAAATTTGGGAAGTAGGCCCCTCCGTCATATCATTTTTATTTTGTTGAAAACCCAGGAGTTTCGTCTTATTAGACTTTACTTTTTTGTTGCAACAACAAGAGAATTTATATCTAGAATTATTACGTACTGGAAATCAAAGTACATATTTTATCACGTGTATTTCTTCCCTCTTGTGAAGTACATTTTATTAAATCGTTAAATCCAACTAATCAATCACATAACATTTACCGCAAAGTAAATATTTTTATTATTCTAATTTCCAATGCGTTGTAAACAATGACGTCTTCAATAATTTTTGCTTGATTTACACTCCTAAAAATATTCAGTTAAGGCTGAACACATACATACATATGTTTTTGCTTCAAGTTTCGTTTCCTAAAATGTACTGTTGTTGTAAATTATGAAGTGAATTACTTATCCCAACTACCTATATCGTGTGAATTATTAACAACCTTTTTTTTTACGAATCATCAGATTTTGTATAAACAAATCCAACGTGCGTCGATAAGACTACTAAAAAGAATGCATGGATACTCCCGCATTGCCTTATTCAAAAAATTACAAAATATGATAATCAAAATGCCTCATAATAATGAGTATGATAAACATATAACTTTTTGTTTCTTACGTAAACATAGTTTACCAATTTTATGATATGTAGATATACTATGTACACATGTATTGGAAAATATTCGCCGTTTTGCGGCTTCATGAAATTATTATGATCCAAACATCTATAATTTTACCAATATCTATAGTAAAATCTGGCTGCGAAATCGTTTGTGTGTTTATTGAAATTTTATGGGAATCGTGGTGGAATTGTACATTTTCTACGAGTTCACGCAGTTTTATTAGAAAACAACACATTTTTGTATGCATAATGTGTTTGTATAGTGCGTCTGTTTAGTTTACAATATTCGATGGTAATAATAATTTAATATGATCGCAATAAAATGTTTGTAAAATTTATTAGCCAAACAAAAGATTCAAATAATAATTTTAAAATTTTCCAATATTTATGTGTAGGTATAATTTTATTGTTTGTTAAAGCTGTAGGTGGTAGTTTCAAAGAAAGATATTTAAAAAGAAGAATTTCAAAATGCTTCTACGGTCAGACGATTTTAGCATAGAAAACGAACAAAATTCTCTAATAATTTTACACATTAAACTTCTTTTAAAACTGTTTAGTTGACATCAAAAAATAATAAAATAGAAACTATTTTTAAGCCATAATTTTATTTTAAATTCCATGCTTCCATAACCATGGGCCGTATGCATAAAAATTAAGTATTTACTAGTAATCAAAGTTAGTCTAAGTAAGTACTAGTACTACGAGTAGAAGCTCAGATTTTAAGTATTTACTAGATTTGGTATGCATAAACATGAGTTTTTACTTGCCAGCAAATACTTCTAGTAACTACTTAATTCATTCAAGTAAATACTACCAGTTCATCGAATAATTGGTAGTATATACTTGTTTTGTATTATTTTCCAATTGCTTTGCTACAAAATTGTTTTGAACACTATCTCGTTGAAATGTTCAATTCGCAGAGCATATTCGAAAAAAAAGCCATGACAAGCGCAGCTTCTCAAGTGCAACTAGCTAAATATTTGTAGGACAGAGGTTAAAAAAGAAGATGAAAACGTGAAATAAGCCCATATAGCTCAAAAATGGGAACTTATTTTTTTAGAGCTCCCAAAACCTATTTAATACAATACCTGATATGATTTGCTTTATAAAGCTTACTATTATAATTTTACTAACATTGTTTACGTAAAGGTGGTTTATATATGGGAGCAGATAATCCCATTCGGATGCAAACAGAAAACGAAGCTGATATACGTACTGCTACAGATAAAATTGAAGAATTACCGCTCCAGTACCAAAACGTAACAAAACGTAGAATATTGATGTTCACTGAGAATTGAAAGAAAATTTTATCCAATGAGAGGGTTTTATTTGTTATAAGTTTTGCAACAGAATTTACTGTTCTAAGAACAGTACTCCGACGTACGCCAATATCTTCATCAACGCCAGCTTGAAATCCAGGATCCCCAACGTATCTAAAAGATATCCTCACCTTTTCTTAAGTTTATACCGCCTCTCCACTTTGTTTGCATTAAAATATGTGAATTTACAATTACCTACAAATTAAGTATTCTCAAAACGGTAAAACATTTTAAAATTAGACTCCATTGCTATTCACCAACTTGAAAAAAGGCAAGTAAATACTACAGAAGTATAAGTACATACTAGTTTTTATGCATACGGTATCAAGTATTTCCTAGTAAAATTCATCCAAAACTAGTAAGTACTTTGCAACCTAGTAAATGCTTGTTCTCCAGCACTTACTTAAGTTTTATGCATTTGAAAATCAAGTATTTACTTAAAAATAGCATTTACTACCTTTTATTCATACCACCCAATATCATAATCTTAGATCTTCATATGTATATCGAGCATAAGAAATTTATTTCGCAAATATTATTAGATATGCATATTTAACTAATCCTAATAAGTTTTAAGAAATCAATAATGTTACCTCTTGCAGAAAAGCAAGACTACGCATAGCCTTTACAATTTACAATTTTTTTTATCGTTTAACTAAAAATGTTTAACCTCTTTTCTTATATTGATAACATTTTGGCATTGGAAGACCTCAAACATTTACCAAACTATAGCATGTTGGTCGAAGGTAGATATGCATAGGTACATTATCCAAATTTGCACATACATATATCTAACGACTCCGTGAGCATGGAAATTATATGTATTTTACAAGCTATCATACAAATTTCCCCATATTTTAATAACGGTAAATTTAATCAAATGCTCAACCCTATTAAATATTTTTTTTTTGTGTCAAAACACACAGTCCCTAAGCACTTGAAATTGTCTATCTGACAGAGAGTAGTAAGGTCTTGCTTTCCAACAGATACAAAATACCGATTAGTAAAGCTTGAGTGTTGGCGTACATTGTATGGTTGTCAGATATTAAGTTTGATAAGACCGTCGAAGCGTAGCCGATCAGCATCAACCATCCAAGTTATTGATGAGTTTAATGTGAGTGCAGGGTGCCCACCCTCGTTAAAGATTGAATCTTTATATACGTGTCTTCATATGTACACAAATACATTAGTACATCTACCTAAACAAAGTTTTTCTTCTTGAACAATTCCACCAAATGGAATGATGGTTGAATGTTAAAGAGGGCGGATATAATTGCACATTATTTGCACTCATATCAGGAAAGAGCATGACTGTTCTGTAACACGTACGCTTGATATTTTTGCAACAATAGTTCACCAAAAGAATGTTATCACTTGAATGATCTTCTAATGTTTAGATTTTAGTTGCTTTATTGGAAAATTGTTATTAATCCAATGGTCGGTGCTAAAAACATAAATTTAAGAGCATAGTGTATGCTTCGGGGTTGAAGGAAAATGATTTCATTACAAAAAATAATAGTAAAATATGTTTAACCCTATGATGGGCAACTTGATCTGGCCAGACCAAATTCGACTGTATCGTACGATAACTTCTTGAATTCTGAAAACACTGTTTTCTAAATATAGCTAGTGTAGCAATTTTACGTTTGTAGTAAAAACTTTTTTCAAATACTTGGTCTCCCTTTTTTCTCTAATTTTAGTGATTTTTTGATTTATTCACTAAAATTATAATTTCTAAAGCTGTTGACCATAAATAAAGGGTGTTTTTTTAGACGTTGGTTTTTCGAATAGAGATAAAAATGACATTTTGTAGTCAAATCTGGCAACTCTAATGTCATTTATGTTCAGTTTGGTTTGCCATTTCATCATGAACAGGTTGACATATGAACAACAATGGTGTATGGGCCGAAAATGAGATTGATATCGATGCTGATTTTCATCGCAAAATTTTGTGCAGTGATGAAGCTCATTTTGGGTTGAATGGCTACGTCAACAAGCAAAATTGCCGCATTTGGAGTGAAGAGAATCCACATGAGACCCTTGAAACGCCATTATATCCACCAAAACTGATTGTTTGGTGTGCTCTATAGGCTGGTGGAGTCATTGGGCCATACTTCTTCCGAAATGATGCTAGAGAGTCAGTTATCGTCAATGGAGACCGGTATAGAGCCATCATAACCGACTATTTTGTTCCCGAATTGGATGGCATGAATGTGGATGAGATGTGGTTCCAACCAGACGGCGCTACATACCACACAGCGCACGTCACAATCAATTTATTGAAGGAAACATTCGATGAGCGCATAATTTCGCGGAATGGACCTGTCAATTGGTCACCAAGATCGTGTGATTTGACACCATTGGATTATTTTCCTTGGGGATATGTGAAGTCGCTCGCCTACGCCATCAAACTAGAAAGTTAGGGGACTTGGAAGCCAATATTCGTTGCGTTATTGCCGACATACAGCCCCAAATGCTTGAAAAAGTGGTTAAAAATTGGACCTCTAGGCTTGTCTTTATTCGAACCAGCCGCGGCGACCATATGCCCGAAATCATATTTAAACATTAATGGCATAAAATTATCCTTCCAATAAAGCCAAATTGATGGACATTAAAAGGATTTTCTTGTGTTTCAATTCGAAGTTCTATACCTCTAAAAAACACACACTGTACAAACAATTTCGGAGCATAAGAGTAAAGCTTCCAATCCAATAAAATTTTAAAATTTTAAAATTTTTAGGCTTCATCTCACATTTATAAAATATTTGGTCTGGCTTTATCAAGAAGTACATATTACTTACTGCCGCGAAGATCTACAGTGTCTGCTTATTGAGATCAATTTACCGTACGAAAAGGTGTTGCTTAATGGTGTATATAGGCACCCGGGTAGTTTTCCATTTAATGATTTCGAATCTCTTCTATCTAAGTACAGCGCTCGTTATGAGAACATTGTCTTATGTGGGGACCTGAATGTTGATGTTGGAGTGTCTTCAAGCTCATCAAATCACCTTAAAAATGTATTTGATTGTCATGGTTTAAATATTGTTAGCTATTTTCCCACACGTTTTACTAATCACAGCGCAACAACAATTGATTTATTTGTAGTTTCAAACAAAAATAAAGTTTCATTTTTTAACCAAACTCATGGTGTTGCAGACCATGACTTAACATACTTAATACTGGATGCTCATGTTGAATATGAGGATCAAAGCAATTTTTACTTTTTTCGTGATTTTAAAAATATAAATTTAAACGAACTGTCATTGGAAGTTTCAGATATAGACTGGATGCAATTTAGAAATGCGAACTCTATTGAAATGAAAGTTGAATTTCTTACATACCTATTAAAATATTTATATGATAAGTATGTTCCCATTAAAAGATGTATGCATACGAACAACTGCCCCTGGTTAACGAGTAGCATCCAACAACTAATATGCGAACGAAATTTTTTATATAGTGTCTTTAAAAATACGAGATTAAATATTGACTGGGAACGTTACAAAATTTGTCGGAATAATGTTGTTAAAGAAACCAGGAATGCCAAAAAATAATTCTATTGCACTCAGCTAGATGCTTCCAAAAACTCCACTAAAATATTATGGAACAATTTAAAAAAGATAGGCGCTTTCGGTAAACCGAATTTAGGAGATATTAATGATCTTACTTTCGCAAACAGTTTAAACAAATTTTTTGTCGCGTCAAACTCTTCGAATTCTTTAGAAAATAAGAGCGACCTCGAAAATTTAAACGGATCATTCTCATTTAATTGTGTTACGATAAACGAAAGTTTTGCTTCGCTCTGCTCAATTACATCAAATGCTATCGCTCTAGATGATATATCACCGAAATTTATTAAATTACTTCTTCCAGTAATCATTCCAAGTATAAATAATATTTATAATGATTGTATAACACAGTCCTACTTTCCTAACGTCTGGAAGATTGCTAAAGTTATTCCCTTACCGAAGAAAGCTGGAAAACACGATCTTTCAAATTACCGACCCATAAGCATTTTACCATTTCTTTCCAAAGGACTGGAAAAGTTGATGTTCAATCAGTTAACGCAGTTTCTTGAATCTTACAATTTATTATCGCCACTGCAGTCAGGATTTCGTAAAAAGCATAGTTGTGTATCAGCAATTTTGAAAGTTCACGATGATATTCGAATTGCTATGGATGAAGATAAGGTAACAATCCTAAATTTACTTGACTTTTCCAACGCGTTTGGTTCTGTTGACCACTCTATTCTTCTTAAAAAATTAAAGACTCAGTTTGACTTTTCTTCATGTGCGATCAAAATGATTAATAGCTTTCTGCGCAATCGCAAGCAAGCAGTTGCTGCTGGTCGTTTGGTATCTGAGTTTGTTGAACTTAAAACGGGTGTTGCCCAGGGTTCACTATTAGGTCCATTACTTTTCAGCATATTTATCAATGACATTGTGAATGTAGTACAAAATAGTTCATATCATCTCTATGCGGATGACCTGCAACTTTATTTTTCATTTCCGCTGGGCCTTCTTGAAGATGCAATCGTTATGATTAATGATGATCTGTGTAGTATATATAATTGGACTATACAGAACAAATTAACTCTTAACCCAAAAAAGTCACAAAGTATAATAATTTACAAGAAGTGTCTTGACGAATCTTATTTTCCTAAAATAATTTTAAATAAACATGTGGTCCCCTACAGTGTGACTGTCAATAATTTAGGCTTTGTTTTCAACAAAACGCTAACATGGGACGATCATGTAAATAAGGTGATTGGTGGAATTTATGGTGGTCTAAGACGTTTGTGGGAAATATCTTTGTATCTGCCAAAATCTACAAGATTGACTCTGATTAAAACACTCATATCGCCAATTATAACTTACGGTGCTCCACTGTACGGTGGAATGGACTCAATAAGCAAACAAAAATTAAATGTAGCATTTAACTCTTGCATTCGGTTTGTTCATTCCTTAAAAAGGTTCGATCATGTATCAAATTTATCTAACTGTATTTTTGGCATTTCCTTAATATCTCATTTCGTTGTCGAAATGTGCAAGTTTCTTTTTAAGTTAATACACAATCGAACTCCAACTTATCTATTCGAAAAGATACATTTTTCCTCATCATCAAGAACATGTAATATCAATATCACCAGAACTTCAGCATTGCAAACTCGCAGATCATTTTTCCCTTTATGTACCAGATTTTGGAACAAATTACCAACTCAAATTAAAAACATACCAAATTTAAATGAATTTGTAAATTCTTTAAAAACCTATCTACAGAACCCAGATATCGCTTTGCATTTTCACTCCATTTTTATTAATTGATTTTATGAATAACATTATACTATTTTTTTAATTACTTTTAATTTAAATACTTTTCTTGTTAACCTTCTCTCTTTTTAACGGATAAGATATGTTAAGATTTATTTTTGTATATTTTAAGAGCTATCAATGAGACTCCTATCTCAAAGCTCTCTCTGAACAAATAAATGAAATGAAAAATGAAATTAAAATAGTTGGCCATCGTAGAGTTAAGAATGGCAAACGATAGTGTTGTAAATTTGCACTCATCAAAATCGATTTCAATAAGGTATTGAATAGCAATATCATCAGGGGAAAATTATTAATTTAGACAACATATTTCTCTGATTCAAATACATTTTTTTTAAATATTATGATACGAATATATTTTTTGTTTTGTTTTGAATAACATTGATCGTGATCACATTATAAACTACAATAGTATTTCGGTCCATATCCGAAGCACATCAGACAATTTCTCCACAAAGTTATTAATCCAGCATGTGATATTTATTTCCAATTGATTCCACAACCTCCACCATACATAAATAGCGCCTTCCGTCCTGCTGCGGCATTATCATCATTTTCCTGCATTCATTACAATCAACGAACAACAAACGAAACGTGAGAGCACTGGAGCAGTGGATGCTGGATGCCTCTTTGAAAGGAGAAGAAAAATAAATACATTCTCCGTATGCGAATGGCGTACAGGGTGTGATGCGATATTGCTTATCGTAAATTTTGATATCAAATTTTATTTTATTGTATCCCTGCCAACCCCCATTTAAGCTTTATGGATTTGATCTGCACACCATTGGGTGGTGCAGAGGATAACTTTTTCCCTTCATCCTTTCTCCCCCACCGAAGCGCTTTCCTTGCTTTTTATTTTCTTTATCTAAATTGATATTGTTTGCTTTTCTTTTGAGTACAACATCGAGCGTGTATGTATATTTATGGAAGGCGATATGCTTTTTATTTTATTTGCTATATTTTTATAAATACGAGAAGGGATGATTGTGAGATGAAGCAAGGAAACACCTAGAAAATATGGAAGACTAAGCAATGAAGGGGGGCTGAAAGTTTATGTATCTTTTTTTCCTCCAATCGTCCTTTCGTTAGCTCTTTTATTTGTGCTGTGTATTGTTTTTTTTTATCGGGATTATGGTGCAATTTTTTCCGCTATGTGCTATGATGAAACTATGAAGGACATAAAGAGGGATGAGCAGAACACCCATGGGTGGCCTCTTATATTTGCCGGGGTTTTGATGTGATATGAACGCCTGCGTCTTTGTCGAAAACGACTCGAGAAGGTGGAAGCGGGGGCAGAATATGGGTGTTCCAGTATTGGTTAGTTGGTTGTCGCTGTGTTGTACTTTGTGGTGTTATCCTGGTTGCTATCGAGAAACGACGATTTTCCACAGCGATAGATTCTCTTGTGTGACGGGTCGCTTCGCTGTGAAAATGTATAATGGCATCAGGGGGATGACGGTTTTATACAAAATGTTGATATGAAACATATTTATGTTTTCGAGTCTGCATGCGATGTTGTGTGTTGGGGAGTATCCATTTGACTCGCAAGCAGGCAGTTATGCCTGGGAGGCGGGCGAGGATTTATCGAATTCAATATGGTGGAAAATTGTTTCGTTTATTTATTTGTTTCTTATTTTTATTGTTATTGCTTTTGAAGGGAATTTCGTCTCATTCTCCTTTGGCTTGACATGGATTTGCAAAGAAGATAAGGTTTTGTAGAGTTGTCATTGCCTTATGTTTGAAATGTTTTTATACGATGGGATTTGGATCGCAACCGTAAAGTCTTTGCATGTTATGATACAATTTACTATAGATTGAGATTCAGATTGTTTTGTCATTTGCTTTTATGTGATTAATTTCAGTTCCTCGCATTGAAATTGGTGGTTATTTTATAAACAAGAACTATGTATGTATGTACTATATACATATGTCAATATATTTACATACATATAGATATGTAGTTGATGTGAACGATTCTAATTTAACATTTTCTAATTTGATTTTACTGTACTTCAAACCTACATACATATCACCACTATCTTGTATATCTTCATTTAAGTAAAAGTAAATACATAGATAACGTGGTATTTGAATGTACATACATAAAAACTATTTAAGTTGTTCATCCGTCTATCCACGCGACTCCTGCACTGCTACAACAATTCATTTCTTTTTGACCACAAACAATTTAAAACAAGAATACTAGCGCCTTTGAGTTTCCCAAATTTCCTCACTTATATCTAAGGAACTAGTTTTGCTAATAGCCATATTGTTTTAGTTATAGGTGATTTGTCTAAATGAACATACAATTTTTAGGAATTTGTTTGCAAACATAATTATTTTCGTCTTCCCATGAAAGGTAAGCTTTACTATACAAACGTTTTGAATCCATCAAAACTTTGTATGAAGATTTTTACATTTTGGGGATTTTAGGTCATTTGGTGGTAGATCCAGAAAAAGTATAGGTGTTGCAATTTTGTATATGTCATAGAATCGATAATGTTCCTGCGTGACACCTGGTGGGAACAAGAACTGAATGTAGTTTTCAATGCCTTTAAGCGTCACTCTACAACCTTAAATCATTTGACTATCATTCCCTACCTTTCGAGAGCATTGCTGCTGAAACCCTCTCGGTTCCATTTATCGTTATCATTATCAGAACGGAGGTTGAATAATAGAATACGCATTTATTTCAATGGACCAACACAAGAAGGAGATCTGATGGAAACCTCTTTGGCGCAGTTTAGCGAAGTTATTTACTTTACTTAAGACCTTGGCTCACAGGCTCTATAAAAGCAAGAGTTTCTTCTTATATTTTACGCAAAGGATTTACAGAAGTTATTAAGGAAATCTTAACGAAACAAAGAAATGCCCTCATATTGCATTATTGTTCTTATATTTTTGTTGGTTATATTTTTTCGTATTAATATTCGCCATAATTTGAATGCAACAAGTTTTTTATAAAAAGTTTATCTGAAGAGGAAATAAATTAAAAAATGAACAACGCCCTGTCCAGGAATCGAACCATCCGCATAATAGCCCAGCACCCATTTAGTTTAATTTTATTTTTTTTTTTTTAATTTTAAATTCATTTTTATTTTTATTTTTTTCAATAAAACTTACATACTAGACACAAATGATTAAATCTAAATTAAAATTATTGGTTTCTTACAACTAGCTTACTGGTCCTTAGGCAGACGCTCTAAACTTATAAGTATTATTAATATTAATTGCCTTTCGGCCTATAAACTATAAATATTGCAAATTAAAATATCATGTAATGTTAAGAAAAATGTTTGAAAAACTTAACTATATTATTTTTATTTAAAATTCTCAATCTTATTCAATTGAGCCCCATCGTATAGTGCCGTGTTAGCCCAGTACGAATCCACTGTGCCAAACTGATTAATACAGAGTGACGCTTAAAATTTGATACTATTTTATCTCAAAGATGGTGGATTTATTTATAAAGGATGTTACGATTTTGTTAGCGACAATAGTTTCCTCTTATGTAAAAAAGTAGGTCTGCTTGTTAGTTGAAATTTAAGAACTACACGATTTAAAATTGAATATATGCAGATATAGGTATGGTTTATTATTATTATTTTTCTTTGGAAAAATTTAGAGCCCATATAATCTTAACAAAATACATATAAAAACATTCAGAAACATTGTGTTCTATTTTTGGTGTCTTATTTTTACATTTATTATTTATTGCGCGTATCTAAGTCTATGAGAGCCTGCCTTGATTACCAAAATAAATAATAATGATTGATTATTTCTTTATCTTAGTAGTTTCCGCCTTAAAAAAATATTTATTTAATATATAATGCAAGCCTTATAGAGGATCTTGTTATTGACTTGATATCGGAAGCCATATATTTTAAAAAAATTAATAAACATTCTTAATTAAGCCTTATGATAATACAATAGAAGCAATAGCTTTTTTTTTATAATGTACGCGCACTTAAGGGATTTTGGATACCCTTATAATGGTTATTTTTTAACACAGTGCGAGCATTAGGGAAGTGAAGGATTAGAAAAATTAAAAAAAATTGGAATTTATGGAAGGTATTCTTAAGTAGTTACATTTATTATTATATTAACCAACCAAAAAATGTCTTTCACTGTAAAAATATGAACAACCCTCTTAAGAGCTGCCCCCTTAAACCGGCAGTTGATCATCTTCATCAATCCCAGCGTACCCAAAACTCATTATAAAAGTGCGATCAGACCGCATTCATGAGCGTCTGGTGAAATACGTAAAAAGTAGCCGGAAAAAATTGCATTACTTTTTTAATGCACGTAAAAAAAAAATAAATATTAAGCCCATACAAGACCGAAAGTCTAGCTAATCCAAATATTGTGGAGCGAAGCCCTATTTTTTGACCCAAATGGAAGGTACCTACAGTTTAACACCGATTCCCAAGGGCAATTTATTTTTGAGGAGCTTCTCAGGCCAGTTTTTACACTTGATGTTTGTCAGACCTTGGCAGGAGATGGGGCTAACAAATAAAATCTTTAAGCTGGTACGGGTCTGATTTGAACCGGGGGACCCCTCGCTAAGTAGTCCAACGCACGTAACCAACCAAGCACTTACACCCACGGAAAATGATTTCCATACGTAAAAATATAAATATTTATATTCTCGCAAAAACGTTCTTATTGCGTCGCGGCAAAATAATGATAAACCATTTAAAAACACTTTTGAAGGTCTATAGATTTCACGTATGACCGTGTTAAATTTCATATCTATATCTTTTTGCGGTTTAAAGTAATGTTTTCGTATGTGTGCCTGAAAAGTTAATAATACATATTAAAAATATTATGATATAATGCTAAACCTTAAGTCACGGTAAAAAACTAATGTTTGACACATTTATAAGTATATGAGGTGTTAATGCTTAAAATCTGGTTCATTACAGTGGTTGAATTCATTTTTTTATATTCACGTTAGCCGCGTTTCTATGTACAATGCTCTTGACATTATCTATAGTGAAAAAATATAGAATGTGCAACAAAAAAATGTATCCTCGGTAAGTGGGGTAAAAATAGGAGATGTACCCTCAAATCTCATCTCAAAGTATTGAGCATGAAGTCGGTAACAACATGTATATAATCTAGTAAATCAGATGTCACATTTCTGAAATATTGACGCAGTTTAAGAACAATGCAAAACTTTTGTATGACCGAAATGTACACTTTACATTTAATCGATACGAGAAAGTTGTAAAACATGGGCACAGCATTTCCTTAGAAGCTAGGTAAATATATGTAAACATTTTGTTTTATTTCATAAATACACCATCGACATCCCTTATTATAATCATGTGCAATTCCATGTTTTTTTTTACCATCGTTCCCGAAACTTTTTCATTCTGGTGTAAATAAGTATAAGAAAAACAACAATGAGGTTATCCCTTATATAGTTGGGGTGCTGTCACACCCATATTCCTTGTTCCATAAATCCACTGCTGATTGGAGCTTGGTTTTTATACCCCATCCGGTCTGTCTGCCTCTATGCACAATACTATACGAGGCACCCTTTCGAGTAATCAGTATCCTCGCTTCGGGGAGAAAGAAAACGCGTTGTGTTCCAGAGTTGGCACTCAAACGCCTTCATAAAATAAAATGAAATCCTAGATTCATGGCCTAAAGGAGAATGGGTGAATGTCGGCAACAATTTTTATTCTGCGAATTTTGGGTTCCTTCATTTTGGAATGAAAACCCCACTAACCAACACAATCCGCTCAATATGCTGATATGAGCTCAAATGCACGAATGTGGATCCAATTTCATTTTTATTACATTCCATATATGTACCTAGATATACGATCAAGCGTTATAAAGAGCAAACCGACAACAACACGTCCTATACATACGCCGTGCTAAGCGCCACCATCTCGTTTCATCTCCACCGCCTAGATATGATTTTATATTGCACGTATAAGAAAACACTTAGGTTCCGTATGTGTATGTAGCATTGGATTATCTACAGACATCGTTTGCCTTTTTCCAAAACAAATGGTAACAAGGATCTGAACTGAACACATGAATTTTTATATTCAGCGATATAATCTACATTTGTGCTTATTATGAATACGAAGGATATAAGGATATAAGGCTTTGGGCTTTTTGGTTTTTATTAAGCCGCACGGTATTATCCTTTTTTGCGAAGATAACGAAGGGTGCATGGGTGCGAGGATTTGTCAGTTATGCTATGTATTTTCGCAATACCTGCGTACACGTAATGCCTATGCAATTTGTATCTGAAGCAGTAATAAGTACGTATGGCTATAACTTACTGCATTTAATTTAGCCTATTGTATTAATTTAATCTATAACCATTTATAATATATTTATGTATGTTTGTATGTATGTATGTTAAAAACCCTGTATATTTTACATTAATCATAATAATAAACAATGCGCTGTCGAATAATTTGCTTTCGATAGAGCCCAGTAGTTTCTTTTATTTTCTATGGTAATTCTTCGCTGCATCTTCACTAGATGAACTCCTTCAGTACCTTGAAGTTGCCGCTGTCATTGGCGATCGGAAGATCTTTGCTTGTTAGTTAATCAATTCGTTAGTGTTCATTCTGAGAAGATATATGTTTTCGTAAGGTACGATTGGATTGTTTAATAAAATGTCAAATATTTAAGGAAACCGAGTTAGGCCAGCTTTAAGACGAGAATAAGGCACTAAAAGAATCTTTGACGCAAAAAAGCTCTGAAAGTAAAACGCTAAGTCCAGATCACCGCGACAACTTCGCGGATGAAGAAGAGTTAGAGCGCGAAACTGATTCGGCTAAGCGGAGACCAAACAAAAAACGTAAGGCCGATTCCTCACCAGAAATTGAAGTGGTTAAAGAAAATGCAACGAAAACGCAAGAAAAAAATCTTAAAGATAAAGTTTACCTTCCGCCGCCAATTAATGTTTTCGGAATAACGGACTACGGCAAGCTTTATAACTTTCTTAAGTACACATTCGAAGTAACATCTTTGAACAATAATGTGTGGAAAGTCAATGTTAGCGACCCCGACAGCTACCGCGCGGTTTCTGAAACACTAAATGCTGGGAACATCCAGTGGTACACCTACAAAAATAAGTCAGAAAGGCCACACGGAGTAGTGGCCAGACTACGCCATTCTTCGTGCTGAAAAGACGATGTTTTGCAAGACCTTAAATCCAAAGGCATTCAAATTGTCGACGCAGTTAATCTAATTAAAAAAGAGAAGCAAAAAACTCATAAAGATGTGGAAACTTTAGTTAAGTGTGTATTTAAAAGGAAAGCCAAAATCCAAACCAGCGCGGGAAAAGATAATTGATAATAGAGTGTTGTTAAAACATCGGCCACAGACATTGCTAATAAGCAACTTGATAAAGCTGCTGACCACGTCGAACAAGACTTTTCCGCAATTCTTGCTAGACTGATAGAACAAAGTCATATTAATAAACGCATATTAAAACATAAGGAAAGGCTACAGTCCGCTTGGGGCGAACAGTATGATACCCTATCCTTATCCCTATGTACCCCAAAGAAAAAAGCATTAGGAAGATTATGGATAGCATTTTATTTCATTCTATGAAATTTAAAGAAAAAAAAATTTTTTTTGAAAAAACGCCCCCAAAAAGTGGGCGTGGCCAAAAAATTTGTATGGGCAATATATTGGAAAAAATATTGGCTAAATATATTGTTAAACATTTTTTTTCGATTTCTATGAAAATTTTCAAAGAAAACAGCATTTTTGTGAAAAACGCCCACAAAAAGTAGGCGTGGCAAAAAACTTTATATGACAAATTTATAAAGGTAGGCAGTACCTACATATCTTGTGAAGGTTTTACAACTTTATCTCTCTAACTTAAGCCTTAAAACGGTTTTTTCTAAATTGTGGGCGTGGCAGTGGGCGGATTTGAAAACTTTTAACACTTTACCATTTCGGGACCCTAGGGAGTATATGCTCCAAATTTCAGCCTCCTAGCATAACTTTAAAGGCCTCAAAAGTTGATACGGACGGACGGACGGACGGACGGACATTGCTAAATAGTCTTAGGATTTGGTCCTGATCATAAATATATATACTTTTATGGGTCTACGACGAATATTAAGGGGTGTTACAAACTATGTGTCAAAATTAATATACCCTTAGGATAGGGTATAAAAAGTTTGACGAGCTCGACCATAAACATAGGGGCTCACTTCATCACATATAAGTATGAACATGAATATTGACGAAAAAACCGAAATAGAAATAGTAATGACGAATACGAATGGCCTTCTTCTACAAAAGATCGACGAACTTGAAGTTTATACTCGTAAATATTATGTCGACATATGCTTGATTTCTGAAACGCATCTTACGAAAGAATCAAGTGTCAAAATTAAAGGATATAGTGCCTATCCTTCGGAAAGGTCTAAAGATTCTTTGTTTATAACAGACACGATTGAGCATTCAATAAGCACAAAATTCGAGCAAGCTAATATTCAAATAATTACGGTTCATGTAAAATATAATAGACAAACTTATGACATTGCGTCTATATAATCCCTCAAAGGGAAAAGATAGAAAAAATTGATTTCACGAGTATTTTTAACTCATTCACTGGAATTTTATTTTTGGTGATGATTTTAATGCAAAACACACCTTCTGGGGTGTTGCATTTCATGCAATTTGGAGTAGACTTTTACTCGTCAGACAAACGGACTTATTGGCCTACGGATTTGGCAAATCTCCAGATCTTATAGATTTTTACATTTTAAAAGTGATTTCCGAAAGCTATGTTAAAGATGAAGAATGTTTCGATCTGCCTTCTGATCACTCGCCTGTCATTTTGACAATTAGTGGCTGCCAGTAAAAAAGGAGGGCCCACCAAGACTTACTAGCATATCAACTAACTGCGACTCCTTTAGAAAAGACTGCGAAAATAAAATCGATCTTAACGTGTCTCTTCAAACGGCATTTGAACTTGAATTCGAAGTCGATCAATTTATCGGAGTCATACAAAGTTCAGCCTGCAAACAAAAATCCTCAGAAAATAACTGTAACTGTAAAGGAGAAAAGAAAAGCGCTTAAAAAATAGTAACAAGTTCGCGCTCCGCAGCATAAAACGATGTTCAAGAATCTTTGTAGCACTCTTAAAAAAAGATGCAGGACTTTAAAAATCGCGATGTGTCTTGATATCTTGAAGGTTTCCCGCGGACGAGAGTTCGAGCTACTCCTTGTGGAAAGCTATGAAACGTATCAAAAAGCGAAAGGAGACAAATAAAAAGCGACATTTTTGCCGATCACTTAGAAGAAACGTTTAAGCCTTTTGACGGTCAAGAGCTAATCGAAGAAACGGTCTTAGCGGGGATACCTGACAATTTCAAATTAAAAGTGTGTCACTGGCTGAACTGTGCCATGAACTATAAAAATTTAAACTGGAAACTAGGAAAGTACTTATTATGATCGTTTATCTCATAAATGCTTCGTTTAGGTTATTGTACGTCCCATGACAATAGAAAGTAGCTGAGGTCATAATAGTTCCAAAGCCGGGAAAATCCCAATATGACAAGATATCGTATAGACCAATACCTTTTTTAGCAATTATGTCAAAAGTATTTTACCTAAAACTATCCTTTTCCAAGCAAATATATAGTATAGATATTAATTTCTTATTTAGCGAACAGATTCTTCGGTGTTAAGCATGGAAATTAATATTCCGAATTTAAAAAAATAGCAACAGGAGTTTTGGGTCCGATTCTATTTTTAATCTTTACTCGAGATATTCCGAAGGAAGAAAGCATACCGCAATATTGGCCGGAGTAATACGGTTGAATCAGCAACAATTAAGCTTCAACGGGCTATCAACAGCGTTTTTGAGTGGACAAAGACTTGGCTTATTGTCCTTAATGAAACAAAATCTACGCATGTTAATTTTCATTCCCATTTTCATAAACTCAGTAAAAATTCCGTACGCAAATGGAACTCGTTATTAAATATAATTAAATGCATGCAAAACAAGCTGCTTTTATAAAAGCAAGTTCTGAAACCGGTTTGGACGTATGGTATACATCGCCTTCGCGGTCATTGCAATAACGAAATAATATATATTTTGACTATACAAATTTAGTGCGCTGACTTCAACGGATTAAACCATTTGAATTGATTAAACCATTTGAGTGCCTCCGATGGGAAGCTGCCTGGTGAACGCGAAAATAAATTCTTAAATTTGAACTTGTAGATAGAAAATAACTAGGGTAGTATAAAGTAATTTGAAGGGAGGTGTTTTTAGTGAGTAAGAATCACACAATTATGAGCATGTGCGTCCGATCCTCATAGTGTCTCATAGAAGATTTTCCACCTCCCCTTGCCACTGAGAAAAAAAGAAAACTGATTTGAAAAGTAAAAATCGGGAATAATTGTTTGATAATAGTAATAAATTAATGTACGTCTAAAATAGTATTTTAATTTCCGAAATAAATCTATCAGGAGCTTTGCAAATAGCAGCCATATCTGATAAGATAGTGAAGGCGAATTTAATGGCTATGGACGAAACGATGGAGATTGATTTACGTGAAGCAGAATAACGACAAGATCTCAACAGGACTATTATCGTCTTCAGAGTAACGGAATGAGTGCACAGTACTAAATGTCCTGATGCACTGCATGCATCATCTACAAATTCTTAACAGATCCAATAGGTTAGCTAATGGTTCTTACATCGGCTAAGTTCGTGGCGACATTTACCGGATGATAGAAGTATTAAGATATGATTCAAAGATTCTTTAAATTGATTTACGCGCCATCTAACATTTGACACTTATAACATGCAGCAATTACATTGCCGTGTTTTATTAGCCTCATTTTATATTTACAGATGTTTGTTTATATGAATGCAGCTATATTATATTTATAAACGTATTATAAAGAGTCTATAAATTTGGGTGCACTTTGCAATGCCCTTATATATTTAACTTATGCCGCAGTTTTCAGAGCATAATGACATCATCATTTGCGTGCAGAGTAATAAAGACCTAAGAGAGTTGTCGTTTCATTGTTTCGCAAAACTAAAAGTGAAATATGCTTTTGTGGTAGAATATTTTAATTTCATACTAAATTATTCGAGCTGCTCTCAAATAATTTAGTAAACTAATTATAAACCAAACAGCCGCCAGCAACACTGGCTCACGCGAATTCACAGATAGGAAATATGAACCATATTAAAAACATAAGGAAATGCTACAGTCCGCTTGGAGCGAACAATATGATACCCTATCCATATCCCTATGTATCCCAAAAAAAAAGCATTAAGAAAATGATGGGCAGCATTTTATTTTATAGTATAAAATTTATAAAATAAACAATATATAAGCCACAACCACAGCTTAGAAAAAACTGTTTTAAAGCTAAAGTTAGAGAGATAGAGTGTTACAAGCTTTACAATATATGTAGGCACTGCTCTCCTTCATAAGTTTGTCATATAAAGTTTTTTGCCACGCCTACATTTTGAAACTCAACCAAGTGTTCTTTATGATGCTGTCTAAATACAGCTAATGATTGCAGCTAATAATCTAGGATTGCAAAAATACTTTTGTTATCTGAAATAAAACGAACGATCAAACTGCCTGCAGTATGCAGATTGCATGCCAAGTGGTCAAATAATGACCAATTCTGACAGTATCGCTGTGAAAATAAGGTCATGCAGTATAATGAGCATTTATTAAATGACCGAATGACTTAATGACCACAAATGACCATGCTTATTTTGACAAATAAATTTGACCTAAAAGCAAATAGTGTAATCACGAACGCCAGCACAAGGCCTTTATGACCGCATGCAGTTTATTGAAATTTGGTGATGGCATTTCTGCCATTATATTCGTTCGCATGTTTGACATCCAGGTAACAAGTTTTAATTTTGCGTAAATTGTTTAATATCTTAGTATTATTTAATGGTTTTATCATTTTGTTTATTTATAAATAGTTTCTCTGTTGTGATTTTTTGGCTGTGTATTTAATTAACTATTTGTCGTCGATTTGTGTTTGCTTTTGTTATGTTATAAGTTTTGTATGCACTTTGTTTTGTTCATATCATTTTTCATTTGATGTGTTTTTTATTTGTAATTAATTCATATTTTATGTTTATATGTATTCTACTTTGACTTTGCGCCCAATTATATTTACGATGCTACCTCAATTTACTTCATAAAATAAATAACAAAGACCTTCAATGAACAAATGACCTATTATGCCATTTTTGCCACGTAGTCTAATATACAACCTAACAATGCTTACCTTTTTGTCATTTAGCTGTGATCATTCATATGCACAATTGGCACAATATAATCTTAGCTTAACGCTACAAAGGAAAGATGTATGCGCCGCCTTACGAATAATAGTAGTTATAATCACCAACTTTATGGCTTTTAGATTCACTAATTTGTAAGTGACACATAATGAATGATAGAAGCAGTTCCGATATAGTTCTTTATTTCTTTATATTAGCCGTTTTTATTTTCAGAAATGATCTATATAGATCAGCCGACGGTCTGCGGACTGATCTGATTGCCGATGTGCATCAGCAAATCAAACTCGTTTGACTCGGTTCGTATTGCTGCAATGAGGGTTGTTTTTGGTTGCAGCTTGTGCTGCATATTTCTTTGGCTAGTGAAGACATTTTCAGTAGCCTTCCAATAGTTTGACTGCCTTATTTATAATAAAACCCTATACGCTCGTTAACTAATGTGTTAGATAGCAACGGATAAAAAGCTTATCCGTTTGTTAACTTTTTGTATTAATAATGAATTGTTCTCCATACAATAACTAACTGACTGTTTTCTGAAAAAAATACCTTAAAAAGCGCATCACTGACATAAATTGTACTAAAATCTATTACATTCCGGATTACATCTGACATATCCAAATAAAAAAATTACAATTTTCTGCAAACTTGATGTAAAATTGTCGGAAAATGTTTTTGAAATCAAATGGAGTAAAGAAAAAAATGTTTCTTATTTAGAAAACGTTTACTTAAGCGACAAGACAACTTTTTCTATTAATTGCTCCTATAACATCGGAGAAATTGATTTCGTACATCCACAGGAATGCGTCCGCCTTTTTTATTCCCTTACTAGGGCAATTATTTTAAACATATTTAATTTTGTGAACCTATTTTTTTAAATGCAGAATAGGTACTCCAAATTTGTGGATTTATTTTTGCTCTATACAATTTATCAAATGCAGAATAGGTACTCCAAATTTGTGGATTTATTTTTGCTCTATACAATTTTCTTCGGCGTGAAGTAGGTATAATATCATCTTCAAACATGTTCATATTAGCCGTTTTTTATCGATCTTGAAATTGTATGCACTATAACAAATACTCATCATTTTACTATTTATCGAGATCACGATTTGTTATCTGGAAACTCGTTTTACTATTTACCACTAGGTGCCACCAGCGTTAATAGGAAAACTATTTTCCGTTACGATCTATGTTGCCATACTTAAATTGTAAAATCATTGATAATCACAAAAGATTTTTTATAGCCGAATAAATAACGATACAGCTTCTATTTTTATTGAATAATATGGCTATATATTATACTGAAATAATAGAAGAAGATTCGCAGTCAAAGTGAGTTATTCAAATGCGCTTTTCAGAATTGGTTGTTAATAAAACCCGCAATTAATTTTATTTTTAGATGCTATTTTTTTAGTATGATAACGCTGCAACAGATCTAAAATTGGATATTCAACCATATGTTCAAAATTATGCTATCTAACTGCATCTAATGATTGATGTAACTAGGTTTGCAGAACTATTTTCGTTAGTTAAAGATAACTTGCTACAGTATACACTTTCATTGCTAGGTTAGACTACGCAAAGCTATAAAATGATGCCAGTGTTTCAGTGTATGATTCAATGTGTTTTTTATCATCGTCTGGCTTTTTTATCATAGATCATTTCCGATAATAAAAAGCGTCAGTTGACAAAGGGTGAGGTATGTATATGTAAATGTACATGGATTATTTTTTACATAATAAAAAAACTACTAACGCTAAAAACAAAAGATCTATGTGCCACCTAACGAATAATAACAGTTATAACCACTAACTTAATGGTTCATAGATCCACTAATTTCTTAGTGACACCTATTGAATGGTAGAGGCAGTGTCAACATGGTTCTATATATCTTTATATTGATTTAGCCGTCATCTAACATTGTATACTAATAACTTTTGACATGCAAACTGCTGCTTGGTTATTCGACATTCATAGCTCTATTAAAGTAAAAGAAAAACACTCCACTAATTAATAAATTTACAGTGTAGCGTTTTAAAAGAAAGGTTCTATGATAGTAAGGCATTACAAAAATGGTGTTGTAATTTTAATTTTACTTATAATGTAGTTATATCCATTGTTGCAGAGATGGATTTTCGTGCAAATGATCCAGGCGCTGTTCAATTTGGCAACTTTATAAACTACTATCAATTTAACTCAGCAGAGGAACGCATAGCACTTTTTCCAGATAATATTTGGTTGCCAGAAAATGATGTGAAGTCTAATCAGGACTCACCGTATCTTGTGCTGGACGTTGGCTGCAATGCGGGAGATGTAAGCCAGTTACTGCTGAATTACCTTCAACAGCGCATCAGTAAAAATGTTTACATCCTAGGCGTGGACTTAGACCCAATCTTAATCAAAAGAGCAAAAGATGCAAATAAAAATCTTGATCAAATAGAATTTGAATCTGTTGATGTCATGAATGAAAAGGATTATTCTATTATTAAAAAGTACTTAAAAGCTCGAAATGCTTTCAAATTTGACTTGGTTTGTTGTTTTTCTATAACAATGTGGATTCATCTTAATTATCATGACCACGGGCTTAAGGAATTTCTAACAAAATGCTCAAGCATTGCTGATCTTTTCATTGTCGAACCTCAGCCGTGGAAGTGCTATCGAACTGCAGTACGACGAATGAGACGCTCAGCAAAAGAGAGTTTTCCTAATTTTACAGAATTGAAGTGGAGAACAGATGTAGAGGATAAAATACAGAGTTTCATGGAACTGGATCTACACCGGAAAAAGATTCACGAGGCATGCCCAACAAAATGGATGAGAAAAATATGTTTTTACCGATAATTTGGATAGACGAATTTAAACAATATTCTTAACGTTCTTTGTACATTTTTATACCATAAATTTGTCATCTTTCAAACTAATTATAATCAAAAAAAAGTTGTCTTTAAATAGATAATGTATTACTAAACTACAGTAACCGCGGAAGAATGCCGTGAGTTCGTTGAATGGGGCGGGAAAGGATTGAATTTTGCATCAAAACGAGAGGGTCACAACGTATGGTTCTGATTATTTTTTGAAAAAATAGTAATCATCATCTTGGGCTTCATTTCACCCGGCCACCTCCTCTCCAGAAAACTCCAGTTTAACGTCGGAGGGCAAGCACTCAACATCTACCTCATTCTCCTGGGTGTTCAGTCGGTTAAGTGTCATCATCATGTCGCCAGACTTGCTACCTGCTATAAGACCTGTTGCACTGTTGTCCACCACGACGGTTTCGTTCTTGATTTGTTGAAGCTGCTGGATGGTTACCGTTTGTGGTGGTTGATGTGGCTGCGGTTGTGGTGGTTGTGTGTGCTGTTGCTGGAGGTGAATTTGTTGCTGCTGTTGTGTGCTGACAGACATTGGCGCCTGCTGTATTATCACATGTTGCACTTGCTGCTGAATTTGCTTTGGCTGCTGCGAGGTCTGTGGCGACTGCTGTACCTGCGTTGATTGGATGATGTTCTGCACTTGATTAGCAGGTATCTGCTTCGCAGGAATGCCTGCATCCTCGAATGCCTTCTTTTTTAGCGTTTGTCGGATTTGTGATCTGAAATAAAAGAAGAGTGGATAAGGAGTATATTGTTGCTCGCTCTCGTCAGGATCAGATGAAGAAAACAAATTATATTGTATTAAAGTTAGTAAAAACTGCTTGTGTCCTTACACTGTACGATTTTTTATTCGTAAGCTTATTTTGCTTAGATCTTCTGAGAATCGGGCTATCGATGAGTGTAACATTTCGATTTCTTCATCTGTCCATTTGCTCCTGAGCGTGTAAGAGAACCAAAAACAAATACATTTTTAATTTTGAGTTTGAAATTCAAAATTAGTTCGTTGTTATTGAAGACTTACCCGGAAGGAGAGTCCGAACTAGGATGCAATTGCATTGTGAGTTCACCTAGGCGATTGAAAGCCTGTCCTGCGGCTGTAAATATTTCTCCCACCTGTAATGAGACCGACATCAATTAATAAGGTGGCTTGGACGACGCGGTTGCCTCGAATTTTAAAACTATGTGAAAGTTTGTTAGTTTTTCATGACTTATTCACTTGTCTGGAATGTTTGTCAGGCAGTATTTGCTCTTTTCATAATTGTATTTGTTTGAGCAACGCTTTTGGTTCATAGTATGTACAAGACGAAGGAATTATTAAATTTGATTATTTTTTACTTACTTTAGTAGCAGAGCCCATTATTTTTGTTGTGATTGTTCTACTTAAGAAAGGCGGTCGTTTTAGAAATGTCAAAAATTTAGATGACGGACTAAGGAATTATGTTTGGGATTTTTATAAACTGACATATTTTTGGTTAGGGATATTTTGGACAGAAACTGGTTTGTGTATTAGATTTATATTCACAGGGTATGTTAACAAACTTCGCATGTGAGCGGCGTGAATTTTTAGCCTATAAATAATAAATATGTGTATATTATAAAGAGTGTATGCTTAAAATGCCTTTAAACGCCAGTATGTAATCAAAAACATATTTACTTTATTTAGTGAATGTACAAGTGCGTTTTTGTATGGAAATGTCATTTGTGTGGAAACTTTTTGCAAAGCAAAATTTCTATTCAATTATCAATGAGTATTTTAAAGTTTATATGCAACCGAAGATTAATAGTAAGAAAAATTATTTGTATTTCTGTGGCAGGGATACAACATTGTAGAAGCATTCGTGTGCAGTTCGAAGTTATAGTTGCGGTAGGGTGACGAATAGAATTATGTATATTTCTTGTTTAGAATGTGGACGAAAAGTGCACCACACTTACATTGTATTACAAAAAAAACTTTTACTTCGTTTGCATGGCCTGTTTATAACAAAATTTCCGAGTCTCAATAAAATACAGTCAAATTTTTTCAACAAAGAGCAAAGCAATTATGCAAGTTTGTATAACCCAATAAAAAAGCACGGCAGTTACGCTTGTCAAGTTTTATATAAGAAAAGTGTCATCATTGAAGAGATTGTCATCTCCAATATGTATAGGAAATGAATGTCTAAAGCCAGTGGACCTGTAGCACTCCTTCATTCTTGCCAATTCACAGTTACAGTTCACAGTATACTTTCCGCAAACTTACCTACCTTCGAATGAATCAGAAAATATTTGTTTCTCCATTTCTGGAGGCACCATTTCGTCTTCATGTGAGTTGACTTTTGCAAGAACGTGACACATGTTCTTTATCGCAACCGCTTTATATGTGGAGGATATATCTTCACCTACCTCTCCCCACGTTTGCTTTAACACTGTACAGCTCATCGGGTATATGGATTCCTAAAGTATACATCACCATATTAACCACATACATTCGATTCTGATAGGCATACTTCTGAATATTACCTTTAAATATAAATAAAGCATGATGCTATGTGCTTACACTTCTCACCAACGACAGCCTTGCATAAGCACACTTATTTCCATTCGTTCGGATCTAATGACACATGATTTTGTTTAACTGCATGTGGTCTCTCATTCATTTGTGTCGTTTGGAAAACGTAGCCAAACATTTTACCACATGGATTACCAAATTTTCGCCTTCTCGCAATGATCGAACAAATATGTAACAATTTTGCCCATATACATTTTTAAAATTAATGTTATTGTTCGATGTTCGTGTTGTACTAATGTTTCTGTTAAAATATTTTATTAATATCATCAAGAATTCAGATTTAAAACATACAAAAATATGAAAATTATGCTGCACAAACACGGTTTGTTTACATATTTCACATTTATTTTAAGCCGAAGCCTATTTGAAATTTTCACTATTTTTATATACTTACACAATTTCGGAAGGCATTCAGCAAAAAAAATTACCACTTCTCATTTAGAATTGTATTTAAAATTTTAATTTCTTTTCTTCCAATTATTTAATTTCATATTTTAAATACATTGGGCCGACCAGCTGTCAAAAGCATGTAGACACATTATTGTTTCAAGAAATGACCAGCAGATGTATCGCAAAAAAGTTTGCTTATTCCCGCAAAAAAAAAAAAATAATAATGGTGGCAGAATTCGTTTTTAAGAGGGTCCTGTTGACTGCACCATGTATGGTGGTTGAAGCCCAGTGTGACATTATAATGATACTGTAATTGTGTGCGTGAACTGAAAAAACTTATACAGACACGTTGCTGAGCCTTTTTCAAGCAAATAAAAAAGGGAGGCCGAGAAAGCCACAATTCCTCTCAGTCGACTGTCTGTATAATTACTCACATGTGCCCTGGGGCACTGACCCCTTAAATAAGAAAATAAAATTAACAATGGCAGCCAAATCCTCTAAATCACATATGTATCTGCTAATACGCGTGAACCAGAGCCATGCGATTTTTGGATTGTTCAAAATATGACATTAACGCCTAGTGTTTTGTAACATTTCCAAATGGCAGGAGCTGTTCACGGCGGGCGTGTTGGAAAGTGTTGATTTTTTAATGTAAATGTTTACAAAGAAAACAAATTAGGTATTTACATAATAATAATGAAGTGGTTGCAACTCAATGGGAATATTTTTTGTGTTTATAATACATAGTTGTCTGCCTATTTATCTGCCTTTCATATAAAACGTAAATATACTACGGTTGAATTTTGAATGTATGATCAAATTAGTAAATATAATTTTGATTGTTTCTCATTAAAAATTCTAATAAATTGTTTAAAACATATGTGGTTTTATACTCAATTTTATAATATTTTATTAGTTGCGTGGTAAGTATGTTTTTATATATCCATGTTCACCGCATATTTTAGTTGTTTATTTTACACAACCAAATTGTGAGGTGTAATCTGCTCAAATTCATTAACTTGATCATAAATCTCACATCTGGTGTGGTGCAATAATAACATATTTGGAGCTACTGGATAGGATTCAAAAACGTGCGATTAAACTTGGCGATATACATAGATATCGCTGAATCGCTCGACTATTAGTCATTGCCGCAATGTGTCGTTGTTTTATCGTCACTTCCTCCATAAGTGCTCGAATGAAAAACAGAGCATTCTACATTCGTATGGTATGTTTGAGAAACGAATTTGTTTTTGTATTGTATTGTATTTCAATGTCCGTCCGAATATAGGCTTAAGGGTGAACTGATGTGCATTACTAGTATTGGGAGTACTGCGTTTGAATTGCTGTAGGGGTGGAATGCAACTGGCTGTTTCGTTTGAGCACTTGTGGTGGAAATACCGATAAAACAATGACAATACATTACGACGACTAAGAGAGTCAAGTGATTTCGGAATGTCTTGATCGCCAATAAGTTTTACCGCACGTATCGTTTGAATCCTGCCAAGTAGCTCCAAATATGTAATTGGGCACCGGACCAGATATGAGCATTATACTCAAGTTTCGGGCGAATAAACGCCATATAAATCGTTTGCATTTCGCAGCGTTCTTGGCGATATCGAATATGTGGTCGCACAACGAAGGTTGTCATTAACACATACTGAGAATGGAAAGTCCTTCGGTTTCAGCGATGCAAGTGCCATCCATGGACAATGGCAGAGAATTAGGTTTACGCTTCAATGACAGCAGACATCATTGCGTTTTGGAAGCAATAAATTCCTCTCTGTTGGTTTTACCCCATTTAAGTAGGCTGTCGAGATCGGAATTTAATGAGCTTAACATACGTTGCCGTTCCAGTTCAACGCCCGAAGATGAGGGGCGTTGCACAGGAAACGAATATGTAAATCTGAGGGTACTCTCATCGGCGAAGAAATGAAGAGGATTATAAGTAACAGAGAGATCATTTATAAAAATGAGAAAGAGAGTCGGAGCCAAAACGGAGCCTTAGGTAACACCAGGATTTATTTGGTAAGTTGCAGACTTGAAACCGTCCAAAACAGCAAGGTTTTACATGCAAATCGAACTATGAGCCAGCTCACGTACATAATAGCAGTTCTGCGCCAAAGAATCCATTTTGGAAAACATTTCATGTTGACATATTAAAAGTAAAACGGGCTGTGTTAAATAACGTCGTAATAATATGTCAACTATATGTATAATTACTCATCATACTCCATAAACAAACGATGATTATTAAGCAGATAGTTAACTCTGCATACCTCTCTGTCTCCTTAAATACTCAAAAAATGTATTTGCTAAAATTATTTTATCAATCAACGATGTTTCAATTGAGGAAATAAAAAATATAAAATTCCAATTTATCAGTAAATAAATAATAAAAATATTACAGAAAGCTATCTAGTATAGTACTGAAACTGAATCCCCAAAATTTAGCTGACAGTATAGTTCCCTTATTTAACTTATTTCCTCAAAAATGTGATAACAAGATAGATGAAATTGAAGTCGGATGGCAGTCTGTCCCTCATCGACAGTTTGTTGCAAATACTGGAAATGTAGTCAATTTTTGAAAGAGCTTTCTTGATGCAAGATACTAATATTTCCATATTTAAAACAAAAATATTGCAGCTCTTCTGAGTCTGTACTTGCTAAAAGGATATTTTCAGATTTGAATAATATTAAAACTAAAAATCGAGATTTATTAAAAATAAGAACAGTGAATGCTATACGAAATAAATGATTAAAAGCTATAGTTTGACTGGTTGCACTTGTTCAAAATTTAAGAAATTATAGATTGGCCTTACGAACACCTCTCATAAGCGGACACACCTCAAAAATATGAGTTTTTCCATACAAAATATGAGCTTTTCCATCCAATAATTTTCCATAAGCGGACTACCTAATAACCGGATGCTGACACTAATTTTCATAACCGCAGAATATTTTCGCTTTCTGTTAATTGGACAATATATAACTCCAGACCGGTTTAGTGTTGTTTTGTTTAATATTTTGCACTCCTTAAGAAGCAAAAAAGTTAGAGGCCTTTAATTTCAGCTGGAAAAGCTGAAATTTGGAAAATACATATTACTCCCTTCTGTCCCGAAATGGTTAGGTGTATTTTTTTAACCTTCTTAACAAGTTTGCCATAAAAAGTTTTTATCCACGCCCACTTGTTGAGGGCGTTTTTTATAATACTGTTCGACCCGGCAGGCTGTAGCTCAAGTAATTTAGAACTGTTTTAAAAATCATTCAATTAGTTCATTTTCTCATAAGTCGACAAATGTCGATAAACAGACAAATTTCTCGGTACCATTAGTGTCCGCTTATGATGTATTCATTGCTTAATATGAATGAATTTATTTATGTACGCAAGATTAAAAACAGTTTATCAAGAATTTGATAACCAAAAAGCGTTTAGTGATATTTCTTGTAGCTAGAAATATATGTATAGATTTTGTTTCGAAACTACTTTCTGTAATCCATAAAAATAAGAGTTGGCACTGCAATTTTTTTCAATCTTATTTCCACCACAAATAAGTAATTGTCAATTGAGAAAAATTTTCTCGCCCTACCCTTTTTGTACAAGTTTTGGCATTGCAAATGAAATTATTGAGCCAGCTCACGCAAACATAAGCATTTCAAATAGCTGTCATTTATGCACAATTTGAAATTGTAAAAGTAGGGTAAGGTATATTGGGGTATGTAATATGCCCCAATTTTCACGATCTTGAAAAACTATTTTTGATGTGATTTCATTATTTAGTTATTAAAAATCGTGAAACATTTTAAAATTATAGGACGCATGCCCCCTTTATCTAGAAATATACGATTTGTTTTATACATATTCTTAAAAATTGCCATGCAAAATTTCAAAGCTGTAGACTGAGTTAGATATATGTGCGGTTGCCACGCCTCTTTTTTTGGAAAACACAGATTTTTTTTATTTGTTTCGGTGTTTGTTCTTCAAATCATAAGTCTCAGTCTCTTAGGTGATGAATTAGTGAAAATGGTCAGCTACTATATTTACATCGAAAACGGAAAATAAACATTAATTATAATTCCGCTTTTGTTCTTAAAAACAACTCTAACTTAAAAATCATAACTGTATCTCTTTTTGAAGCTTAGTGTGTAATATGTCAATTTGAAGTTTCTACGATTAACTACTCATTTTAAGTATGTAATTTTTATTTGGAATGGAGCCTGCTATGCGTCCCAACAAATCCTGGAAATTGTATGAGTCTTGTAAGTGAAGTAGAAGTTGAAGTTGAACTTGGATGGGCAAAGCCGTGCCCCTTAATCAGAAGCGATGTTCTCTTCCGAATTCAAATTTAAAGAATGTCTTATTTTAATTATTCTGTGCAATTGCAGCCATTTGGTTTTCTGTTTTTTCAGGAGAACTTAAAGCATTTGAAGAAGCTTCAGAATTCAATTTCAATTATCCTAAATAAAGATATGTACCCATTTAGAAATATGTTTTTTGTAGTGTTTTTGACACACTATAAGCATGCTCACTAAGAAGTTATATCCATATTAATATAGATATTTAGGTATGACCGTATAATACAATGTAAGTCTTACCCAGTCTCTTTAACCGTTTTCTCTCTAAATTCAGACGACGCGGACATTGACTAGTCGGAAGTTGTATTAGTTTAGTATTCAAAACAAAACAAATAAGCATAAGGCTTGAAATCCTTTTTAATACAATAAGCTTGGCGATTAAGTGCGATGGGGAAACAGTATCTCGAAAGTTAACCAATTAAGTTTTAGCAGTCAATTAAATGTGGCCCAGTTTAGGCTATCCTTTAATTTTCTTCGTTTTTTCTTTGACATTATAAGGTTTGATGCACAAATAGAGAAGTGTTCTGTAATTGCATTTAATAATTTATCTCTAATTTATTCATATCCTAACCCACAACCAAGAGGTTCTCATCGGGGAAGGTGTGTGTTGGTACTTCCAAATTAAGTGGAGCAGGTCCCTTGCGGATCCGGCCAGAAGCGTCGTAGTGAGAGCCGTGGCATGGACAGTAATAGCCTCCAAAATCTCCAGCGTTGGCAATTGGCACACATCCCAAATGTGTGCACACGCCGATCACCACAAGCCATTCTGGTCTTTGCACACGTTGCTAAAACAATAAACAAACAAACATCTATTAAAGCTCTTCAATGGCGATGATATTAAAGTACTAACATCGTCTGTTTGAGGATCACGAAGTTCACCAACAGCAACACCGCGTTCGATGGAAATCTCGGAAGCGGTACGGTGGCGAATGAAAAGAGGTTTGCCCCTCCACTTGAAGGTAACAGACTTGCCTTCTGGGATGTCCGAAAGCTTAACTTCAATTTTAGCTAAGGCCAAAACATCGGCCGAAGCACTCATTGAGGAAACAAAATGAGTGACCAACGCCTTGGCACCATAGGCAGCACCGACTGCACCAGATCCAACTAACATGTAAGTGAACGCCTTGCGACTTTCAGCACTGCTATCCTTTCTGTTAGCTTGCTTGACACCATCGCGACGGTATGCCGAGAAGTCTGGCACCCGAATATCAGTGTGGGCGCATCGCACTTGAGTTGTGGCTGAAAAAAAAAATTTGTAGAATTTAAAAACAACAATCGGATATGTAACTACAGCTAAAGTATGTTCGATATAACCTCAAAAAATTACATAATGACAGTAGTTAGATTTTCAGTGCAAATTTTATCTGCATTATGCAATTTTTCAAGACGAATTTATTTAAAGTCACAAATATTCACTTTGTAATCCTGTTTTAGCGACAATTGTGTTCAAAGGAGCGTTCTTATTCACTGCATTGTTGACCACGACTGATTTTTCCTGGGAAGTGGATAGCACAGTTGGTTTCAGGCTATTGGAAACAGCCTGAGTGGTGGCACGCAAGTATGCTCGGGATGCGGCGTTAATCATCTCGCAGATTTGGAAAATTAAAGATTTCGTTTACTTAAATTGAAGTCGAAAATGAAGTGCGAAGACCCCTTTCGTGGTGTTCAGGATCTTTTTTTTTCGTCGAAGCAAAAAATTTGACAATTAGACGTCAGTTTTATCGATTGACATTTAAATAATGGCAGTACCAAATACGATAAGGAAATCAATACTCTTGAAGTTAGATGGATATTAATCGAGAAGAAAAACACTAGTTTACAATAGAGTCCATTGTATATGTTAAAATATGTCGAAAAAGCACGAAGTTTATTTAAAATAATCAATTTTATATATAACAAATGACTTTAAATAAAAATTGTATTTAAGGTATTCTTACGATATGCACTATATTACCATGGAATTAAAAATAATGGGTTGTGTCCACGCTATGTCAAATATAATATTTCTTTACTTCCCGACCTGCCATCTGTTGAGATATATTATTATTAGTGGAAAGATTCGATAAAATAGTACAGACCAATTTTAAGAAGCTTTCAAAACTCTCATGAAATGATTTTATGGCGATAGCTTTCCGATCACTCTATTACATCTGAACGACCGCTTTTTGTTGCACAAATTGATCGAAATTGTTAATAATTAAACTTATGTATTTTATTACAAAAGTATAGAAAGGCTTAATTCAGATATTTATACAAATTGTTTTCTAATATTTTAAAAGTTTCCCACGTTTAGGAAGGTGTTTTTTTTTTAAATATGCAGTAAGTACTGCATTGGTTTTTCAATTCATTTTTCTTTGGCTCACATAGGGATAATGAACCCTATTGTTCGCCTCAAGCTCCTCCTAATGTTTTTTTAATTTGTATATATTTTCTTGTAATGTAATGTAATGTATTATTAAAGCAGGTAAAATATCTACATGAAAAATGGCTAGTAAAATGGAAATTGTATAACAAAAAATATAAAAAGTGTATGTTTTGGCCATCAACTCTTATAATGCAATAATATCCTTTTTACACCCTCTCTAAACCCTTGGCTAAAACATAAATCGACCTAATTCGAGTTATGGAAGAACAAAGTATAAATTATGACTGGCGACGACACAAGATCTGTTTAAATCCGCTGCAGAAGCAACATTGTTTTCGCATTGGTTATGTGCAGTCGTAGAAAATTGTTATTTTAAAAAACATGGGTGTGTGTGTTGAATGGAAAAATCGGAATTAATAGTTCCAATTAAAAAAAAAGAGTTGAGTTTTCGCTCTTACAAAGCTATAACAACTGAAGTTTCGTTGAGTTCAAACTGACTGCAACGCCACACTAAGGCTAGAGAAAAAAATGTGAAAAAAATGTATATTGCACCAAAATCGTCTTTTTTTTAAATCGTTGTAACACTTCTACGTCTATAATTTTAACTCTCGCTTATAATGATATCCCTACAGTCAAACAACTTTGCAAAGCTAATGTAAAATGTACATGCATCACATTTTGCAGTAATTGCACTCTTCCTCAGTGTGCTCTGTCTCCACCTGTACTTTGCAGCGTCGAGTTTTCTATGGGACTAAATTATTTTCGTACTCGCCAGATTTCTCAACTATCTTAACACACACAAATCTGCTGGACGGATGGTATTAAACCCTTCATTCTGAGGGATTGACCTTCAAAGCTGAACGGAAAGAATTTTAAGATCAAATCAAAAGAAATGAGCTGCAATTCACAAAAAGTTTATGCGGTTGTTTATGTATGAGCGGTTGCCCGCCTCTTTTTTGGAATGTACACAGTGTTTTATTTGTTTCGGTGTTTGTTCTTTAAATTCCTACCTCCACGTATAATTACATAACTCTAAGTCTTTTGGGTGCAAAGATAAAAAAAGAGTCGCGGCTACCATGCTCCTAAATGGTAAATAAACAATATTTTATTTTTTCCCGTGTTTTTGTTCTTAAGAGCCAACAGTAATGTAAAAAAATCATAATTGTAGGTCTTCTGGGGCCGAAGGCTGGGTAAGCGGCTGCCACGCCCCCTGGATGGAAAATGTTAGACTTTTCTCCGGGATTTCCAAAATTCAAGGTTCTACGATGATTGGAAGTGCTCCATAGTTTTGATGATCTGTCAGTGAGTCACTTGCTAATTTTGGGGCATTATAACCCAGGAACTGCTCATGCTAAACAGTTAAAATTTGGTATGGAGCCTGTTGCTGTGCATCCTAATGAATCCTGAAAATGTTATGTCTCTTAATAATGATGTAGTACCAAAGTTGATAAAGAACTTGCCTGAGCACTACCGTGCCCCTTAATAGAGGGTAATTTGTTGTTTCAAAAACCCAACGCTCCTTCCTATCATAAAAGCAAAATCAAAATAGCATGCCACTATCGTTTAATGGCACTGACATCGGCAAACCAAAAAAACGGTCCATTCTCGGTATGTGTGTTAAAGAAAAAATTCGATGAAATAATGAGTATCTAGCCATTAAAGCTAATAGGAGACAGAAATAAAGGTAAATCCATACACCTGCTGGGACTTTGTAGAAATGTCGTATGTCTCTCTTTATTTTATCGTTACTTTTACAAATGGTGATCAGTCAAATTACTGAGATAGGCAAATGCATTCCGGCCCTCCAACAATTTAACCGCAACACCCGTCAATAAACGAAGGTCCATCAATTAAACCTTCTGCATATTTGCGAACAAAGTGCAAGACTTAGAAATTCTTTCTTAAGTCGAACAAAAGGAACTCCGTTGTCATATCTCATTGCTTAGGGTTATGTAGCGGACATTTTCTTTTGATTTTGTTAATTTTGTTTTGTTTTGTCTGCCCCAGGCATTTTCTCGGACATAAACATTTTAAATACATACTCATATTTCGTGGCACCAAAATAACAATACTGAATACCGACTTTCAAAACAAGTGCACTCTTTTCCAACGGGAAGTAGTAATTCTTATCGTTAGGTAGAATATTTCAAATTAAAAATTATTATTTATCCATAAAGAACAAGCATCTTGAGAAGTGCACATTAGGCTTTCGACAAAAAAAAAATTAAAAGTGGTTATATTTGTATTAAAAATATGAATTTTTATATGCATTTAATTGCTCTTAAATACGTGACTAGACGTTTTTATATATATTTTTATGGGTAACCTATAATGCACCCCCTATGTAACAATCACAAATTGCATCCGCACATACCTAAATCTTAATTAGGAAATTTAATTTCTGTCCTACCGAGTCTCAAATAACCTTTACAGGGGAAATATTTCACATTCCTCTGCATGCTGCGGGTAGTAAAAGCTTCACCTTTTACTTAGTGCCTTTTTGGTCACTTGGTGCCGCTCAATGTGGGAGAAATTGAAAATTACAAACATCTAAATTCTACCCTCGTCCATTTTGCACTGTCCTGAACTTCCATCAAACGCACTAATATACTCTCACTTTCACTTGCGAGCAAGCAAACTGATAAGGGAACAATGTAATTGTACACTGTCACCCGCATCAGGAAGGGGGTGGCAATAAACACGATGACTACGCATTGTGCGTTAGTCCTTATAAAGTTTGTGTGCGTTTTATATTTTGTGTGAAGGGCGTCGCATGTGCGGCATGTTGCAAGCAAATGCGCATGTTTCACTTTGCACTTACTGTAATACTAAGCGTTCATGCAACTTCTAATAAATACCCGCATATGTATAATGGACTTTTCTTAATTTAAGTTATAAAATGCAGGGAAAGAGTATACGTTTTTTTGGGTTTGGATGGAAAGGAAACTCTGAAGTGTATGCAAACAGTTAAAATTAAAGCACTTATGGCTCTAAATGGGTTTTATTGAATATATTAGTATTTTTATTTTGCTTTTTTTTAAGCATTGATAAAAAATCCTCTATATACTAAAGTTAAGTACCTATTCCGAAATGGGCGACCTAGTCTTGCTGTCTATTTATTTTTAATGTGACCACAGCAATCTATAGATGTCTATGGCTGTATGTATCTTGAATAAATGAAATGTAGCCCCCAGGCCCTCAAAAAAGTTGCTAACATGCCAACTCCAGCAGAAAACGTGGATGAAAACAACTATGGTTGTCATTCGAATGAAAATTCAAAAACTTTTCGGAAGTTTTACTAGCACAAGAGCCATCATTCTATTTCCTTCAAAAACCAGTAAAACCCTGCTTCCTAACAACCACCAGCACCAGCACCAGCACCAGCAGCACCACCACCACCACCGCCAAAGACTCATTCCACTCGATTCGACAATGATCTACTTCTGAAACTACCATCCTGGCGCCCCTACGCCAACAGCAGTCGCAACGGACAATTTGCGAAAACGGCAAAAACGAAAAAGCGAACAAGGAGAATCCCAGAAGTGCGTGTATCAAACGAAGCACATCGACAGCTATTCATCCTATCCCACAGAAATTGAAGAAGAAAGAAATCTACTCCCACCCACTCAAACCAGAAACCAACAACAACACCGCAGCACACCAACGGGTACACAACACATATATTTTCAATTTGAAGAAACGCACTGCCTCCTAATTCTATAAATCTAAAGGGGATACAGACCGACTACGAGGCTGTTTCCTGGCAACATCATCAGATCCCTGTTGTCGTCGTCGACGTCGTCTTCATCGTCGTTGTAGTAGTCGTCTTTTCGTTCTAATAACGAAAGTAATTCCCGTGGCGCCACTGTTATTATCGGCGCGGCAATACAACACTGTGTGCTGTTTCCAAAACAACTCAAACCCTTATCATTGGGTTGGTAATGTGTAGAGCGTAGGGAAGACCTCCTACAAGCAAGCATAACTCACAGACTTATCAGCATCGCATATACGCCCGCCCGCACGCACATAACACAACTACTTTAGCTAGATACAGCTTCAAATGCAGTAATACATAGCGAAAGCATAGCACACTCGAAACTCGTATATCCTGGTTGCTTCATCGCCCACCGACATCATCATCGCGCCATCCCACCCCGGGCCACATGCAAAGTACATAAATGTGGCCCACTTTTACACCCAAACTCCCCAGTGGGTCACAAAAAAGTGCAAAGCTATTCGGGGATAGTGTATATGCACCGTTTTCCTTACAACAAGCCCACGAAAGTGAAAGCCAGACAAGGACACAAGATATTCTCGTTAATACCATACCCTTTTGCCAAGGACATTCGAGACATAAAAAAGTGAAAGCTTGCAATTCAGCCTCGGCACTGGGAGTTAAGTTTTGGGTAGTGGGCGGTGTGTCGTGTGTCATGTGCATGTCCCTTTTTCTCTCTTAAAGTGATTCTCTTTTGGCAAGAAGGAGCATGAGGTTAACTAGATAAACTTGAACGTTAAATATTCAAGTGCAATCCTTGGCAAAGGCACTTGGTTACTCTCTTTCTTTCTCTCTACCGATATTTCTCTTACTTAGGATACAATATCCTCTATTATATAGTATCAATCTGTCATGCGTATTCAATCAAGTTCACATTCACAATTTTGGTGCTGAAGATTTCCCTGTTTTCGCTTTTATTTTCTTCCGTAAAAGGAAAAGCTCAATGGAAGTGGTTGCAAGGATCAAGGACGTTCATGAAACGAGCCATTTCTTTGTCGTAACCCAGGATACGTCTTAGAAGATGGTGGCGAAATCCGCAGGGAGAGATGGAATTATAAATTCTCGTAGATTTTTGCCGGTTGACGCTTCTGTTGTTGTTTTTCATTTGGCTCCTTGTGTTCTTTTTCGTCGCATTGGGAGGGTGTGCGGAAGTATGAGGCGGATGTAAGTTGACATTTGAGGATGTACACGCACACTGACATGATGGGAGTAGATGGCAGCTGGAATAGGTACTCTAATTGGAAAGAAGAGTTTGTACTTGAGACTCAGAGATGTGTCTTTGTTGCCTAGGGACCAGTTTCTGTTGTGCACTCAAGAGCAATGTCAGCACCCTCAAAAACGTGGGGGCATTATATAGTAGTTGTATATACATACTTACTATACCACAATGACGACTATATACAACTATTTGCCTCAGTGGCCTAATTAATTTTCTATTCGTGAAATTTCACTAATAATGTTAGAGAAATGGTTAGCTAGAGAGGTGGAATTGTCAGGATCTGAGTTTAAATTAATGCAAATCCGGATTTTTTTTTTCTTTTTCAAAACGTAGGCCATCTTGAATGCAGAAATAGTCAGCAGCTCTGATGGGGCAATGCCATGGAACGTTTAATATAGAGTTATGTAAATTTGTCACTCAAATTGGATGGTTCCAACTTGTGACGGTGCTGAAGGTGATATAAGGCAATCAAATGATGCGTAGTCTTATCTTCACTATGCAAGAAATTTGAAATTATAAAAATGTATTTTCAAAATCTAGAAAGACAAAGTTTGTTATCGCAGTAGGTATGTAGTTCAAAATTTGTACGCTACACCAAAACAATATCCATTGGTTGGATCTAGCAGGTGCATAGTTAGGCAAATAAATATGAATTGACAATTCATACATTTTATGAAGCATGAAAATGTGAACTGCAGATCACACAACACAGTCACAGTAATAAAAGTGCTCATACACATCAGGGTTTTCCAATTAAGAAGTAAAATTGAATAGGACGTTACTCCTGGGGTTTCAATTAATAAATAATGGTATGACGGAAGGGTACAAATTATTTTTATTTACTGATATGGACTATGTCCAATTATTTTTACTTTCCGATTTGGACTACGTCCGAAATAAAACACAAGCTTTCTCGACGTCTCACATAAGACTAAATTTTATTGTAAAAATATATATGTATATAATTATAGATGAGAACTAAACGCTGACACTGCACTGCATTCGTTGCGTATGGCTTAGAATCAGACGCTGACGCTGCAGTGCATCGGGAGGAGGTGTAACTCTTAATACTATAGATACTATACTTATTTGGTAGCCCCATATTTAGTAAAGAATTGATATAAAAATATTCATTTTAATATATCAAATGTTTTTTTTTTTAAAAAAACAAGGCAGGTGAAGTTGCCCACTCTTGCCCCGAAGTGTGGGCAAGAGTGCGCAGACATTTTTATGCAAGATTTAGTAGTTTGAAGCTCTAAATTCATATTTTGATTGAGTATCAACTCCCGCAAAAAACTCCAAAGGGAAAACAATGCAATGCATTAGTATTTTATGCTTAACAAAACAAACTTAAACCATTTAAACAAAATTACTCATTTAATAGGTATATTTTTTTTAATTTTAGAAAATAAATATATAAAAATCAAAAAAATAGTTAACATTCTTAACACATGGAATAAATGCTTACATTCTTATCCGCAGTACGACTGTGCACTCTTGAAGCAAATTTTTTTTTAACACTATCCTTTAATGATTTAGATAAATATTAAGTAATACTTGTCCGGTTGTCCGTCCGTATCAACTTTTGAGGCCTTTAAATTGAAGCTAGGATGCTGATATGAATAGGGTATCATAGTTTTCGCCGCAAGCCTTTCCTTGTGTCTTTTCATTGTATTGACATTATAAGAACCAATGATGCAAGCCCCTAAATTTCAATCCATAACAAAAGACAAATATAAAATAGTCATGCCTATATACTATACTTGTGGTGAATCGATACTACGATCGTTACTGAAACACACTTAATTTCATGCGATTTGATGCCATTAGGCTATTTTCTCTAGGGATAGATATGAAAAGTTTCATTTCTAAGCCGACCAACTAGAAAGTGTTGAGTACTTGGAAGTCAAAATTCGATGCGTTATTGCCGAAATACATTGAAACATTAATGCCATAGGATTATTTGTCAAATAAAGCCATCGATATTAAAACATTTTGTTGTGTTTTATTTCAATTAAAAGTTCTATTCCAAAAAAAACACTCTTTACGATAGCAATAGGTTAGGTTAGGTTGTGAAATGGCATTAGGATAGAAGTCCGACTCACTTAGACCTATATTGTGATACCACTTGGATTCAGATCCAGTTCCTGCCTACACGTTGAACCATTTTGAGGTGCTTATAAAGCGTGATAGAAATTTTGGGTCGGTTGAGCTTAGATCATTAAGATCATTATGGAAGAAGGCTCCCATATGGAGATTTCGCTTTCGGGAGAGAGCAGGGCATGCGCAAAGAAGGTGTACAGTAGTCTCCTCCTCCTCCTCATCCATACAGCTCCTACAGAAGTCGTTTGAATAGGCGCCAAGCCTTGTTGCATGCCTGCCTAACAGACAGTGTCCAGTTATGACATCAATTGTACCACTAATGTGCGATCGATTAAGGGTAATTACGCATCTTCAGCGTCTTAGATAGATAATAGAGACAGAGTCCAGACACTTGATGGCGGCCTGACTGTCCGAAAAGATTCGAATATCCTTTACGGATAACACGTTCTTTTTTAGCCAGGACAAGACTTCCTTTATCGCCATAATTTCCGCCTGGAAAACACTACAATTATTAGGAAGACGGAAGTAGAGACTAAGATTTAGTCTGTCTGAGAAGACACCTCCACCCACCCCATCATTTGTTTTTGAACCGTCCGTGTAAAAATGGATTGATTCTTCCTCCGGCAAGGCATCCTCCCAAAAGGATCTAGGGGGGATGGATAGCTGGAAGTTTTTGTCGAACAGCAGTTGGGGTGTGGTGTAGTCTATATACCTAGAATGGATTCTGAGTATGTTCAGAATTGCAGAGTGGCCGATTTTACTAACGGTCCATTGAGAAGTTGCTTTGAGGCGAGTGGCCGTGGTAGCAGCCTTCTGTCAAGGGGTATTAAATGGAACAGAATGTCCAGTGCGGCTGAGGGAGTGGTGCGAAGTGCTCCACTTATGCATAAACATGCTGAAACATCGCTTTCTATAAGGCAGTCCACCAGACAATCGTTTCATATGTTACTATCGGTCTTACAACCGAGATATATAGCCAGAGAGTTCGAGCTTGTAGTCCCCACTTTACTATAGCAATAAAACTGTAAAATTTAAAAATTATCTTTTCTATCTTATCTATTTTATTTAAAAGTTTATTTTTCTCAAAAGTAAATCATATCGGAGGAACACTACGGATCGGATTATATTTTTACCATAAAATTATAAAAAATAAAGTGCACGACTGCGTCGTACGAAACTTTCTTCCTACATGAAATTAATTAAAAGAATCGTCTCAAACAAAATAAAAACATTTGATCACATAACAAATTTATTTAAATCATTTTTAGGATTAGAAAAAATACATTTTCTCAAAAATGGCATTCACGATTTTGATGTAATTTCGCACATTGGGCACATTTAACATAATTATTCAAAATATAAAAACTTCTCAAGCCGTTTTTGAGAAAACAAATTAAATTAAAGTTTAAGAAAACCATCATATGAAAATAAAATTAAAAAAAATTGTTTCAAAAATCGAAGTATGCAAATTTGTTCAACTTTATAGTATAAAAAAACAGTAATTTTGTTTGGAGTTCCCTTTATTAGTTTTCGAGATATTTTCAAAAACTGATAATGCCGTATTTTTGGTCCCATACCAAGTATTCTCAGTTAAAAAAAAACCCCATCCTCGAAATCATTTTCTAGAAAAATAGTGATAGCGCCCGGACAGACAGACAGACCGACGGACGGCATTGGCAGACCCACAGTTAAAAGAGATTGTAAAAATCTCAATTTACGACTTGCAACGTTTCTCATAAGAGCACGATATTTGCTCACACGTTTAAATGTTGAAACAAAAATAGTTCAGTGATAGAATAAGAGTCGTTGCGCATGCGGATATTGTGGTTGCAATGGTGTCGGGGATGTTTCTGTACCTGATATGTGAAATCATGGAAAGATAAACATAAGAGCTTAGTCTTCCCCTTCTAAATAGCCACAATCTTTCACTATTCTCAAGTGCAAAATACCTCAGCTTAAATGCATTCTATAAAATATACATAAAATAATACCATAACATTAATTAATATAATACACAAATATTAAGGAAGAGTTATAAAGAATAACAAAAAGGAAAAATAAATAAAAATGTTATGGTTAAAATTAAAATTGAAAAGCAATTACGACTGGAAATACTTAATCAATATGGCAGTTATCTTCATATTTATATGAATTAAAGACGCACAGCCATTATTTAATATTATTAATCCATTTACAGAGGAGGATCTGCCGTAATTAGTGCAAGAAGGGGGTATATAAAGGAATGTATTACTACGCAAGTAGAGGGATGGAACATATATGAATAAGACTTATTATATTAATATATTATTATATTATTAACTTAATTCAATATCCCCAATTATTATTCAGTGGAGAAAAACAACCTTCGACACCTTTCACCTAACATCAAGAGTTTCGAGTCAAATAAGTTTCAATCGAGCTGAATAAGGGGGTAAGTTATACAAATCAGCACATGGAAGTTCTCTGAGGGCAAAACTTAGAAATCATTTTTGAGTTTCCTCGATTCTTGCAAATATGAACATTGTAATATTGACACCAGACGACTGTTGCTTTAAAGAGCAGGCCAATGTGATTTTCTTGGGAATACCGGATGTTACCATAATTTCTTTGGATAAGTGACCACGTCACAAATTGGTATCTGCTTAGTCATTTAAGAAAAAATTTAAGGAAACCCTAAGCGATAACGTTTGTAAATTAGAAGCTTGTGGTCTACTCGGTCAAATGCTGTACTAAAATCAGTGTAAATAGCATCGAATTGATTACTCTTAGATATTTTAGATAGTTTATAAATAGGATATCTTAGATAGTTTATAAATAGGAGCAAATTTGTAACGATGGATCTATCTTTTCACAAATCCATGTTGGTTATCGCAAATCAAAATTTGGCAAAAAAAACATTAATTTGTCAGTTACAAAGTAAAGTAATGTTAAAAAGTAATCAGTTTCCGCTATATCGTAATCGGAACGTCAGCAGACTCTAAATGTAATACTTATAATTTCGGCACTATTTTCTGCAACTCGAACTTACATAGTTAGGTAATAGATTCCATTAAAAACAATATTAAATGTATAGTCAAAAAAAATAAATCCATTGGGTTGCAGGTGACGCAGGTTGATGGAAAGTTATTGTCAAGCAGTCTTTGGAAATGGATACAAATTAAATTTGTATTTCTTATGTATAAACATAGGAACGTGTATTGATATTGCAGAAATATTAACCACGCGCCAAACATTGTAATTCTGTAAAATATCTTAAAAAGAAAAATCAAAAACTTGCACATACCTATCCATACACCAATATGTTTTATACAGCCGCAAGGAGAATACGCATAAACCCTATCCCTTAATGGGTGCTCCCTTCGTGGATTCCATTGTTTATGTTTCGCCCTGCTTGAGCCGAAGTGCACATAGTGCTATATCCTTCAAGCGATATCGCATGACTTCCCAGTGAGCTAACCGCATTTTTCCTTACATCCTCCTCAAAAATGGGGCTGATGTTTACATTGATGGTGACGGTAACATAGTCGTGTGAATACTCTTACGGCGCGGCGCACCAGAAGGTAAGGTTTTAGCGAATTGTTACCAAAAAGAAATTTATATTTATAGTGGTTGCCTACCATAATCTAGGTTTACAGCATACACCCGCTTGTGGGTACATGCACAGCAAACATAGTAAACGAATTTATTCATCTGTTCTAAGAAGCTGTGTTATCCCTGCTGCCGACGACGATGATGTGGTACGTGCGTTGGTTTTGTTTTCGATTGCTTTCCCGACACCGAGGACTTCTGCAAATATCCCTTTTCAAGTGCTTGCTTGCGAAGTTCTATATTATGTATGTGCACTCAAGAAAAAGGCGCAACTAACGCACAAAATTTCTGACAGGACAACAAAAAAAAGTCTTAAAAGAAAATTTCGGATAGAAAGCTACATACATATCGTAAGTTAGGGTGGTGAAAGCGCACAAGAAATAAAGAAAGACATTCACTGAAGACTTTCCAGATTCCTCATATGATTGTATGTATGTATGTAGGGTATATATATACATGTGTAGGTATGTAGTTCCTGTTTATGACAAATGGTAAAATACCAATTTCCTTTTCTAGTATGCTCGACTGGGATATTTCTTCTAAGAGGATTTTGTTCATGCCTCGCCCTCGCCCTCGTCCTCATCGTTACTCAACTATCATACTTACTCTGCAAAAAAAAGTTAAGGCCATCTTTGGCAGTGCATTTGATGGTAGAAGAACGATGATATCTCGACATATAGATTCGTTGGTAATATGTACGAAGTTGGGGCGACTTTCACTTTCACTTCATTTCTCTTTTAGTTATGTTCATTTGGATGCTTGCGTAAGGCTGAGACAAGAACGTAGAAGAATCTAAATTGAATATGTAGTTCATGCTTCACAAGGGATGAATCGACTCTAAGTTGATTTCGTATTTAGGTCAATTGGGTATTGCATACGTGCGTAATATAATTTAAGTCCTTCAATCATATTGAGGCATATTGATTTTTAAAATTGAGTTTTTCATACTATTATCAGTTATTTATGTAAAGAAAGACTCAAAAAACCGATTAATACCTCTGTCATAAATTTGTTAAAATGGCAAATTATTACGTGTGAATATTCAGATTTATTATTTACTGTTATGGATATTGGTTTAAGACCTATTCACTCATACGGTGACACACACATTTTGTTGATCTTGTTTTGTTTATGACGTTCTTGATCGCGTTCAGATCGCCTAAAATGACAATATTTTCAATTTGTCCTCTGATTGTCTGTTTCACGAGTAAATAATTGGTAATACGATGACCAGTCACATGTGTGCGCCTTTTACATATGCAAATGCAAATTTTACCTCTATTTCCAGCCACTTATTGTTAGTCAAATCCTAAATATGTACTCTCTAAATAAATGTTGGTTGATCAGGATTTTACCGTTGGTCACTAGCGCTTGCAAGGGTGTAGTAATTTATGTTTATGGGCGTTGGACTACTAATCAACTACTACTAACCTTAAACTTTTTATTGGCTGCCTCACCTATTGCGAGAGTCTGAGAAACTGTAGGACCCTTCCATTCGTGCCAAAAAATATATCTTCGCACACACAATGGTTGGAGAAGCTAGGCTTTAGATACTGTATGGGCGGTTCACGCCTAACATTTATACTTTTACTAGCAACCCATTTGGTACGCACCATAGCATCCTTCACTGCACTACTATACATATGTTAGTATCGTAATCCTGAAATGTAAATTGCAACCCTTGTAAAAGACTTCCGTATTGATAAATTGATTGAAAACAAAACGAAATTTCAAATGTTTGAGACTATTTTTTCTAGCGGTGATGTCTAAAATTAAATAAATAGTCTCTTTGTCTCTCTGTCCGTTTTTATTTGAGGCAATACTGCCAAAAACAACGCGACTGGTACTATACATGAGAAGCCAGAGAGACGGTGCGAAGAGAAACAGGTCTCAAGATTACTCCTCCCACAAATACGGCGACTACGCCCAAGTAACCAGGTCTTTCGACATCCACGGCAACACGCACCTTTAAAGAGGTGGTCAGAAACCAGCAGAAACTTGGACGATCTGTCCAAGATCGGAAAGTCGGTGTTAAATGTGTAGAGCAGGATCAAAGCCAAACCGTCAGAGATTTCCTTTTCTATTTCCTTTATAATTTCAAAAAAACAAGTGACGACCTTTAAACGGGAAAGACATCGTTTAAGTAAACTTTTAGTTACGGGTTAAAATATATTTTGTATCATGCGAGTTATTCATCAAAATTCAAATATTCATAATTGGGCTTTTATGTTGATACCCTGACCCTGGCAATAATTTTTTTTACTTACTACAAACAAAATATGAATTGCCAAATTATTTTTTAACGTCTTAAAATTGTATTTGCTTGGCGTGGTAATAGTTGTTTATTATCGTAGAGAAACTAATATTTTTAGTGTTAATATAAGTTTTTCTATGATGTGTATAGCTTCCCCGTAGGTAAGCCTTATTGCGACTTCTTAAAATTCAAAAATTTTTAAAAAGAAACCATTTTAAAGCAAAATCAATTCAGGGAAATATATTTCACTGACCCAAATGCATTTGACAGATTACACATTTATTAACGAAATCTCAAGCGGTCGATTATCAGACACAGAACAGAATATTTCATCATTCTGTAATCATGGAAATTCTATTCAACCCTTAAATTAACGTAAAATGTATATATGTATGTGTGTATGTACTCCTAATACCAGGCCCGGTACCCAAATATTAAATACGAAAACGTGCACCGACTGAAGGTACACAAAAAATTCCGGGGGTGTTATATATTGTATGTATGTGTAAACAAAATTCTCATCAAAGCATCCCTCTTGTGTAGTGCTGACCTAATTTTTTGTTGTTCGAAATTCACTTTAATTACGTTCACTTTCACTTCCACTAGTCGATTGAATCCTCCGCCAAAGCGCTCATAGTCGAATTCAGATTTTAAATATCCATCTCTTTCTCTCTTTTATGTCGTATATATCTCTTTTGCATTTTCTGGTAATTAGTTCAAAGATGCGGCAACCAACGAATTTAATTTCGGGTTTTAAAATCATCCGCTCTCACTACACTTGCCGCCCTGCTCGCAAACGCAGCTCGCATCCACATACAAGTTAGGTTGCTTTGTGAATGCTGAACATATTGTATCTAGGGAAAGTGATTAATACCGTGAAAAAGTTTTGTTCCGCACACAGGGTGGTGGTTGAAGGGGATGATGATTTTGAATACGATACCGCTGCGTCGAAAAGGAAAATGAATACAGGGCGTATTATAGCATTGGTAATCAACTGCGATGTTCTAATTACGATCAAACGATGAATTGTAGATGTGTTCTCCGTTCTTGTGCGTGGTACTGCGAACTTGTGGGGTTTTAAATACATATACATACATATTACGCAGCTTAAATGCGCCCACCCTCTAGCAGCACCCAGTACAAGAACTTAGATACATTATCAGTAAAAGCATCATAGGGAATTAGAAATTCCATCAAATTCGAACGTTCTCGGTACTACTACTACCACTACTACCACCACTAGGTACACATCCATTGGAAACGATATAAATCAATAAAATCGTGTTGGTACCTAGATACATAGCCTAACAACAATGCGTAGAGGTGTTCTATCCGCTCGTCAGCCCATAAGACCGTACACCGGTTGCGAAGTGATGGAGAGTACCTTTGCGAAGGATGCTTTGCGGAGCTTATAAAAGGGGGCATTGGAGACGTGCTCAACGGGAAATAAAAGGAATTCCGGTGAGTTCAGCCTGGCGATGTTTTTGTATGCACACGCACTTGCCAACAAATACCATTACGTTTCCTTAAATGCTCCATGTACCTACCTACCACGTAAAAACTACAGAGTGGAAGAGGGTTGCATAGAATGGTGGTGATGACTGCGAGTGGGTGACGACAGATGTGACAGAGGCGATGCAGGTAAGTTGGTATACATAGGCATGACAATTTTGCATCATAAATAGAATTACGTATATAAATCATGGCTAGTTAGGGTTGTTATTTTTTTTAAGTAAAATGGTGTGCAATGTTAAATATTGCTTGTGTTATACATATGTATATTGATTTTTTGTGTTTGATTTCTTTAGAGCATAGGTGTATTCCTGTTTCGGCTCCCACATCAAACAAACCGCAGCATATGATGTTTAACCCAAAGATGACTTATCGTTAAGGGTGACTTAATGGAAGAAATCATATAAAGGCAATTTTAACATAATTGTATAAATGAGCTTAGCAACACATTATAATATCTTACTGCAAGTGTATATATTAGTCCATGGGTTGGAACGACTGGAAATCAGTATCAGTAAACGGAATATTAAAGAAACAAACTTATGTATCAGCTGAAAGCTAGTATTAAAGGAAATTCGCAAGATCACACAAGCCACACAACTACAACCGATCTTTCTCACACCGGTTAAGATGCAATAAAAGAGAGAACGTAATGTTTTTTCCATTCCTGATCATAACTCTGTCCAAAATAGGGAAGAAGAGGTGTAAACAAAGACATTTTTATTGTTATTATTTTGATATTAGCTTCTAACTTCTTAAAAAAAATAAATAAAATAAATATTAGGCGTAAACGGCCCATACAGGACCCAAAGCCTAGCTTCTCCAACCACTGTGTGTACGAAGATATATTTTTTGACACGAATGGCAGGACCTACAGTCTAATGCCGATTCCGAATGGCAACAAAATTTTTGAGAAGCTTCTCATGACAGTTCTTACTCTTTGATGTTTCTCAGACTTTAGCAAGAGGTGGGGCAGCGAATAAAAACTTTCAGGTGGTACAGGTCGGGATTTTAACCGGCGACCTTTCACTTAGTGGTCAAACGCACTTAACCACTAAGCCACTGCACCCACTTCTAATTTCTTGGCGATATAAAAGGTAAACTTTGCATTATTTGACGACTTATATGCAATTTGCATTTGCATTTTTATGCATTTATATGCATTTTTTTGAAAAAGACAAAACGAAAATTTGTTGTAATTATAAAATTATAAAAATGTAAACGTTTTTGATGTATCGGTGTTCCTCTAAAAATGGATTTGAGATATTGGTCTATTTTTATATTTTTAATGGATTGGACCAGACCTTGCTGTCTGACATAAATAAAAACTAATCAAAATCGTTAGAAACATTACTGATTAGTGATTAAATAAGTGCTCCAAACCACTTTGATGGTAGGTACCGTTACATTGAATATATTGAATTTATTACGACACAAGCTTCTAATACTAATTTTGAATGAAATCCTTTTAAGCGTTTCGATATGCGGCTTTTAGACAGACAAACTGACGACAAATTTGTGAGACCCTTTTTTGTATAAATTATTTAATAAGCAGGCTTTTTCAATAAATGCAACCAACGATAATACTAAAGCAAAAAGAGCGTTATCTCAAAAGTGACAAAATATTTCAAACGCGAATAGGCGCAATTCCAAAGCAGTTTAAAATTTTTTGTATACCTTTTATTTTTGAAATAGTGTAGTATGCATAGTTGCATAATGTCTATGCATATGTTTATTTTAAATTTATAAGAAATTCTTTTACGCTCATGTATCGATTTTTGTTGAGTGGCAACACTTGCTGAGCTAAAATACGCAGGAGAATACAAGCCAAACGAATGTACACAGACGATGATGCTAAAACCTGAAGGGATGAGTGTTAATTGCAAGTACCTACTCCACACGAGCGACAACTAAGTATTGGAATTTTAAACGAAGGTTTCCCTCCATGAAGCTCCCACAAGTTTTTGTAGCCTGTGCTCGTCCATGCAGAATGGCGGCATAGTGTTTTGATTTAGAGAGGCTTCCAAGTTTTCTGTTTTTGTTATTTTTTAACTTTCGTACTGTATTTTGAAAGTTTATCTTTTATGTGCGATGTGAAAGCAGGTTTTATTTCTATTTTTCGCTTTTTGTTTGACAACCCCCATACCCCAAACATCTATGTATAAGAGGCTGAGAGTCTAATGTTAGTACGTAAGGGTAGACAAGGATATTTTATGGATTGAATGCTGCTGGTATGACATGTGCGATGGCCAGAACATCGTGTTTGTGCGTATGGATGTCATGGAATTGTACAGATAACAGGGTACAGAGCTGCTATTTGAAAGGACTTTTGCTATCTGATGGATTTTAATGGCAATTTTTGGGGATTTTTTTTTGCCAAGCTGAAGTTGCAAACAGGAACATGGGCCTTGTCGGAAGACTGGCTGTTTGTTTGTTATTTGAATTGGTAAAATGTGTGATTGGGGGGAAAAGAAGATCGAGCAAATGAAAAGTCAAACAACACAGACGGTGTTCGCAATGATTCATTGAATCGCGTCGCGATGATACTGCAATTTGAAAATCGATAAATTGCAATTAATATAATGGCCTTTTCAATGTGCGTACTTCATTAATAAATCAGCACTCCATGCAAGTATTAAAGACAGCAATCTTGGAAAACTTCTTTTATACATACACATAGGTGTGCATAGAAATAGAAAGTGTATATTTACGTAAATATTTTGCCTTCTTGTCTTTTATATCTTTTTATGTATGATAATGTGAGCAGGCCACATACAATTGGCCATAGGAAAAAGATTTATTTTCAAAGTCCAAACCTTAATATTTCATGCTTTGGTCGTGATTTTAAAAGCTTTAAGAAATGGAAATTGCAATCGTTTAAATTGTGTGTGGGCATCTGTCAGAATCATAAGAATACGTGGAAGTAGAACGTATTATCCTTTAAATTTTCCGGTTATAAACGTTGCGTATAATTTTTTGTACAACCAATCTGCTACCAGTTGTTAAGCGCAATTTTGTTTGCGGAAAATCCAACAATTTTATTCAAAGACTCTGTTGTATAATTGACGCTTTCATTGCCTTGGATATTACGTCGATTTTTTTTAAATGTAACCTAAGTTTTGAATGGGGCGTTCTACTACGATGAAGTAGACTCGCAACTATGCCCGATATTGCGATATCATTTTCAAAATTTTCTTTGGATCGTATTTTGCCGAAGTTGCTGAAGTTAAAACGTTTTTCGCCTGCAAAAAAAAGAAACCACAAAAATGGTGCAACCACCAAAGCAAGTATGACATTATCAAAAATTAATTTTGGTTCATTGCTTTTGAAAATCTCATTTAGGTAAGTTATGCATGTTGTATGATTGTTTTCGACAGAGGTATCTATTGGATATAACGCTTGTATGTATTTCTTTGGGGAGATGGAATTTCCAATTACAATAGTGGCTCATTCGAAATCATCATACAGAAATCTTACAAATTTGTCAATGCTTCATTATTGGTAAGCTATTCTAACATTAAATTATATTAAATACATTAAAAACATAAGTCCCACTTTAAGAATAAAAAACATCTGCCCAAAATTGGGAGAACCGCTTTTTATTACTTTGTATTTTATTTTGTATTTGTATTAATTTTGAATCAAATCCGTCAAATCGATTCGCATACATGTTTTGGACAGACCCAGACGGCATTGTTAGACGCATTTTTTTTGACTTCTCTATAGTCGTATAGCTCATATTTAGTTCAAAGTTTCGGAAATTTCAGCACGACTGCAAAAACTTTCTCCTTAGTATACTCATCTATACGAAAAAAAAGATTATGCTGTCTAAAAAATATTATATAAGTGAAAACTATTTCTGAATCAATCCATATAAATTTGGATTATTGCAAAATGTTCATGCTGTTGTATTAGCATACGCTACAAAAGTACCACGCTATATGCGTCATTTTATTCCTCTCTCTAAGAGCAAGCTGTTAGAGCTTTTGCTCGCATACGCATTCTTGCATGCCGGTTTTGTTGATGAGGGTTAATCATCGGACGGTTAGATCATATAGATATGATATAAGGATTCCCCTAGAGTAAAAAAACAAACACATTGAAACAATAAAGATACATGCGTATATGTGCTAAACAGCACAAATTTAAATGCATTTTTTAATCTTATTCAGTTGAACTAAATGTATTTTGAACTACATATATGTATGAATGTACTATTACTGCGGTGAGATGTTTTTGTTGCTATTTATTTTGTAAAATAATGTTGACCCAGTTTAAGGACTAAATATTATTTTGTCTTTAGTAAGTATGGTATTATCACAACAATACTGGTCAAATTGTGTCGGCCACTTTAACCTAACCTTCAACCTAAGTATGGCATTGCAGCGTAGCTCAGTGCTTGATCTTTCAGCTCAATCTTTTGCGAAAAGTTTGACAAACCGCCAATATTATAAACCGTTGTAAAGCGTCTTCTATATTTTCTGTTTTTGGTATTGACATAAAGTTGTAGGTCCCTTTGCTTTGTACCTTCATATATACAATGATACAATCCCTGCGTTATTAAATTAGGGCTACAACCTATTTTAAAGAATGCTAATTAACCCACCTAATTAGGCGTAAACGGCCTTAAGCCTAGCTTCTCCAACCATTGTGCTGCGAATATATATTTGTTGACATGAATCGAAGGCACCTACATAGAAAGGTGGCCAAAGCCGCATCAAATCTGAATGGTCTCGGAATTCCTATATCGAGAGCTTGAAGCAATATCTTCATTGCCTACTTATACGAACCAGGCTACTCAAGAGCAGCGACAATACAACTCGAATGACATAACCATCTGCAAAATACGAAACTGTGATAGTTGCTGTGTTCTATCAAGCTGATGTCACATACCATGAAGATCAGGTTTATCGCGTTTTAATCAAATCAACCGGATTAATCAATCAAGATGTAGTCAAAAGTATTAGGACTCTAATGGGAACATTTTGTGATTCCTTAATGGATTTTTATTTGCATTGCTTGCTTTTGCAGCACTGTCATGATAAGTACAGTATAAATTTCGTCCTTCGAGTCAGGAGTTTTAAATTTATTTCTTTTGTCAAACTGAAGTAGCAATGGTTTTCTGGAGAAATTTTAAAGATAATATTTACCCTGAAGTAGATGAACTTTTTAACCACCTCGAATTTGCGGTGGAAATGTACTTGATTGTTTTGTCCCGTCCTAATTTACTTGAAGCCAACACGTTCTGCCAGTAGCAGCGAAAACCTCTATCTGACTGACTGATGATGTCAATATCGTCCGCTTACCCAGTAGCTTGCTTGATCTATTGAGTTTGCCTTCCATGTAGACACCTACCTCGCCCACGATCTTTTCGGGGGCAAGATTGAAAAAATCACACGTCAGCCAAACTTCTTGCTGAAATCTGGTGCAAGAGTTCAGATGAGTTGCCGCAGAATTGCGCATTGCATCGCTATTATCACACGACACACATGGAGAGCTCCTGATGAATTTACAGAATTTGCTTTAGTGTGGGCAAATTTGTTCGCGGCATGGATTCTGGACAGACACAGAGCAGACGATCGTTTCCTGATCATATCATACCAGTCTATACCGTATTGCGGTAGAATTACATACATTTTGTTATGTGTATTTCAAAAAATTATTTTCATGAATTAAAAGATTTTTAAGTAAATCTGCATCGGTCACGAATTGATCTGCGCATCCAACAAAAGTGTGTTTTGATATACATACATACACATAAAGTACTGAGTAGGAAGTAGGGAATCATGGTTACACAAATATTTTCAAATGGAAATTGAACAAATTATTCTCGCATTAATAAACTGATGTATGAAAATGTTTAGCAGAAGCACCTTTCTAGACTTATGTTATATAACAAAGCATAAAATAGGTAACTTTCTAAGCCTTTCGCACTTGCAGGTAGCCATTTATACTTAAATAACGCGTCTTTCAATGCCAAAGTCTTTTATAAATATTATTGTAGGCAATAATAAATGCACTTAACATGAAGCTAAGTGACAAAAAGGGAGATCTTCTTTTAAATCTTCTTCCTATCAAAATAAATATTCTTTTCTATTTTACGACTAATAGCTGCCTACCTATCTTTCCACTTCTGCATAAAGCAAATTTATACGCATATTTGAAAAGATCACGATGACATAATAAATGCCACCAGTCGATACTGTTTTTCGAGTTTTAAGAATTGTTATTGCTGTATATCTTGACAAGCAACAAGAGGCTTCAAGTGAAAGATTTTGGATTCTCTTTGTCCGGTTGTACCCGCAGTCGTATGAATAATGACTTTGTATTTGTATGCGTAAAGCCATTTATTGCGATTATTGCATATATAGCCTCCACATTTAATCCCCATCCCAAGATGTTGTGTATACAATTCGTACACACGCAGCAATAGTTGGTTGCCATTTTTTGTGGGATAAATTCATGTTATTCAAATTTTTGTTGTTCTGTTTTGTAAAGTGTAATAATAATAATTCATTTTTGTTTTTTTGTGCAGTTTTTCAACCCATATGATGAAGAAAATAAAAACCACCACTGGGAACTAGGAATGCGATTATAAAAAAAGTTAAGGCCGTCACTTGAGAATTTCACGTGGAGAGAAATGAGGTACTTGTGATTATTTTTTTTCTCATGGTTTGATTTTGAATACATATTTATAATTGATTTTAAATATTTTAATGGGTAGGCCCATTGACATACAAATCGGCTCAGAAATTGACTCAGAATCAGTATAGAGAATTACTACATTTTATATGGATTGGCCATCTACGATCTTAAAATTTTTCAGTTAAATTGAAAAAAATAAGTTTCCAACATGTAAGCTTGCTTGATAGAATAAAAACTTTTAGGTAGTGCCGATACGCCACTGCAGCCTTGGGTTAAATAAGTCTTTCATAAATAAAATATGCAAGCAAATGTCAAATTTACGTGTCGAAAATGCCGTTGGTGTCACCTCTTTCAGAAGTGGGCAAAAGCAAATGAAAACTCGACAAAATGGAACAGACGTCATTATGGTCGTAACATAAAAATTGCCTGTTTTTTTGGAAAAGAAAGAAACAAAAATAAAACATCCTGATATATGACTATGCTGTCCGGTGTTTGTTAGCCTTACAAGTCACAAACAGCAGCCGAGCAGTAACTCTATCTGCTGCAAAAAATAAAAATAATTTGATTTTATTAGTAGTTCTATTCCACTCACTATTGCTCACCGACCACCAAAACGCACATCATACGCATACCCCTCAACACAAGCTTTGCAAGATCATCAACACAAATACACACGCAGGCGCTTCAATACACACTGCTCGGCGAATGAACTTTTTCAAGGTAAACGAAAACTTACGTTGACACAGCGCATCGAACTCTTGCAAACTTCAATGCTATGGTGCGTGTTAAAAGCGTTTTTGTTCGCTGACGTTACTTGCTGATATTTCGCACGCCCCATGATAAAGCTCTGGTATTATTTATCTAGAATAAAGCTTTTAAACTCGTGTGTTGTGTGATCGTATACTTGGATGCGAGGAAGCGGGGTGATGCTCTTTTACTCACCAATGGCATTCGTCGCTGCTAAGGGATGGTTGCGGGTGGGGGGAATAATGTTTTTTTTCGACATTGTTGACAACACGCGGCTACTTTTTTGGCTATTTTTGAAAGTCGCACCGATTTACCCCTTCAGGCCCCTTCCATTTTGTCCTGTATAGTGTTAAGCACGCACCGAACATATATGTACATATGGATTTATATATGTATTTCAAGTGTTTCGATTCAGTTTCTGTTGTTGATTTTGTTGCTTTGTTCTAATGCAGGGTGCAATGATCGAATTTAGATTTTGAAGGTCAGACATTAGTGTTGGACTAGTGTTGGGTATATCACGCTACCGAACTTAAAGAAGAAAAAAAAGATAATAAGAGCATTTTGGAAACTTTTTCATAACAAAGAACTGAGAATGACGTCAAGGCATGGTTATGGATCTTGATAGCTTTTATTTACCAGAGCACGTGTAATTCAATAATGCGTTTACTTTTTTATTTGCATTCATTCGCGACTAAGTTTTTGATTTAATTCTTATAAAAGTTTCAGGTTTTTTCTTCTTGGATCTTTCATTTTATATGTTAAGAAACAACTTTCCCTTAAATTCCAATGTTTATATTATATTAATTTGATATTTAATCTGATATGATACCTATCACAGTTTTGAACGAATTCACTTTCCACCGAAATTCGTTTTCATTTTCTATGAGAAAGATTAAGGTACACTTTTAGAGGGGCTTAAGTGCCCGAATATAAGAAAGGTACGTGAAGATATTTAATTAAGTTTAATCATACTAGGCACGCAGTTCGCTCTGATTTTTATAGGTCAGCGTGAGTAGAACATAAAACAAAAAATTTGACTAACAAAATAGAAAAAAAAAAAAACTATCAAATGAGTGTATGTATTGTTTTTTATTCCAGTGTTATTGTTGTTGTTTTTTGTACTATTATTTTCGAATAGATAAAAAGTAAAACAAAAAATATAGTTTCAAGGTCATTGAGTTTGTTGTTATGATTATGAGTTTTATTGAAATCGTTTTCAGTTTCCCAGTGGAACTTTGAGTATCTAGTTTTAATTGTAACAAACACATTTCTTAAATATAAACACAAAGCAAACATACAGTAACATAATAGTGTGGAGATACATCAGCTTGGTGATAAATTATTTTAAGGTAGATTTAGCTGGCGTTAATTTAAACTCCCTTTGAAGTTAAAGCTTATCGAAGTGGGACATCTCCGAAAGACCACTGACAACTGTTAATACAATTGTGTATTAGTGTTTCAATTTAAAAATTAGTGTGTTCTATTTGTATGTTTGTGAATTTTTTTAAAACATTTATTTACTTTTTGTAGCTACCACCACCAAAATGAATCCAAGTTGGGATCAATTAAAGGATGGAAATGGAAATTTGTTTAAGCACAGAATTTTACTTTGTTTTTGCTAGACATGTTATTTTAATATTATACTATATTATCGAAAACTTATTACAAAATACTGATTGCGTACCAAGGTGTGTAACATCATGAGTGCCTAGCCGCTAGACTGATTGGGTTCATATAATCAACTTATCTTGTCATGCCACTACCGTCCATACATAGTACATATCATATAATTTATTTAAAGGGAAAGCTTTATGGGTAGGTATTGTTAGACCTCGTTCATACGACGTCCATTCGATACTAGTTTTTCACATATGCGGTTTTATCGAATACGCGACAACTTGACGCCTAGTTCCTTTTATTTATTTTACTCATACAGTTTTATTTGCGAGAACCGAAAGCTATTAAACTACCAACTCAGACCGAATTTGAGGGAAAATTTCATTCATGTGTATGACGCAGTATAAATATAAGGGCACTGCGTCAGGTTTTCTATAAAATACATGCGAGATTTCCCGGATATGCGGTATAAGCGGGAGAATCAATTTTACAAATACGAGATTTTACCGCATGAGCCCTATACGAACAACTTAAAAGAACTCTCACTGCCACTGCCACTTCTACTCGATATCCACAGGGATCTCGGAATTCCTACAATCGAAGCTGAAACTAGAAGCATCGCGCGAAAGCATAGAAACCGACTAATCGGACATATCAATAATACAGTCCGACACATTTTGGATGAGAATAATTTATTGCGCCGACTACAAAGAACGAAACCTTTCGACTTGGCAAGATAAGGATTAACCGCGTCCTAATTGCGGAACATGCAGGATCTTTCAGTGGAAAGTAACCTGTCAAATGTTTTTTATTTCGCGATAGAAAAATTGCTTGATAAGTTATATCTTAGTTGCAGTATCTAACATTCTATAGAAGGGTGGTGTTTTTAGTCAGTAAAAATCTGACACTACTATGAGCACGCGCTTGCTATCCTCATAGTGTCTTTGGAAGATTTTCACCTACCCTCGGGAAAAAAAAAAAAAAAAAAAAAAAACTTCCACTCGACAAATCACTTAACAAAAACATAAGGAAACGCTACAGTCCGCTTGGAGCGAACAGTATGATACCATATCCCGATCCCTATATGCCACAAAAAAAACCTTAAGAAGATGATGGATAGCATTTTATTTCATTCTATAAAATTTAGAAAAAAAAAAACGGACGGACGGACGGACGGACGGACGGACATTGCTAAATAGTCTTAGGATTTGGTCCTGATAATAAATATATATAGTTTTATGGGTCTACGACGGATATTAAGGGGTGTTACAAACTATGTGTCAAAATTAATATACCCTTAGGATACGGTATAAAAAAAAAACATCGCAGTGTGAACGTAGTTTTTATTATTATTTATTATTATAATTAAGGCGAAGAAACATTTGTCTGGTTCTGTTAGTATTTACCTATAATTTAGGTTGTATGTCTAAAAGAAATATGAAAACCAGACCTAAATATTGCACTCGTGTTTTCCAAATTAAAGTATTTTACTTTTAAGAGGCTCGAAGGACCAAACGCATGTCTTAAATTAATAACAAAATATATTATTTCTGGGAATACCTCCGAAAGCAAATAGTGTAACAAAAGCCAAAAAGTTAAGATAAGTTAAAATTAACTAAAACAATAAAATATCAATTAACTCAAATAATAAATTATGTATGTCTATAAAAAAAAAAGTATGATTCATTAAAAAACAAAATAAACAAAAAAATTTTTTTAAAATTGGTATAGAAACACTCGCCAACAAACTCCACATATTTTGCAATTAAAATAAATATTTCTAAACTTTATTATCTACAAAATGAATGTGTGTACACGCGAAGTAAATTCTTAACTAGTCATTGCACTCCTCCCGCTCGCACATGCCATCTTATCGTGCACATACAAAGTTGAATGACCCACAGCTCTCAATTACGTAAGCAGCTCCAGTCTGCAAAAGTTCACCCAAGTGAGTTGCAAAATAGTAACAGTCAAAAATACAAAAACATTTGAACAAATACACCATATACATATGAATATATTAATTCATTTCTTAGATGCCAATACTTGGGCTTTCTTTGAAGCGCTTATCTTTTACAATGCCAAGCTTGTTAGAGGCTTGCCATAAGAAATTTATAAAAACTCTTGAACCAAGTTTACAAACGCCGCGCCGGAGCAACAATGCATCATATAAGTCATATATCTATATTTTTTCGCACATATCTGCCCACATAGGTATGTCGACGCACATACCATTATATTAGCGCTCGATACTCATATTTTATGTTGTTTGGTCGTGCTTTAAGTTTAGTAGCTTAAAGTGCAATAACCTTTACGAAATTGGAAAAGTATGTCTTACTTACCAATCTCAGTTACTTTGGTGTTCACTTATTATATCGTTTCCGCCTCTGATGATCTAATTTGCCATTCAAATTCATCAGTTCTGCAGTGGAAGAGACAACATTATATATCTAAATGTACCTATTATTCACTTCAACAGCGAAATAAACAAAACCAGTTCTAGAGTGGTCCTTTCCCTGACTACCTACGCAAGTTCTCTAATTACCTCTTGCATTTACATATATGTATTCGCAGCATACACAATATATGTACATAACTACATGCTTCAAACATAGACAGGCACAAAATATTACATATATAACCAAGAACTCCAAGACAATCTCTAGCATTGTCTATTCTGCTTGCCCATTTTTTTTTTATTTGGTATCGCAAAAATCTAATAATTTCTAATTCCTATCTGTATGCGTTTCCTAAGGCGATCCAAACAATATTTTTTTTTAACTTCTTTTTCAAAGCAAACTTTTCTATTAACACAAACAACGAAGCATTTTACATTCGCGCATTCAGATACTAAAAAACTGAGGCCAGTGACCCTCTAACCTTGAAGCTTGTGTGGTGCAGATCTATGCGCGAGCGAATCGAAGAAAATAAAAGTTTGGCTGGTTTTAGGTTTACGAATACGAGGAGAATGAGATGAATAACAAAACATTAGAAAATAAAACATGTTAGAGCGACAAAAAAAGCTCACATCATGGATTTCTTTAGATTGTTCTGTGTCCGTCCGACACTTGATTAATCGCTTGTTGCCGTGAATACTTGAAGCAATTTCAGATTATTGTTGCTTACCTAGCAGGTAACTTGTTGGGTATACAATTTGGATGACTAAGTAAAAATCATAGACAAGGAAAACAACAGTCTGTTTGTCTGCAATTTATGATACGATCAATGTATAAATGTATTCGTGTTAGGCGAAAATTTTTAACGATCACTTTTGACTGTCCACAAACTATGTCTTATCTATATAAACTTTAAAATTTAAAAAATTTAACTGTAAAATTTCTTTACTATTCATTTCTATCATATTTATTTATCAGTGAGCTTATTTCAAGTCTTTAAAACATGATTTAAGACTGTCCAAACACGTGTTTCATTCTCGTATATCATTATTTCGGGGTTTATTATAAAGATCTGATTCTATGCATACAATAAGATATTTGTCGAAAAGGATTTTAATTTAAGGGTTTTTTAAAGGTTACCACATTTTTTAACTGGTTGACATCTATTTCCTATTTTCTTAGAAAGCGTAGAGTCCATTTTTTATTGAGTATTTGAAAAGACATCAAACCAAATTTATTGCCTTACCTCATGCAGCAATCTACAGTGCATTAGAAACCAAAATTGAGTATATACCTATTTAGCTAGCAATGGCAACTGCGAATTTCCTACCTAAATTAGATAAAATTTCAAAGCATTAACTCAATCTTGCTCAGATAGCTTTAAATACGCAAAAAGCAAACTTCACACAAAAATGCAACACGCTTTGATCGCCCTGTGTGTGTGCATTCTTATAGCATGAATTCAAAGCTACTCCGTTGTTGCGTTGCCATACGAAAGTCAGACAATTGAAAACAAAACACATCAATATAGGGGACAATCATGTAATGATTGTCACTGCCGTTTCATCTTGTTATACTATCTTAAGGTTTTTGAAAAATTAATTTCACAAATTTTATTTTTGGTTATATTTTATGTAGAAATAATATAAGAAATTAAATCATCGCCTTCCTACATTATCTATTTTTATTATATTAATTATTTAATTAATTAATTACAGTACCTTAAAATGTCTCGTCCTGTTCTAATTTAATTATTTTTACAAATTTTATTATTATTATATTGTACAGATTAATAAAAAAACCTACTATTAACAGATTTAAACCTTTGTGTTGTTAATGTTTAGCTTTTCAATTCTTGCTGTCAAATTGAAGTCAACAAAAGTCAAAAATAAATCATACCTACTTAATAGAAACATTTTATTTTGTATTGTAATTAATATTTTTTATTTTTTGGAAGTTGCTACTGCCAGAATACACTCAATAAAAAATGGTGGGTTATGTAAAAACCCATCCTAACACACGCCTGGTAAAAAAGTCATCACATAATACTATGTACCAAAACTGACCCATCGCGAATCCTGGGTTACCAGTTAAATTTACACTCAAAAAAGGCAGAAAAACGTGAAGAATTTGCAGCTATCTATATCCAATAGTCCCACCCTTATTGCGTGTTTCCGCAGGATACATAGGCCTGCTAGGATTCCTTTTATTATTCTAAGCTTATCCCTGCTTAATTTTGTTAACTCTCTAGATATTTTACTGTTGACAAGTGGCTATAGAGTCTTAGAAACCCAGCGTTTTTCAAGATTTAATCACCTTAGATTGGCCGCACTTATGGTTTTTTTCCTCAAGAGTGCCCCTCACTCAAAAACGCAGTGTCCGAGCACAAAGAACAGTCTCACTCGGTTTTGACTGCATAATGCTTTAGAAATGTCTTAAGACAACCCCTAACTTTATCAGATTTGATATTGATAGATTCCATATTCTTAAGTGCGGCCTAGCTATCGATGTAGATTCCGTATACCGATCTCATTTGTTTCCGGTAGTCTTCCTTCCATGATTTTCGAACCATCTGTAAAAATCGTAATTTCGTTCGATCTGTTTATTGGATTTCTTTGCCAATCCTCCCTCTTCGGATATGTTATATTATAGAGATTGTCGAATTCCAGCAAAGAAAGAATTTCATCTTTATGAGTGTATTGCTTGGCAGTAGCTCCGCTAGGGCCATCAATTTCACACATTAATTACACATTACTTAAAATTACCCAAATTATTGAGTCGTATATATAAATAGAGGGTGTAGATTTCTAATAGAAATATAGTAGAGAATATAATTTTAAGTCCATCATATTTATGTGTCTTCATTTCTTCTGTATAGTGTGGCATATGCATACGATTTTAAAATTTTACTTAAAAAAAGAATAATTTTAAGTAAATGCAGATAACTAAATATTACCCCCGATCGCGTAGTCGAAGGGATAACTAAACTCCTCTAAACACCACTTTCCGTCAATGGCCAATAAATGAAAATAAATACGAACATCAGATAAATTGTTTTCGAGTTATAAAAGAACAAACAAACGAGAAGAAGCCGAAATTTATATGTATATCTTTTATGTATTTATTTAAAATTTATAACAGTAAAGAAAAAAAATAAATGATCTAATGACAAAGGTTTTCGCTTGTATTAAAATAAAATACTTTGCAATGGTGCCATTGTGTTTTGAGGTCGTAAACGTATATGTTATATTCACGGTGGCATAATGTTTCGTTCAGTGTACCGCAAAACTTATTGTTTTCCTCCCCTGGACGAGTACAATGAACTTAATAATAAATTATACAACGTATGCTTAAAAAAAACTGTTCGCGTGTTATATTTATGATGTAAAATATATAAACTAATAAAAAGATTTTATTTAATCGTCTCACAAGAAAGAAATAATGTTGTATATAAAAAGACTATAAGTCCTTATATTTTGTTTGATCTGTTGAATAGAATTTTAAAAATAGATACATTTTGAAATAAATATTTTTTATTTATTTTTCTGTCACGAAGATTACCTCAAACTATAATTAACTATTGGATATATTGAAGCATCATCAATTTGTTTAGAACTTTTTAAAATGAGACAATAAAAATAGATTGTAAGGCCATGACAATTAATATCCGTCAAATTGACAACGAGACAGCGTATGTACATAGGTATGTAAATAATTTCCAAATAAAGTTGACGACTGGGTGATACGCAACTTTTTCGCTATATTGGATGCGTTTTTAAATAGACTCATACTAAAATATCTCGAAATGATATTTAAAGGTAAGTGTGTAATTTGGTTTTAAATGGTAATTTTTGATAAAATCGAATACATGGGGCGCGTTAGGGCCCAGCTTCGTTCCGTAGCAACAGTGGCACTACACCCTTATTAACAGGAGCTAACTCAGGCCAGATAACTTCCCTCTTTAAATTAGAACGAAGATAGAAACATCAATATCAAGTAATGTTGGTAAGCTCTCCGGCAGACACGACACTCAGTTTCAACACGAGAGGTTTCTAAGTTTTTAAGCCCACAATTTAGCAAAATACGGTAACTGACCGACTAGCCGAGTAAATCACTAACTGACAAATCATCATAATTAAGAAGCTTTTCCAATCATCGCAGTATCTTGAAATTTTGTGCAGTAAACAGATTTGTGGGTCTTCACCACGTTCAGATGGGGCGTGGTAGCTGCTTAAATTTTGTTAATTTGACAAAGCCATATATTTTTGGTTCAACGATATTAAAAATGAAGTAATAAAATAAGAAAACAATATGTCACTTCTTGAATTACCTAAAAATTAAATATTTAATAATTCTACGGAAACTTGTTTTTTGTTATGCCTGTACATTTTTAATAAGAAAGCTTGGCTCTTTAGAATTAACATATATGTTTTTGTTGTGAGTAGTTTCAATCGCAAGAATTGCCCGATTCTCAAATATTGCCAGATGTATAAACCAAAATTAAAGAAAATAAAGTTGTATTAAAGGTAAGGTAATCCGTCTAACAGGAACCGGTTAGGCAGAATGACAACAACTTTGCGGAACTCACATTTTTCGACTTCTATGTAGTTATCCGGCTCATTCAAAGTTCTAAATTTCAGCACGATTGCAATTTAGTATGCTGTTTATTGTGTAATTTAGTATTTAGTGTACATTAGCATACTTTATTTTTCTTCCCTTTAGTATGCTAATGTACACGAAAAAGTGAACCATATAAAGGAAAATATTATTCGATTCATATCTATATAAAACACTGAATTAAATTTATTTAAGAATTATAATGAAAAATATGAAAAACTATTTTAAAAAGATTCTAGAATGCATGTTAACAAGTAAATTAAAAAATGTAATGCACGAATAGCACGAAGCTTAAAATACATTTATTCTATAAAATTACTATAAACGTATGAAAATCCATCAGATAATAATAATGATTTCATTTTGAAGGAATTTTTCTAAACAAACGGTTGTATCAAACGAACACTCGAATATTTTAAATGCCTTTGTAATAAATGAGTATGAATAAAAATAAATTTTGATAATGAAAAGCAAAATAATGCGATTCTTATCTTTCTTAATTAATTGGCTATAAAAATGACCGAAACATCTTAATTAATACGACCATTTTCAATAAGAATGTTAGTCCCCTAACAAAATAGTTCAAAATACCATCTGCCAAACCTCGGGAAATTCCGCAAGCAGAAGAATCCTTCAACAATTTTCAAGTCTCTTATTCATTTCCTGCCAAGTGAAAACATGTAGCGTGTACCACGTAACAGTCATCAACGCTATGATTTATGTCCTTGTTCAAGTGAAACTCATGAATGAGCACAAAACTTACACAGCACAGTTTTGTCTCCAGTACTATATAACTGGCCTACCTCTTGCCGTATTCAAGATTGGGAGTGGTTACCAAAGTCAAACAAATTTAAATACTCCACCCAATAACTCGATGGCCACATTCAGATCGCAAACTAAATCCCAATCAACTTCCAGTTGACTTTGATTTCATGTAAGCATGAATATTTATTTATGGAACAATGTGCGTATTGTCGGGCGTATACGCAATCTTATCGGCCCGCTTCATCACGTGTACTTACAACTGCACAATGGTGTTGAATAATGCGATTAGTAAGCCGAATGTCACTATTAAGCCGATGCGATGTAGATGGATTATGGTCAGTAACGCGAAAATGATTCAAATGTCCTTTAGTTGTGCGATGGCGAACGTGGAATCCTATAAAAATCAGTAAACGAATATTAATTATATTTCATGTGTGTGTGCTGATGGCGCTGGATTTGGCGCCCTCGCTTCTCTTTAATTAATGTGTTTGGAATAAGTAGCGCGCGAATATGACGTGAAGTAATTGCAGATGCGTAGCGTATCGCTATTAAATTCATTATTCAAATTCTGATTTGTCTAATGCTGGATAAAGCACACACCCTATGATTACTAAATTATACAAACTTGCGCATGGTGCTGGAGGAATGGTTATGATAAAAGTCGCTGTTGAAAAATTAGCATAGCTGGTTAATTAAATTTAGATTTATACGCATTGAACACACAATCTTAGTCAGATGTGGCACATTATTTTATATAATTTTTTTTTCTTGTTTTATAAGGAATAATTGATTTTAACTACATATTTGGATTTTTATTGAAATTAGTTTTAATCAGGAAAAAATTCTTCTATCCTCTACTGTATTTTGCGTGCTCGCAAAAAGGGTGAAGTCATTTATATATTAAGTCTGTGTGGCAATTGCATGCAGATCACAGGTCATATCGATCTAATCAAATAACTACTTACTAGGCGGTTTTGAAATCCGGGGTTGACCTGGGCCTCAACCAATACATAATGCTAGAAGTTGTTTGAGGTGTACATCCTTTTGTGCTGATTAGTGATACGTATTTCTTGGGTTTCTGCCAGGATCTGACGTACATGTTAATTGTGAATATAATAAATTGACCAAAACCAAACGTTGATAAATGCTTTAATAATGCTTTAATAGTTTGGCGCTGTTAAGACGGGTTGCCTTGATACTGGCTACAAATGACTCCTAAAAAGGTTGAAATATACGCGATTGACAACGATTTTGGCGGCTTGTTGCGATTGCAGCCGTCCATGGTTGAAACTTCTCAAAGTATTTCCCCGGAGTCTGATATATTCATAACATTATATTTAACTTGGCTCCAATAGGTTATGGTCCAGAATAATCATGATGCGACCGATGTAATGCATTCCTCTATTAATTAAGTTGTCCGATCACAGTCTAGAGTTTCATTGAGGAGCTCGTCTTTCTTTGAAAGCATACATTTTTTCCCCGTTTACGCATATCAAGCTGATGTTGACGAATTTATCATAGAGAAGGCTCTTCTGATGACAGCGGTGTGCTGAGTTCAAGATGGGAGCATTCATGGACGGAAAATCGCCGAATAAAATTGGTTGCACGAAAGCTGAGTATGGTGTAATCAAACAGAAACTCTGTAGATCAAACTTTATTTCTGAGTCGGTCGATAAGGCAGAGCTATTTAGATAAATTGTTTTGGAATTTTGAATATACCCGCAAATTGATATATTTCTTAGGGTTGTATAACTATTTTTGTATAATTTTTTTCGTCCTGGTGTTCTCTTAAACTCGATCGATTGATTTTCAATTCCTTCAAGTATTGTGTGTTTTCCAGTATTACACGATACAGCTAAATAAGTTTTGTTGAACGCGGTGTTTGTCATATATAACTCCTGCGAATGAATTCTCTCATATGTGAATTATTCATTATTTTGAACTTGTACATTTTTGGTCTGCATTCGAATGAACTCTAAATAGTTAACGCAAAATCGACTATGCACTTAACTATCATAACACATATAAGTTTTATCATTTATCATTTATCATTATCATTTTTTATATTCATAGTCATGTACGAATGAAAAGAAGTTCATTTCCAAGACCAGGAAGACATTTGTCTTCGATAAACACTTTAATTATTTAATCAAATCCGAAATCAATATTTAACCTCACTCTACAAAAAGGTAAACTGTATGACCTTGAAAATTATAAACGGGATTAGAAGATTAAACGGGCTGTGTTATAACCGTGTATTCATATACTATATATCTTGCTTAAATATTCACATGTGTTTTGCTTCTCAATGCTGCATGTGCACCATATACAAATTTGCCCTAAAATACCTCAACATAATTTATTCTCGGTTCGTTACCTCTGTTGGCATTAAAAATTCAAAATTGGAAAATGAAAAGTCTTCTCAAACTCACACACAACACATAGCCAAGCGATCATGTTTGGGACAGGGCGGAAAGAGTTAGAAATATGGCAGCCAACGTCTAATTAAATCCAACAAATCAAGTTTATCAAAACAGGAAACAAACTTACACATACTGCGGAATTACATGTAAAATGCGTTTGTGATAGCCTCAAGGCCACACGCTGCCCTTTACGTATTATGTAGTTGGGCTTTTAAGTCTTTATTATTGTTGTAAGCCTGCAAGGTCACTTACGTCGCTTCCGTGCATAAATTGTTGTTTTAAATTCAAGTTCTAAAACAAATGCAAACACACCTTTTGGAGGCAAGATTATCTGAAGGACTTTTAAGGCGTTTACAAAAAATACATGTTGTATTTGCATTATTGTGAGAACTGGTTACTTGAGCTTGTAACGACCATAACGCATAAATTTCACAATTCTATTACAAAGTTATTTAATGACTTCCACAATGAGAGAAGAATAGAGCTTGTTAAATTGTTAGTTAACTTAACGCAAAATAAGATACATAATTTTAAGTTGGTTTCACTATGAAATGCTTATAATAATATTATTATGATAATTATAATTCATTCACCAGCAAAAGTAGATTACTTCATGTTGTGTTGCATTATGACTTCGACTTCGAAGAATTTAAGATAGAAAGATAGATAGATATATATAGACACAGATATATTTATTTTAAGACATGACTTAAAACAGTCTGCCCGAATTTAACGAGTCCGAGTTTGTCTTATAACTAAATTAAACACTTTAAACTATGATAATGAGGAGCAAGGAGCAGCGTGGTTCCTCTAGTTCTCGCCATTTTAAAGAACTCGATGAAATTATCACAAACTATTGCGTACAAAAAATTAAGCCTTGTGTCTTACGTAATCAAACTTACTGTAAAACACTGTGTTTGCGAAGTTATATTTTATATTTTTAACTTTCTCGTATACATTAGTATACTAAAAAGAAAGTTATTGCGATCGTGATGAAATTTCGAACTCAAACTGAGTATGAGGGATGATATTACGACTAGAGAAGTCCAAAAAAGTGGGTCCGCCAATGCCATCCGTCGGTCTCTCTGTCTTCCGTATGGCGATTTGCTTCAAAGTTCGTATATGAGGATTTTGGGGTCACATCTCGGGGCACAATTTTATTATTTTGGTTTATCTTTTGAAATGACGGTACCTGCCATACAATTTTTTTTGTGAAAATCACTTATCACTATTTTTCTCGAAAGTGGTTCCAATGTTTTCGGTCTTTTTTTGTACTAAGGCCACACGCTCAAAAATTCTGCATAAAAATCGATTAACAGTAATTTATAAAACAGGCAATATCTCGAAAACTAATAAAGGGAACTTAAAAAAATTTACAGTTTTTTTTATACTATAAACTCAAACAAATCTACATACTTCGATTTTATAAATAATTTTTTTTTCATATAACGATTTTCTTAAATTTAAATGAAATTTGTTTTCTCAAAAACGGCTCTAAAAATTTTGATAATTTTTTGTATTTCGAACAATTATGTTAAAAGTGTCCAATGTGCGAAATAACATCAAAATCGTAGGTGTCGTTTTTGAGAAAATCAAATTTTTTAAAACATAAAAAGTGATTAAAATAAATTTCTCACCATTAACTTTCGATTCAGTTTGCGACTCAAAAACGCATCTCATGTATCGAGAAAGTTTCGTATGACACAGTCGTGCACTTCATTTTATAATTTATGAGTTATATATATAGTATTGCTAGTAGATGTACTGTAGTCTTCACTGAAGCCTGGCTTCTTTGACCTCCAAACATATCTGAACTCCAACTGGCTGCTCGCTTGTGAGCATGGGAGAATGATAACTGACAAAAATTCAATCAATATCCATCTACAAGGATGCATTTAAAAAAGAAACTAAATCTCAATGATTACGATATCTCTAGAGTCTGCAAAGAGGACAAAAAAACTCACAAGAATACAGCTTATTTTTTTTGTCACTGACGAACAGAACGCTTTGAACGCTATTCAACTAACTAACTATTAACTATTTCCAAAAAGGAAGTAGAATGCAAAACATTTGGGGTTTGAAGTACAATTAAAACATTTATGTGTGGAATTCAACATCATTCATATGTCCACTGCAGGTACATTTGCATCGGTCGATCCGTTGAACCCAATTTTGGATGACTTAGCCACACATTTCGACAGACACGGCAGTTCTCTCGTTTAATAACGGCTCTGAGCTCCTCTTACGACGCCGGCGATGATATTACGATGAAATTGCTTAATTGTCATGGCTAACCATGATAAGGAAAGATGGAAATGTGGACTAGGACTTTTGTTATCCTCCATTATAATAGGTTTTTGTAATTGTATTATAATAGGTTCTGTAGTGTGGCGCCTTAGGGTATGCTCTTCTTCGCTTTTCTGCTAACTTAAGTTATTTATTCCCATAGAGATTTCATTCTCAAAATAGATATTCAAGGCTTGATATCTCCTAAACATCGACTCATTTGCGCTAAATATTTTGTTTTTTTTTTTTATTATATCGAGTCTTTCAAATGATTATTTGTAAAATTTAGAGACCCTGCATATCGTGGACTCCTCTATTTATTGCAAGTAAAACGATGCCTTCATTATTGGCAAAAATATCATCACAAAAAGGTAGCGTTATTTCAGAATTCCTTCTGTGGCTAGTATTTCATATTAATCAACACGTAGGGAAAATTATAGTAATAAATGACTGAAGATTAAAAAGTTAACAAGGCAAAATGCTTAATTTGAATTAAAAATAGACATGTGCGTAATATCGATATATCCTAGGGATTATGATTTCTTACATACTACTTGCATGTTGCTACCCCTTTTGAAGAGTCTCTTAAATCATCTTCAAACCATGATTTTCAACAACACTTCTTACTTGAAAAAGACTATTATGGAATATATCTGCATATAAATGCCTAAGATACTTTTCAACATTTATATGTTTCCATCAAAATAATCAAAAAAAGCAAAAAAAAAAAAACACGTTTACATATACAACCTAGAGCGCACTGAAGCTACACACACACAGCAGACGTTAAATTCCCCCAAGCTTTCCGAAAAGCAATAAATTACCCTGCAGTAAATAAAAAAAGCTAAACAAAAACAGCGGGGTGCAAAGTGGCCCTAACACCCCGCAACTATCACGTATTTGTGCGTATCACATATGATCACAAATCCCAAGTGATCGCTGCTATGTTTCCACTGTCACTACTGCTTAAAAAGCCATGAACGTAACCTTGAAGTTTTATTTTAAAGATCATTTTGGTTTTTTTTTGCTTTTTTAATGCCTCAAAATTCAACAGAGTGAACAAAAATATTCTATTTTACTGCGTCTGCAATGAAAAAAAAATGCGTAAAATTTTAAAATTATTATATTGGTATATGTATGTTCAACGATACACAAATACATTCCATTAATGTGTGCGTGAACTGGTGCGGTTTCGCAATCAAATGCGTGTGTAGTAATATTGAGATAGTAGCGTATACTGCCTATCGTAACCATAAGCTCAAAAGCCAACAATAAATCGCATTATGAACTCATATTCAGTCCGCTTACAAATGCGTAAGGTCATGCGGCTGACGCACGTTATAAAAGTTGACGTTTGTTGTCCTAATCTAAGTGTCTACCATATTCGTATTCCACCAATAATTACTTGCGCGGAAATGTTTATATGGATCCGAATAACATATTTGCTATCAGTCTATTTAAATCTTATACATTTTATAACATCGGAAAATAGATACTTATGCATGTGCATTGTTGCACAATTTTGGGCGTTGCTCAAATGTAGTTCCAAAAATTTCCGCTACACAATGACCTACATTGTAGATGCAAACCACTGCAGCGATCGAGCTTACAGTGGTGCGAGTATGCATTATCTTGAAATTTTTTTAATTTTTCGTTTGCAGTGGGTGAACGGGTGTTTGTCAATGATAATGCAAGAGCTTTCTTAAGAAATATTTTTTTTTTTAATCTATAAGTATATTTAATCTCGCTTCAGTCTCTTTTAGTTAAGCCAAATTCTTCTCACTTAATTTGTTTTTAATATGTTTTACTTGGCGAGCATTAGAAACTTGCCCACTATTGGTATTAAGGAAAGTATAATGAGGTAGGTGACGTATGTACTTCTAAACTAAATATATGAAGAAGCAATTTGTTCAGACAGACCTCTATGATAGACTACGGTCTCTATGCGTAGTCCAAAGTTGCCCACTACGGCAAATACTAGAAAAGACGAACCAATTTCAATACAATACATATCTTAGTATCAACTTTAAAGTTGCATGTGAATAGTATAGAAGTATAGAAGACTTTATTTCCTTTTAAATGTTACAATATTGTAAGTCTATTTCATTTTGGCCCAAAGCCATCTCCCAGATTGGTATTTATTAAAATAAAATGTTGTACAGCCATATGTACATTGTACATACACATATTAAATTTTCTCATGTTTTCTTTTAAACGACTCCCTCCCTCTGTATAGTGTAGTGCGTTCACTGTATTAAAAAATATATCCCAGACTCGTTCTCCGTTTATTTTTCGATTACAACTTTTTTGTTCAGAGCATGAGAACCAAAGGCAATCCCTTAAAATAAGCAATATTGCTAGAAAGTGTGATATATCTGCAATTACTATTATATTACATATATTGCACAAAATTGGTAGTTAATTTTGAAATCTTGCTTATTTCATTTGTCATGAAGCAGATCAAAATATATGTTTGTTCTTCCTTTAAATAAAATACCATGAATGGTAAATAACACCATACCAAGATGGTCCCATTCTTGCATTAGATTTCCTCTTGTTCTAATAATGTACATTCGCTCGTACTATGTAACTGAAATAAATTTTTATAGTTTTTCATATAGTTCGGAGTACTACTAAGTTATCTAAGTATCGCAAAAACTTGCATGTTTGATGCATTTTGCCCAAACCAAAAAGACAGGTGTTTATTTATATTAAATCTAGGGGTGATCAGAGCTCCAGAGTACTTAAATTCTCGTACAATTTTATCAGTTCATAAAGGAGATATCTTCAATCTTGCTCTTGAGCAGATAGTTCACAGGGAAGCTTTGTGTAATAAGGTTTGTACAGTGAAGTCAAACTGCTGGGGTCTGAAGACAATATGCAATATATGCCATTAACAAACAAACCAGCTAGGACAAAACGTTACTGGTAAAAGCAGTAACTTCGAGGTGGTTAAAGAGTTCATCTGCTTTGAAGTATATATACGAAACTATGGCTTCTATGCATGGCTTCTATGCATGTATGCTTTACCAAATCCTCGGTTCATATAAGGAAGAAAATTGTCCTCGAAAATAAATCAAAGAATAAACTTTATCATGGGAAATCCCAATTTTGCTTGGTTTTCGAAAAGAAGTTAGATAGATCTATATCTCCGTTCCTCTAACCATATATTAGTTTAACTTATGTAATAATGAGAAAAATAAGCTTAAAAGGAGGGCAATTAAGAGGAAGTTTCAAGTAATGAAATACAATTTTGGAATGATATTTTGCAACTTCATTCGCACACATTCGGTCACTTTGAAGTTTCTTTTATTGCTTCACATTTATCCTGAGTGCGTTTTCGCATTGTGAAAACTTTAAATTCCCTTAAAACGCAGAATGCTCGTGGTTTTGGCGTGAGATTGCCAAAAGTTAAACATTTTTTATATTGCGGAGAAAATTGTGTTCCTCAGTTGCGAGATTTACTCAAACTAAAAATATACTTAAATTCTTAAATGGAACAAATATCAACTAACTGGCGCGCGTACATAAGCGCTTAGTTTGGCTAATGGGAGATTATTGGACCGCTGTTAATCCTTCAAATTTAACAAAGCTTTACAGTCAAATTTACCGCCTCCTATTTCTTTAGCATTTATTTAATGTCAATAGTTATTAAATATATTTGTTATATTTTACTAACCACTTACCCAAATTATCTTAAAACTGAAGACAGGTTATTTAAATTAAATGCGGAACCACATAAACCTAGTTGTGTCATTGAAGAAAAATAAACATAAGTAGTACCTACATACCAACTAAACTAAACTTTATCTTTAACTTTCTGATGTTCTACAGAAATGCGTTATAAATCAATCAATTCCATTTAACCTTTAAACATTTTTTAGTAAAAGAAAAAAATTCTATCATCTCCACTAATCCCCCTCGTTCTTATGTTGATTTTCTCAAAAATTAAAAATGGAAAATAAAAAAAACTTGAAGACATGATTACGCAATAAAAAGCATTTAGCTAATCTCAATGCGTTGCGTAAATCTCACGCATGTCGCGCTTGAGAACACCACTCACATGCATAGAAGCTTTATGAACATAGAATACACAAATTGTTGTTTAAAAAAAATCCCAAGGTTATCTAGTTTACAAATACAAATGCAATAAAGAATGAAGGGAACAACTTCGTTCTAGCTCTAACATTAGAATTACACATTACAACAGACGCAATCAAAAAACAAGAAAACAAAAGTTGCGATAATATTTGTATTCATATAGCAGAATAAGAATTCAGACTTGGGTGATACATAAATGTAAGTATATGCAATAGATAGGTATTTTTCTTCGTTGTTGTAAGTATTTTATTTACAACACTATTGCATGCGTGAATGCTAAATATCAATTTTTTTTTCTAATTTCGATTGTGGATTCCTCTTGTTTTCAGGGTTAAAATGGATTACGTAATATGAACAGGAATATAGTTCTTATTTTTTTTTAATTTTAATGATGAAATGCAAACGAGTGAGTTTTTACATTATATTATAAATTTCTGTGATATCTTTTCAAGTGGTTTTATAAAATATAAATTTTTTTGCGTTGTGCAATATTTATTTAAAAAATAAAAATATTAGCTGACTGCTTTCTAGTTCAAATAGCTGTTATCTTCCTTACCCCCGTTTTTGTATTAATTCTTAAAAATCAAACATGAAATATTAAAAAGATGAAGACAGTATTACGCAATAAATAGCATTTAACTAATCTCAAACCGTTAGGTAAATCTCACCTGAGTCGCTTTTGAGAGAAAACTTTACTGCTTTCGACGATCATTGCTGAAACACGACTTCCTTTATTGAAGGCTGAGGCAAATGCTTGATATACAGCGGAATCTTAAATGTATCTCGAATCTCAATTTTTTCGAAACTTTTTAATGTGTACACTTTTTTTAAAAATCAAATTATTTCTCTATGTACGAAATTAGTACTATTTGTAGGCAACCAAATCAATTTGTTGGAATATTCCTTAGGTTGAAGCACATTTTCTCGTATTAAATAATTAATCAATAGCTATTCCTAATCTGGTTATTTGTATTTTGTTAATTTACAATGGACAAGAGTATTTCCGATGATTGGGATGTGTATTATCATGTAACTAGCCTAATTTTAATAACGATTTCAAATCTGTGGCCGAAACTTCTTTATCGACTCTAGTTTCAAAAATATGACACATGGATTGTTTTATAATAAAAAACCAATATTATTAAAATAATCATATTTTATTAAGCTTAAAAGATTTCCTGACTGAAGTTGAAGCCTAAGAGCTGTTCAAAAAGCTGAAGCAATAGTCCACCGATCAAAAATTTGGACATATTTCTGAATGTTGCAACGTGAGTGATTTATGGCAAAAAGTTTATATTCGCGCTAATAACTCTTATTTATTAAGAAGTCCGAACAGAACACATGGTAATGGCAAATCTAAAAGATATACATAAACCATTTCCGGCTATTTAGCTAATATATCCTTCTAAGATAAATTGTGAAATAGATTATGGACAATTCTTAGCGGTGCTTAACATTAACACCTCAAAGATCAACCAATTTTAAAGAGGACGCAGACTAACTGGCAATAAAAGTGCGTTCTTCATTTAATATACCAAGTACATATACCCGTCGATTAAAGCACTTACCAATATAAACTTAGAATATCCCGAAAATATTGTTAAGAACGAATAAATTGTATGATGTAAAATTGTGAGTACAGAATAAGTTCTTGAGCTAAAATTGGAAGCAGTATGGGTTTCAAATTTTAGGATAAGGGTGTAGAATTTTCTTCTACATCCTTCGTTATGCCGACAAGGTTTTGATTATCAGGAATAAGGTATTATAACTTTCCCAAATTTACTGCTACCTGGCTAGTATGGAATCTAAAGAATATAAATGAAATTGAAAGTCAGTGCCATCTAAATGAAAAACTGGCATGGTCTTTCATGTTTGTATGCAAACTCATTAAAAAAGTGATACTTTCTCAAAGAAATCCTTTTAAAATTTATAAACTAACCAAGGTTGGAGAAGCTAGGCTGTAGACCGTGTTTACAAACTACTTTTTTAAAGCATATAGTATAGTTAATAATGTTATATTATAGATACATTTTTGTAAAATAAGACACCTAACCTAACTACCTAAAATAAGTTTCTAATTTTGAAGAATATGTTTCGTATTGAACGTTAAATGGTAGGAACCACGAACCAAAATAATATACATAAAATTACCTCTTCCTCTGTTTGTTACCACACAAATACAATGGAAAAATCGCTCTCATGTCAGTTGTGAAAAAAATTACGTACAGAAACTAGGTATCTAAATATAAATTTTCTACAGTGTTTCAAAACATCTTCGTCTTATTGCATCGTAATTTTGGTAAGCTAAAAAGTCGTCAAGTTTTTTTTTTCTAATTAATATTTTTGTCAATAATTATCTAACACACTGCAATATAATATACAAATAAGTTATTCATATTATCATCAAGAAAAAATTGTGTTGGGGTATTATTTTGTTTGTTCTTTTCTATTTTTTTTTATCAAAATCACGTGGTTTATTCAACAGAATTTTATTACAATTTTACACTGGCAAAGTATTCAATACAACACATAAAAGCCCTGTCTTTGTATTCATAATCACGAATAGTGTAGAATACAAAGATATTTGAACTTGAAAATTTTTGATTACGAAATACATAGTTTTTATTTTAACACAGGCCCTTCCACACTACAAAATGTGTGCCCTTTTCTCTTCGTCTGTTGCTGTTCGATAAAGCTAGTGTTTATTGTGACTTTAAAAGCAAAAGTGTGTGCATAAAGCTAAAAAGTTGTCGCTATTACCAAAATAATAAAGAAAAGGCATTGAATGCGGATAGAAAACCCTAAATTAATCACTGTTAATAAGTTCTTTATAATAGTATTTCTCATATATGTTCCTATGTAATAATTTTCATTGCCAAGAGATTTGGTTTTCATGAAGCATCATAGTGTAGGGCATACTCTAAACAAGTTGTAAGCAGCATATGAACTGCGTGCATTGTAGCAGTGTGAGTGAGCCCATTAAGACGATTACCTCATCGCATCAATTAATATAGGAACATATTTTTTTTTTGGGGACTAGACGATGATGATGATTGCATTGTGTTGTGTGCGTAAAAATGTGTACTCCCAGAGTGCGTACAGAAATGAATTTACAAAAACAAAGCATAACAAAATTTCCATATAAATCTTAATTGTTCTTGTACAATAAAAGCAATCATCGTAATGGCAAGAATTATCAAAATTCACGAGTTGATGCATCGGTCACTTCTGTTTTTAGTCTTCTTTTCTTTTTAATTGTTTCCTATTTGCGAAGGCGAAATTTGTGAAATAAGAAGTAGTACTAAATAATCAGGTACCTAGTTAGGAAGGATATATTTATTTTTATTTTTATTTTTATTAAAATAAATTAATTAATTACTTCTTTTCTAATTCAAATAATATTCGTATCTCTTTGGGACTTAAACATCACACATATTGACTTTAACTAACTTCTTTTTTCCTTAACAATTCACTTTGAAAACCCGTTGAATGTTATAAGTCCTTCTTATTCAAAATATATTTTCTTACTACAACAAGTGAATTTATTATTTTCTTGGACACATCTGTTGACTATTGTTCATTGGACGTGACTTGCCCATCAATATCATTTCATTGACTGAAGAAAACTTGCCAATATTTGAAAACCCGTGTGTGTTTGTACCTATATCAAATACATCGAATAAAATGTTATTCATCGAAAAATAGGCGTGATTGGGATAAATTAATACTGATAGACCTAATCTGATAGTAAGTCTCATGATTCTAAGCTTTGTTTTAAAAAAAAATCACTTATGATTTGGGTGCCGACCAAAAAGCCGTTGTCAAACAAAATACTTCATACTCTATATCTGAAGAAATCTTTTCTGAGGATACTTGTGCCCAAGGACACAAACAAATGCAAAAGAATGCAATGATGAAAGTACCGCAGTCAAATAAAAAAGAAAAAAAGCAATTAAATAAATACTAGGCCCGTAAAGGACTTTAAGTCTAGCTTTTCCAACCATTGCGTGTACAAAGATATATTTTTATCACGAATGGAAGGGACCAATCAAAATACTTTACGTTTACTTACGTAAAAATGCAATGCCCTGTGATTGTTTACATTCTTTAAAGTCTTCTGGAAGACTTTTCAAAGTAGAAATATATTTATGTCCTTACACTGCGGGGTGAGTATAACGAGTCTTGATGTTTAACCATTGACACACAAAAAAAAGAGCGAGGGCATCGAAGTCTTTTATTTATTTTGTTAAATTAAGCTTCATGTTGGCCCTTTTGTGGCTTAATTTCATATATAACGGACAAGTTCATAAGTTTTGTCTTTGATGTAGAAAATTCAGACTTTTTTTTCGAAAAAAAAATAAACAAAATATTTGGCTTTTCGCAACATCTAACTAAAAACTTTTTTTAAAAGAAATGCAGCATTCTTGATATATTCTAACACTACAAATTTGATATAATTGATAATATGTATAGGGTTTTCTGCACAGATAGTCAATTGAGAATAATTTTGGCTCTCTCGCCTGCCTTTTTTATTTGCTTGAAAAGGGCGTAGAACTGAATACTAATAAAAATTGTTTTGCGGGTTTAAGGAAGGAAGACTATCTGTATAATTACTCTTCTGTGGTTTTCCGCCAAAGTACGCGAGATAATTTATACCTGAATATATTTATTTATGATTGGATATATCTTAAAAATATTGCAAAATATAACCATTAATTAATGAAATGGTAATAATTTCGATTGTCTTTATGACACTGAAGATCTGTAGCTCATACTATAATACGAAAACCGCACACAAAATTAGTTTGGAGCATTTAATTAGGCATGGCATTTACCTATTCTGGCATTGCGCGCCCATACTGTGTATCCAATGGGAAAACTGCTAATTATGTTCGTTTGTAGGAAAGCATATCCCCTTAGGAAAGGGCCAATAATACAGATGTCACACCATATAAGTATGTATGTGCTTACATCATATGTCGTCATAAATGTTTACTTGTTAATGGGTTTCTTGTCTTTAAAATGTCCCAACTTGACTAAAACCTGCTGTTTTCAGCAATATTTCATAACAACAATTTTTTTCTATCATCAGAAACATCCCGGTTTGCCGGACACTTTTTTACAAAAACGAAAGTTCATTACATTTACTACAACATGCAACGTAAGCAAATGTATATGTCTTTGCGTGCATGTCCATCTTAACTATTAACCAACTGCGGTGCGACTCTCCGGTTAAAACTAATTTGCAAGGACTAGCATTTTTGTGGCGACTTTATTGTTACATCAAAGCAAATTTAAATAAAAACGCAGTTAATCCAAGTCAAACGAAAAGTCGAAAAAGTAAGGGGTGTTGGCCCATCTCTTCAAAGTTAAAGTTTGTGTTAGAACACAAAAAAGAATATACAAAGAAAACATAGATTTTGCATAAAAATAAAATAAAAATTTGGCAAAGTTGTAGGGCTTTTTTTTGTCCTTCTTTAATGGAATTACTATAAAAAATTATTCGTGGATTATAAATAGGCGTTAAAAAATGAAGAATGAAGAATAGAATAAGCTTTATTGATTGAAAATGATAATATGGTGAAGATTGCGGATGATAAGACATTATCTATGTGTTGAAAATACTTAATATCCATGTTATTGTTTGAATTGTAGAATATCGTGATACGTTAATTTCTCAAAAAATAATTGCCGGTTGGAATCGGCATTAAATTGTAGGTCAGTTCCATTCGTGTCAAAAAGCATATCTTCGCACACACAATGGTTGCAGAAGAAGGCTTTAGGCCCAGTATGGGCCGTTCAAGCGTAATATTTATTTTATTACATCTATTAGTCAAGCTCTCGAGACCACTCGCAATATAGTTTGGAAATCGTGCACTACTTGGATCAAAGAATGGGTGAAGAATAGATAATAAATGCTTTGATTTACAAGGTTACACAAGGTTAGTTCATGGAACCACAAAAATGAGCAAGAACAGTTAATCTACCAATATGAAAATATAGTGGAACATTCCTGTATTTTAACCGATAATGTGGAAAGTGCAACCAAAGTTAAACTAAGTGCAATTTTCTTGCTTAACACATGAGTAGATATATGAACTGTGTTGTAAAATTCTACAAATATATGAAGATAATTCTATAATTCATTTAACTCTTCTTATATTAATTGAGGGTTGTTGGTAGCACTTTGGTATATTAAAAATAGGGAACTTAAAATCATTTTTCGATAAAAACAAATTCAGATACTTTTGACAAGGCATCTTTGTTCACTAGGGTAGCTTCCAATCCAATTCCAATTCAATTCCAACTCCAAGGTCTAATATTCACCACCTATTCTACCCATTCCACAAGTTCAATCACTTTAATTAATTCAGTGGTCGTTCGTCCAATGACCAAGTGACTTTCGAAGATTGCTGTCAAAACTAAGTTGTAATGTCATTTTCATTGCTACTATAACTGGTGTCGCCAACGAAAAGTCAATTGACCGAATTTCCTTAGAAAGACAAACCCAGAACAAAAAGAAAAGTGGACATAAATAACCGCAAAGACAGTAGGCCATAGAAAAATAATTTTCACCGAAGTAGAAAATTCACTTGTGTATCAACATAATAACAGACTTACTGCTAACCCGGCCGGAACACCACACCACCCACTTTGAATTCAAGCGCGCCTTGTTTCCTATGGTGTCCAGTTTTATATTTTAGATACATATTTGTGTAACATCGATTCTGGACGAGCGAAAAAGATCAACGAATATCCTTATCAGTTTGACGGTGGCGGCTTTGTGACGTCTCGCAAAGTAGCATCCTAGAAACTTATAGCATCCCATTAGAAAACAAAACCGAGCTAGGCAAAATATGAGTCCAACAAAAATTATCAACCAAAAACAAAGACGACGACGATGACGACGACAAGAGAGAACAACAACACATTAAGGATAGCTCCGACTAGGAGCACAACGCAAGGCAAGGACTCCATGACATAGTTACGTATTATGGCATAGGCACAGTATTTTTATTGACTACGAGATTTGTGTGGCGCCATCAGTCTTTTGCAAGTGCCTTTCAGCCCATATCCTTTATTTTGATGTTGTTTTTATTTTACTTTGGAGTTCTATTTTTTTTTTCTATTTCTGTTTTGCTGTTGATGCTGTTGTCGTTGCTGATTCGCATAGGCACAGGATATACATAAGGGATATATTCAATTTAGTGAGCACATTCGCTGCTAGTGAAGTTCTGTTTATATTTATGATAATGTCCTGCGTTAGTACTCGGAATAGTTTTTTTCTTTTTTTCTTGTTTTGCTTCTTCGTTTAGCCTTTCGTTAGTTTTTCATCTTACACTAGTTTTCTTTAGACTGATACGAGGACAGTTATTTTAGGTTCATTTCATAAAACGGAAACAACAGCTAAAAGTAAAATATTTTAAGGGTGTGGGCCATCGAAGGGGTGGAAAACCAGCCAAAGCACTATCATATTTTGTCCTATTATCGGTTAAACTTTGGCTGTCATGTCATTGTGTTGTCCTTTGATTTTATTGCCATCTTGAACTGATTTGATTTGTTGTATAGTTGTTGCGATAAATAAAAATGAAAGTGACTTTTTTGTTGTCGCTTTATTTTGAAAGAGGAAAACTCATTGTCGAGAGGAAAAAATCAAAACAAGAACGATGAAGGTGATCGTTACAGTAGAAGTTTTGTTGTTTTGAGAAAATTTCACATTTCGTTGCAATTGATTTTGTTTTGTATACAAGTTTTTCGTTCAAGAATAAGAATTTGATTATGCGGGAATAAATAAAAAGGTTTATGGGCCAGCAGTTTGAGATAGTTTATTTGTGTTTAGAGGTCAAAGTTGACGCAATGTAAATTTGTTCACTTTATTGAGAATGTAAAAGAAAATATCGAAAAGGCAAAAGTATCTGTACAATACGAGGTTTTTTTTTTTAATTACATAAGCAAATTCTGCGGCAAAGGGTGACAACAGTATTTTCATGCAATTTTATGTTATATTGTTTAATTATATTCGTCATGTTTTAATATGTAGTCATAATGCCAGATTTGGAAAAGAAACATAATAAATGGAACAAGAAAACTTTTTCGATGCAGCCAGCGATGTATTCGAATCGGAAAGACGTAATACATGATATCGGGAAAAGAAGAATGTTCTTTTGACCTACTAGGGAAAATAGTATTTGCAGGTAAAAGGACATGTTCCAATTTAACCATCTTCTGTATGTATGTATATTTTGAGTATGTTCCAAGGCTTGAGCTGTGTTCATTAAATCGTATGCTTTGAAACCTTACATTTCTAAATGTAAAGTTTCTTCAAGTTACCGTATTAGTACTTAAATTTTGCATAATTATTTTATAAATAATCTTAGACTTAAACGTTTTGATGAAGTGGAAGACCTTGGTGCCATATTTGACAATAAGTTAAGTTTCTTTTTGAACTATGATTATGTCATTGCCAAGCCTAACTGCTTTTAAAGCTTCCTTAAACATAATAATAAAGACTTTCGAGACATAAATAGCCTTAAAGTTATTTAGCCTTAAAGTTAGTCAGACCTTATTTAGAGTTTTACTCTGTAATTTGGGATTCTTCATATGCAGTTCAGGAACTTAGATCCAAAAGAGTCCAAGCAAATTTCACGGTGTACGCGGGTCCTAATTTTGGAAGAAGGTGCAATTTAGTTGGTCTGCGAAACATAAGTTTCGGACGCGATGCAACTTATTCTTAATTATCCTATTAATTCACCAGAATTCTTGATTCTTTCTTTTAAATCTAAATATATGCTTCTCAAAGGTCACTGCGGGTTAGAAGCTTATTTTATACAGAGAGGGACAGTACCAATTACGGTAATAATGAACAAATTACTAGATGCATAAGTGCATTTAATGAATTTTGCAACGGATTTTATTTTTATTTGTAGCGAGCAGATTTTAAAGAGTCCATTTATTCATTAAATTTTAATTAATTAAATGTATGCTTCAGTGAAATATTCGATAAGATGAAAATCGGTAGAATAAAGCTTAGTCGCGCAAAAAAACCCCATTACGTAAAGCGATACTGAGAGGTTACACTTAGAGAACGTAGTGGTCTGTTCTGCGATGGTATATGACCTGTGGTTTGACATTAAAAACTATTTACAGGGCTGCCGATTTCGCACAGCTTTGTCACTGAGACCAATCAATTGTCGGTGCTGTTGCATTTGTGTGATTCAGGAATTTTTAGGCTGAGCTTCTTTTCTTTCCCCTCTGGACCCGGTCATCGAAAAAAAAACCTATTTATGGATCAACATTAACTACGAATTCGCTCCTATGTTAACTTTAAATGATTACAAATAAGACATCCATGTGAATCATTAATTTGCTGTTATGTCATGCCAATCCCTTACGAATATGACACAGATTCCTTCTAACCACTATACAAAATTAAATCATCGAAATGAATACAGTATAAAAACATGTAGTAGGCAGTATATGCCTGCATAATATAGATCTATGTGTATACCTAAATAAAGTTAAACACTTTTATAGAGTATAGCACACAACCTAAAAGAATGCGGAACATCCTTGGTTTATGTGCTTTTTATGCATATAAGTTCCAAAGTGAAAAGGCGCCACCTACACCATGCGTAATACTTTAAATCACTTGATTCGTTGTCACTCCTTTTGCTAGGGATCATAAAACCACAGGAATATGAAAAAATAGTAATAGTAAAGTAGATAGGTAACCAAACCTCGAAAAATTACATCCATCCACCCCAAAGCCACATAAAAATCACTCGAAGAATATTTTCGAACAAAAACAGATTTGCATACGAATTGTTATTACAAATTAAAGGGGCGTGACCCATAAAACTAGCATAAAAGTGAAAATTTCAATAAATCATCTGCCGATGCTTATGTAAGCAGGTACTAAGGGCTGATTCCCGAAACGGTGGATGAAGAATCTCTCGAATTAACATCACTTGGTCAGTTTTGACGAGCAATTGTACTTACCCACATTGTAATTTCACATTTACGGGATATATTATTTTTGTTTTAAGTACTCTAGGCGGGGGTGGGTTTCTGAGTTCGGAAAAAAGAAAAATTAATTTACCCCCTGCCGCCATTTGGGTGCCTATGCCATTGGGTGCGGGCTGCTGAAATTCGTATCTTTCCTTGGCATTCATCGAACGGGTGAATTCTTTGGGTACAAATTCACAGCGAAACAACAACTTTTTCTTAGGTCAATCGCATAAATTTTCCCGTTTTATTGCTGCTGTGCGTTTCTAGGACCAATTCTGGTGCCGCGTGCATAGTTTTAACACGCGCCCAAATGTACGAAATTCCTTAACCTATACGCTCAATGACAGCTTGGGGCTGGGGTGGGTTGTTACGCATATTTATGACCATCAAAGTTCCTTTTCTCCTCGAACTTTCTTGCATTTGTATTTGGCGCACTGGTTGCGGTCCTTAAAATTAAAGACTATTGTTGTGGTTTCCCGCTGCTTGCGCTATATCAAGGAGTGGATACAGCGCACAACCCTTTCAGCAGGAGCGTTGGCATGACGGAAGGAGTTTACTTCATTTTTCCTAGCGCCCTGTAGGTGGTTCCGGAAAATAAGAAGAGTAAAAAAAAAATAAAAAAATTTCCACGAATACGAATTTTTTGCGTACACTTGAACCTTCTAAAAAGTTGTTATTAATCATGGGAACATGAACATTTTCAACATTCTTTTTTGTGGGGATAATTATTGAATTTTATGTTATTTGTTTGTTTGTGCTTGGGCGGCGGCGAATTGCGGCGGGGACAGGCAATGCAGTGTGGCAGATTGAAATCATATGGAAACCCTGTGAAATGGATCTGAAGAAATGATTTCTTACGAGGACACCGGGGGAGAATGAATTATGTTTTAATTAGAAGTAGCCTGAAAAGCACCACCCGCGGTGAGGTGCGTGCTTTGATACTTGGGCCATGAAACAGCTACAGGTTAAGTATCCCATTAGTTACACGCATCTTGTGGTTTGATGATGTATTTTGCCAAGCGTGAAGTTGTGTGAAGGTGATAGATGTTAAAACTATGCTAAGTCTGGTAGAGGTGTTTTATTAAGATGTATGGTTTTAACAAATTTCGAAGATGTTTTGGTAATTGTGTAGCTCATTCTGTTTGCTAAGGATTAGTACGTCATCCTCAACAATGTTGAATAATGTTTGAATGGTAACTATGGTAAAATGTATATTGAAGTGATTATAAGATTATTATGCTTAACGATGGTAGAGAGGGTATAGCGTGTTATATTCAGTACATACTATATAAAGTAGATAAAGGCAAATAAAAATGTTATTATGTGTTCTAAATTTAGTTCTACGTATTAAAGACATATTGAAATGCATTCATATTATAATTAATAAGATATAACAATATTATGAATATATCTGCATACCCAGTCCAATTTAAAAAAAAAAACAGACTTATTTCGTTTTGATCAAACACCATAGATATTTATTGTGGGCAGTAAATTATTTTTTTATACAGGTTTTGAACAGTTAGGCGCTGCACTTAGTACTCCCCTTCACTAACAAATACTTACTTCATTAGTCCTATAAACACTTATTTTAAAAACAGCCTCAATATGTATATGCAATATTAAGAAAAAATTAGGGCTTAATATATTGATACATGTAAATTTTTTTTTAAATTTTCTGTTGAAATTTTCATGCCTGCAAAAAGTAGGTGTGTCAAACAATTTTGTATGCTAAACTAGTGAAGGATGTCAGTGTCTACATATTTTACCAGAGTTCTAACCGTTTTTCTCTTCAACTTTATCTTAAAATGATTTTTTTTGCAATGTGGCAGTCTGCCTATTTAAAAGTTTTACACTTAACCATTTCGGAACCTTAGGGATTATATGTTCAATAAAAATAAATATTAGGCGTAAACGGCCCATACAGGACCTAAAGACCTAAAGTGTTTGCGAAGTTATATTTTTGACACGAATGGTGGGACCTACAGTTTAATGCCGATTCCGATTGAGAAGCTTCTCATGACATTTCTTGCTCTTGGATGTTTGTCCGACGTTCGCAAGAGGTGGGGCAGCGAATAAAAACTTTCAGGTGGTACAGGTCGGGATTTGAACCAGCGACTAAGCGAGATAGTGGTCCAACGCATTAACCACTGCACCCACTTGCTTAATTTTAAAAACCAAAACAATTGACACGGACATTGATCTTCTTCAAGGGATTGGTCTTTAAAACGTAAGTTCAGTCATACTTGTCGTCTCGAACCTGGGGGCTGGGATTTGAAGATTTTCTTGGCTGGAGCACTATTCCATTCGCTCGATGTGACCAAACCAATGTAGTCGACTTATTTGGACTTTTATACAACATCCTCAGCTTAGTACAGCTCATAGAGTTCACGGCTTTATCTTCTCCTCCATTCGCCCTACTCGCCCACAGGATAACCCAAATATACGTCGAAGAATTTTTCTTTCGAAGGAGGCTGCTATTAACTCCTTTCCTCCTTACCATCTAGCACTTGGCGTCATATAACAGAACAAGCAGAATAAGGCTGTAGAGCATGCATTTTTTCTTCGATTTATAAGTTTTGAACCCATTTCTTCGCCAAACCGAAGTAGCAGAAGTTTCCTAGAATAGTTCTTCGTTGGATCTTCATTAAGGTGTCATTCGTATTGTTGCTGATTACACCGAGGTTGATGAACTCCTACATTACCTCGGAGTTGCTGCTATCAATAGTGTTATTGTTGTTGATAGCGTAAATTAGTCTTGTCCTCATTTACTTCAGGACCAACTAACTTCGCTTGTTTTCCAATAGCCGTGAAAGCCTCTATCACAGCACGGTGGGAGCTCCCGATGATGTAAATATCGTCCGAAAATTCCAGTAGCTGGAGGGGTATGTTAAAGACAGTGCCATTCGCGTTGACATCTGCTCGGCGCCATGGATGGAACTTTCCTCCACCCAAATTTGATTTATAATTTTGGAGCATGCAACACAATTTGACAGTCCGGAATCGATATTAAACTGTAGTTCCCACTTTAGAGGTCAGATTTTAAAAGCGGACACCTCACTTAGCAGTCCAACGCATTTATAAACTAAGCAACTGCACTCACATCACGACATCCAACAAGTAAATCTACGCAATATAGCGAATGAACACCCAACGCACCATCCTGCAGAATCTTCGATGATTCAAATGCAGTGAAGGAAGTTCTGGCCTTGGATGGCAGGAACACAATTAGCCAAATGCCACGCTTATCGGATAGGCTTATTTGTTGAGGTCCAGGCCCACCACGGACCGTAGCGCGCAACCCCTTTGTATGGAGGAAAGATTTGTGAATTCTATTGCGTTATTTAACGCGGCCATCCAATGTTTAAATATAATCTAATGAAGAATTCATTATAAACAAGCAACGTTGCCTTAAGGCAAATTAAAAAAATTAACAAGCTTAACTCAACAATATCTCAAACAAGTTTAAGGAACATCAAGCATATATTTCTGCAAATATACATTTCTATTACGTATTACATAGTGTATTACGCAATTTTCAATATTGAATTTAGAATAGAAGCGCACGCAGAGCCCTTACGCACTATTCTTTTGATAGACGAACGCGAGCTCAATGCAATAGAATTTGAAGAAAGCAAAACAAAAATAATCACAAAGAGCCGGAAAAAGTGTTCAAATTCAAATACAAAAATAAACAGTTCCTCGAAGTAATTTTAGACTTGTTGGTTGTTGCTGTTGCTCTGTTACTCTTCGCTTTCAAAATTACGCATCGTCTCACGCATTCCACCCACATTCATATAACAGCAAAAAAAAGAAGAAAAAAACCTAAACACAAAACCAAAATGCGTTGGCCTCATTTCGTCGGTCCCCTTGTGCGATAAAGAAGCCCACCGAAAACAAAATTGGCCCAGAAGTGCATACAAAACTAAAAACTAACAGAGAGCTAACAAAATTTGATTTTGTTGTGACCTAATTTTGTGACCCCGATTTCGATACGCACACGGTGCGTATATAGTAAACATTTTTATCGCACACACATCTTCAACTGCAGACTGTGTTGTACATGGCCACACAAATAAAATGAAGCACCCTAGCTGATAATAAAAGTTTGTTTTTGAATAGTCCCTTGATGGCTTCACTTTATTGCATAGAAGCTTTGCATTGCATATTATATCTGTTGACGGGTGGCGGTTGTTTTTTTGTTAGTATGTCACACATTCACGCACCCATTCATTAAAGAGAGAAGGCCCTAGATTAGACCTACTGCTTCATGCGATTATATTATTATGCTTTGAGTTTCCCTTTTACACGTATTCCGCCCGTTAGCACAAACACTGTACTGATGTAAATCTTGGTTTCAATTTACAATTTCATCTAATCACTCAACCATCTACTACAATCTACTACACATAGCGTTCCTGCTGTTATTGAATAATTTGTCTCTAGAGCAACACAATGATCGATGGGGGCAATTGTCAATTAGTTACTCACTTCAATGCAGTAGGTAAATTCGTTGTAGACAAAGCTCGGTTTTTAAAGTGCATTCGTAAAACAGTTTTTAATGCAATAAAAAGCTCAGTAAAATATGATTCCAAACATTAAAATATATCTCGCTGTGGTTGGACAAAATATATATGAGCGCTCTTAGGAATGTTAAGGTAGATGGAGATTATTTAGAGAAAAATATATAAGTTTTTGTTTGCCTTACGATTTTGTGTTCGTCCAACTTTCAGGAATCTCGGCCTAAGGGATTATTAATGAAAGACAGCGCGACTAATAATGTAATAATGTAATACTTTGATTACAGTTTCGGTAAACGTTTTAAAAAATTTTGAAAAACTTATCTGTTTTTATTTGTAAATGTACTGACTTCGGAATTATTGATTTATTTATTCTTGCTTATTCCTATCCGCCGAAAATAAATAAGTTCGACTTGTAAACAAGCGTTTTTTGTAATGCCGCCGCTTCTCTCCTCTCATAATAATAATAGTTCTATATTACTAGTATTAATTTTTTTTTTATTAAGCAATATTATTATACTATTATATTTTCCTTAAACTTTAACTCTAAATCTGTGACTTTTCTTTAATTTAAATAAATTAAAATTTTTTAATGTTTTAACAGCACAATATTCAATTGTGCAATAGCTCTTAAACAAACTATTTTTTTTTCTACAATAAATCTATCTGTCTATATATCTTTAAAGCTGAGCTTCATTTATTTATTTATTTATCTAAAATATTTAGATAATTTATATAATTACAGATAGCAGACTGTCAGCCAGAGATATTATTTCGGGTAAGAGTCAAAGGTTGTTGTGGCATAGCACGGCAAAGATAAAATGGGGGTCCTCAAGGTTTAAAACTTGGTCCCCTACATTTCAACATAAACTCAATAAGTGCTCAGATAAAAACTGTTTCCCATTAACCTAACCAGATGACACAGCAATTGTTTTGTGTAAGTAGTTGCTAGAAGAAGAAGCAAATGTGATATTAGCAAAATTCTACCAAGTTTGGTTTGATGACGTTGTATAAAGAACAGAGGTATGTTTGACGGCTGGGAGTGACTTCATTGTGGGTGTTCGATAGCAAATCCTGGTATGAAATATACAAAGTTTACCGTCCGACATGAAATCCAACATAAATTGTTTATATAACATAGTTCCGCGACAATGAGCTCATGCATTGCTTTATATTTTGTATTTTGAAAATAAGTGTGCAAAATATGAAAATATACCAAACTAGTTGAGAAAACCATTGTTTTCTTAAATAATAACAAATAAAAAATATATTCGAATATTTAAGTTTTCAAGACAATTTTTAAAGTATACTTATTTCTGTGTTCGGTATAATGCTTTTTTTCAAATAATAAAACAAACAAAAAGCGTGAGGAATGGCTACAATCCGCTTGGGGTGAAAACTTATATTCATATAAGCCTCAAAGAAAAAAGAGAGAACGTGACATTTTCCATGAAATATATAAAAAAAATATTCCTGAAAAGACGCATCAAAAATGGTCTTAAAATGCCTTAACAGGTGATACTCACGGACGGACTCACATTGTTAAATCAACTGAGATTTAATATATAATCTTCAGGGGTATACGATGTTGGGTGTTGTAAGGGATATACATATATACAAATTAGCCAAAAAAGAAATTTTGGAATACTGCAGCACACGCACTATATTTCACGTGCTTACGCTGTACCCAGTCTGTAGTGTGGCCAAGGATATCAGGATGGCTTGGTCGAATAGCAACATCATAAGTCGGCAGCAGTAATTCTTTTAAGTTATGATATTTTATTTGGGAAAAACAATTAACTGAAAGAAAACTTTTGTAATATAGCTCATGTATTTTGGAATTGGACAGTAAGTGATTTTTTTTTCTAAATATTTCCTTAAAAACAAAGTAATGTAAAAATCAAAATCTCCTTGATATCAAAATGTCAAAACTGCCTGAACGTATAACAAATAACAAAACATAAAAACATGTCGCGTTTTAAAGTTACAATCGCACACACTTTGCGACTTTAAACAAAAAACAGATAAACTAGTAATAACATTTATTTCAGACTCCAATATATATTATATTTTCTTAAAATAAAGCCCACCTGATGGTAATGCTGCAATAAATATGTGTTGCTGGTGCTATCTGTTTTCATTAAATTATCTGCACTTGCACCACTCAATAGTTCTGCTAAATTGTCATTGAGGGAGATTCAACTAGCCAATGTTAAAAGTTTGAACTTCTTCTAATAGCCCCCTTAAAAAACCATTTTTAAGTAGCTAATTATTACCTTTATTGATCTGTCATCGCACTCCATGATTTTGCTATAATTTGAATTTTCCACTTTTTACCAATGCACATTCGGTGTAGGTCACTCTGTGCAGCGCAAAGGTGTCTGACGAATATTTGAATATAAATTAAGGACTAATGTATTGGCGGTTTAAATACAAAAAATGAATTAGGTAGTTACTCATTATGTATACCTATATACATACATGTTTCATTAAATAAGCGCCTAGTTGCATTTCCCGACACGTAAAAAAATTAATCAAGAAATGCAACCACACCCGAAACAAAATTGTAACTAGTCTTTAATCCTTTTCTATCTGCTTCACACCAACAAATTTCTAATGTTTACTCTTACTTGAATAATTACCCATCGATTTGTGTGCATAATTAGTGAAATAAAAACGATTCTGTACACAAAACTCTTCAGAATATAAAATAAAATTTTACGAAAAGGGTTAAAAACAACGCTCGAAGGACATTCACCTATGTAACCTTTTACGCCTTTTGTTTTCTTGAATTTGTAATTTTCAAAATTTCAAGAACGTACCTATGAATGTATTTACCTATACCTACAGCTTTATTTTAGATAATAGGGCCTCTGGGACTCAGGCAGGACTAACAAAGGAGAGTACTGAAGTGGAAATGAGAAGAAACGTGTGTTTCTTATTTTTTCTCTATTCTCAAGTGTAACAGTTTAAACAAGGTTGATCAGAGGGTTCGTTGTCTAAGGATTTCGTGGTTAAGATTTGTCGTTAGGTAGGTAAAGAGTTATATCTTTTGATTGTAGCAATGAAAATAAGTCCCAACTATAGGTATCAACCAACTAGACCTAGTTGACATTGCCAAAGGAATATTTTTGTGCATTTTGCTCCCATGTTGCGTTTAATCTTTTAAAAGCACTAAGCTACTGCGCCAAAAGAAATGCGGTTTGACCAAATAAAATTACATATATGTCTAGTACGTACATACTGTTTACCCGAAATTTAAGCTGCTCATTCTTATGCAGCATAAGAAAATTGAATATTATTACAATATATATATATGTAGGTATTAACATATCTGAGTTCGTTTTGCTTTAAAATCTTACTCATGTTTAATGCTGCACATAAATCAATGCATTAATCTAATACATATTTCGAGGCAGTGTGTGGCATTTTAAGATGCTCCACCTACCATATACATTGCTTTGTTTTGCTTTCCATTCGTCTGTTCTAACATTAAAGTAAAAATACAAAAAAGAAAACAAAAATTGGCAGAAAATACATTTTGCATGGAGGCCGCCTCCAGCGTGCACACTCAAACACGTTGCATGCGATTAGGCAAGGGAAACGCCATTTTTGCGGTAAATGATTTAAAGAAATAATTTTACATCAGATAATAACAAGCGAATGGCTGTCGGCTTGATAGGTGTTATTTAAAGTATGTAGGTAGATAAGGATGGTGCACCCGCAAGGATGATTTACAAACAGGGGTTTTCGTTTTAGATACTGAACGAGACATGTGCAGAAAAGGTTTTGAATTTACTTCTCCTTTTCCTCATGCACTTATCGGATAAAATGCAGTATAAATCATTGTTTGCTTAGTTCATCCGCCTAACAGTTCCCTGAATCATTTCTTTTATTTTGGACCCAATATGAGGGATCAAGAATCACATTGTCGATTCACAGCAGTCACATCCAAAACGCAGGGTAGATACTTTCGCTTAAAAAGTCGAAGTTTTCCCATTTTCCAAGAACGGATAGTTCACCACAATGGACCCACAAGTATCAAAATAAAACGTTTCGAGGGTAGGATTGATAACAAATGAATCCGTGATTGTTAAGACAACATGAGTAAGATTTTTCATTTTGCTCAATGAAGGCAAAGAGCCTATTACATTTCGCTACTTTTAGGTAAAAAAATGACAATTTTCTCGCCGAATTTCTGTGTATTTAAGCTTTCAAATTAATTAGGTTAAATGTTACCTATTATTCTGTAGGATATAATGATTTTAATGATTTTAACAATCATCTATTCAAATATTTTTCACATCCGATCTTAGATAGTTGGTTGTTTGAGAGACATAAATACGATCATGGCTTCCATAACTGAAAAAAATGTAAATAATAAGAAGAATATCTACCCGATAGATGGTAAAAAATTAAATTGTGTAAACGGATAATGCTTGATCGAATAGCAAATTATATAAGTAATAATTAGCATAACCTATACTAATTTTAATTGTTATTTTCTTTTTTTATAATAATATTCACGCAACATCCGTAGGTTTTGGAAGAAAGCCAAAGAACCAAGAACCATCCAAGGAAACCCTGATGACCAGATAATCATAGATGTATTTTCGGATAAAGGGTTATCATGTAGAGAAAATGATGGGCCAAGAAGATAACCCACGTCAAGTCAATAAAGAACCAGTATCGCCACCCAGTATTCCCTGAACAATTTCTTTTATTTTGGACCCAATATGAGGGATCAAGAATCATATTGTCGATTCACAGCAGTCACATCCAAAACGCAAGGTAGATACTTTCGTGTAAAAAGTCAACCACCAACCGAAGTCAACCACGTCAAGTCAATAAAGAACCAGCACCGCCAAGAAGAGGTTGACATAGCTACAAGCTTAGCCGGACCTGATGGCCTACCTGCAGAGCTTTTCCAATACTGAGGTGATGTTTTTGTAAGGCGAATCCAAATCAACAATCAAGTTTGGGTGGAGGACAGCATGGCCAATGACAGCGTCAGCTCCATATGCCCTATCAACATGAAAGGCGACCCTAGGTCTCGCAAAAATTATCGAGCCATATCCCATACTCTGTAAACGTCTCGAAGCCTTCTGAAAAACAAAAATCGGCACGTACCAGCGTGGCACTATCTTTAACATTGGCATCATCCTGAAAAACAGGCGAAGTAAGTTGGTCTTAAAGAAAATAAGGACAAGACTAAATATACGCTGTCAACAAACAAACAAACATCTGTCCACCCACTGGGACAAAATCATTACTATTGGTAGCAGCTACTTCGAGATAATTAAGGAATTCATCTATCTCGGTGTAATCATCAACTATACGAATGACAACTTAGTGAAGATCCGACGAAGAATCATTCTGGGAAACCGCTGCTACTTCGGTTTGGCGAAGAAATGGGTTTATTGGTCGAAGGAAAAAGGCATGCTCTACAGAGCCCTTATTCTGCCTGTTATGTTATATGGCGCCCAGTGCTAGACGGTAAGCATGAAAGAAGAGTTAATACCGGGATCCTTCGAAAAAAAAATTCTTCTGCGGATATTTGATCGGGGGCTTTAAGTAAGTAAGATAATTTAAGAAAATAAAAAGTGGTCTAAATCCTAGTGCACTCCATTGGACTTCCGGATAAAAAACCTCTTTTGGGTGTAGTGCTTGTAAAATCGACAAGTTGTTTTTTTCTTTGTTAATGCGTGACATTACCTACCCATTGTTGTTGCTGCCAACACACAATCCTCTACACCGTCGTCACTCAGGCCTATACTCATTAGTGTTCATATCGAGAACTGTTAACTTAAGCCGTTTTATAAGGTCCTTTGAAGGACATGATAATTTAACAACTCCCACTCATCAATCCAATACCTTTGTATCTACTTCCTTTAAAACCAGTTTCTCAAGTGAATTCTGCCGTTCAAATTGGATTAGTACAAGGAATAAAACATAAATTGTGGATTGACACAATATGTGAGGACGTGGTACATACATAATATATATAATATACATATATGTACATAGACATAAAAAAAAATTGGTTCATGTTGCATTTTTTTGGCATAGCAAAATTACCAATATACATTCGCTATCCCAGATGGTGTTCTTTCATTGCTCCTAAACTTTAATTTGATTTAATTTCATAGAATATGTGTGGTTGCCAGTGTGCATCTACATTGGTATATAAACAATAAAAATGCAACATGGAGATAGTTAGAGTTGCTTACCCATAGAAAAACTTCCTCAACTTCGTTGCTGATCGAAAAACAAACTAACAGTAGATATGTACTATGTCCTGTGCTTTGTTTCGTTAGAAAAATTCTTTCTAACTCAGTTTGTGTGTATATGAAAACTAATTCCGGAAATAGCAATCTAAGCAGAAAAAAGACACGAAATTTATTTTTGCCTATTTTTTCGAATACACAGAAATGATAGAGCAAAAAGTAGAAAAACAAAATCAAACATAGCCCAAAAATGTTGATATATTATATGTGCATGTACCTACCTATAATACTATACCTATGTTCGCATCCACTTGACAGAGACCAAACCAAGAAAAAAATAGAAAAAAATACCAACAAAAAGACCCTGCTTTTGCCAGAGATATACGGCCTAGCAAAATTCCAACCCTTGTCCCTCCGATACGTAAGTACATACCACCACGCATACATCCTTTGTGCCTGTTGGGGCCTATCCTATATTTTCCGAAAAACTCGAAAATGCCAGCGAAGCTGCAGGGTGGTTGGTTGCAGAGGGTGAAAAACAAAACAGGACGAGGCGAGGCAAGGCGGCTGCTACGACGGGAAGCCATAGTGTTTACTTTCATTCTTCGTGATATCTATCTGTATGCGCTAGTCAGCAGCGGCCGAAATATAATAAATCAGCCACCCTTATGTCTCCAAGCTCCGCACTGCCAATACAAGTGCAACCCCATAATAACAGAGCATAAAAAACCGAAAACAACCATCAGAGAGTGCGTTTTTATTATGTTCTATTCCTCTTGTTTTCTTGTTCTGCTCTGTGCTTGTATCTATCTATACATGCGTATTTCATAGATACACAATGCTTTAGGTATATATGGATTCATTTCATGCAGTGTTCGTCCTCCTCTACCCCTTGGATGAAGTTTTTTTTTTTAACTTGAGGGGAAAGGAGGTGAAAGTGCGTTTGTTGATTACGGCCAAGTTGACGGTATTGATGATGCTGCTGTTGTTTTCGTTTCTGCCAAAACTTTATTACTACAGTGACTGTTCTACATACACATAGATATGAAGCGTTGAAAAACAAATGTTATATGCTATTTTTCAGGTTTTGGATATAACTAGTACAGCGGTGAAGCAATAGATCGCGGTCGCCTAACTTGTAGAGGAAAACATACTAAAAAGCTGTAATATTTAAAACATTGAACACTGAAATTATGCATAAACATCATCAAAAGGAGCACTAGCTATATAAACGACCACGCAGATTAGCAAAAACGAAAAGATTATTAGGTCAACAATCAACTGTCATTATATATAGATAGATAGATATACATATATAAAACGATTTTGTGGGTACTCTTAATAAAATGTCGTGGGAATAAGTAGGTTTCAAGCAAACTGCGAAATGTTGGCACGAAATTATGGGCCCAGATACTTATAAAACTTTCACGCATATTCATCACACATGTAGTTCTCACACCCGATTTTTAGATTTTTATTCTTTTTACTTCACCTATAAGGATAATTATTTCGGATGTAAGGGATAAGTATGTGATGACAAAGAGAATCAGAAGAGATGAATCACTCTACTAAATGACCGTGAAGGTATTCTTTGATGCCCAGGATTTATCCGAATCGTTGATCTTCTAAAATTTTATTTGACTGAAACAGAAATTGTGGTACTATTTTGGGATAATAAAGGTAATTCAAGCAAGTTAGTAAATGGGCATCCGTGATGGCCTACCAGCGAGGCTCTTTAAAAATGGCGACAATTTTTTGGTAGGTCATAGGTATGCACTAAATGCCAGATGTCTAGACCATTAGCTCCATATAATCAATCTACAAGACAGACTATGTTATGCAAGAGCTATTGAGACATACGTACTTATAGATATTACATTTTTATGGGCGCTTGAACTTTATGCAACACAACGATGTTGGTCCAAAAAGCCAAAGCACTTTGACAACATCTTCCTAGATGTAGCCTCTCGGTATCGCAGGGCATGGAAGGCTGCCATGTTTTATGTAAACTCCTCACAGGTACGGGAAACAACAAGTGTGCGATGGAATTTTGCCAAAAGCGACATCTCGACGGCAAGATTCATATTGAACATATTGAAGACAAGTCGGGATTAAGTTTATATCTCTTATCTTAATTGAGAGCCGGAAATGAATTACATAGATAATTACATACGAAATAAGCACAAATTATATTTAAAATTATTAAGTGCTTCTTCTTATTTAAATAAGATAGATAATAGGCAACTCTGAAAAATGTGTATGTGTATTGATTGATATCATAAGTACCTACATAAATCAGATAGTATCTGTACACATTCACTATATATTTATTAATCAACGAATTTTGCATTGCGGATCTTAATATGAAACTGATCTCAACGCACCCTATGCAAGGTACATACATACATACCTACCAAAATATAGCCAGAACTACCTTCTAAGCAATTTTTATTTTTTTTTTTGCTTTTCTGTTTTGTTGTTGCCGTGTTTTACTCATAATTTTCTTTTATTTTTCTAAGCATTTTGCCATACACAGGCGAACCACACAGTTCCTCCCTACCAACAAAGCATAGATTCGCACCAACACAAGTTCGCCCTTTTACACATAAGTGCGCTCAATTTGTATTTTTTTTAATTCAAATTGGCAGCAGGCAGCAAACGAATTCTGCAATGGCGCTCGGGCTTTTCCAATAGGAAGCTACGCAATACACGCAGCACGCAAGCATATAACACACTCTGCAGAGGAGTGAGCGAGCTAGCATACAACCAGATAGTGAGCCCCAAAAATAGTGCGTGGCATCTATATGCGTGGGTAATATTACCAACACAACTAAATATAACAGGGAGAGCATAAGAGCAAACCTAATAGCAAATCACAAGCTTTTTACGCCTCCCATGTGTGTCGGTGGTATTGAATAGGCCATGGCAAATATATGGTTGCCAAGTATTCATTTTAAATTTTATTTCAACCAAATGTTGATACCTATTATACGATGGATTTTCAAAAAAAGGGGCATTCATTCCACAAGCTTTATAAGAGATTTGTTTAAACAGTCTTACTGTATGTAATGTAGATAACATCACGAAGTAAAAACTAAGAAGGAAGAGGATCTGAGTGAAAATATTAATCGATCGTATTCTGTTTCCACCCACTTCAAGACTTATAAGCTAATTACGATAGGACTATTCAATCTTTTCAATTCGCAATAAATTCCTATGTTAACTAGTTAAACATTAGGCTATCTAAGGCTCATAAGTATAAAGCTTGAATTTATCGTCCCTTTCAATTAATAAAATAAATATATCTATTAAACAAAAACTATCCCACTCACTCAAACCATATATTTAACTTAGTTTTAGTGCAAAAATATATGTATATCTAAGGCCTTTTGAATGCAACGAGTGTACCACCGAAGTTTGAGCAGTCCTATCAGATACCAATTTCTCGCCATGGCAACAATGTCTATGCCTTTGGCATAAAAAAAGCTTTGCTCATCCAATTGTAGAAGAATTAAGAGGAGATGAGAATTATTGCAAATATGCGAATGTGTTCGGTGTCGGTGTGCATGCATGCGGAGCTTGTTTAAGTGTGTGTTTCGATTCTGAATGTGCCCCCTCCTTGATTCAATGCTGTTTGCCGTAGCTGCAAGACGAAGATAGAGCTATAAAATTTGTATCAAATATGTATGTGTGTCGGACCGGCTCGCCGGTTGCCCATAATTTTGATTGGAATAAAAATAAAAAATTGAGAGAACTTATTTTCCCACGCTCTAGCACTGTCGCTATACACACAATACACAAGGTCGAAATATCTCAACGATTTGATTTCTCTTCATTATGTTTTGGATAGATATTTAATGTTAAGAGAGTCATGTAAAAAATGCGTTTTCAAGAGATGCTGACGGAAATAAATGGAGTTGGGGAAAAATGCAGAAAATTAGGTTAGGTGCAAAGTTTCTATTTTTCAAACAAATATATAATATAGGAAAATATCTATTTGTGTTAATTAAGATGTACAAAATGTGTTTTAAAGTGTTGTGTTAATTAAGGTCTATAAAAAGTGTTTTAAAGTCTATCTCACAATTTTTAAAGACTATATAAAGGGCTTTTAGGTAGGGACCCACTACCTACATACAAAAATACCTATAGATACATAGTATAATTAGATATTTTTATATAGGTGCGTAGCTACTTGTTTTACATTAAAGATTGGAAATCATATTAGTTACAAAGAGTTTAGTTCAATATCTCGAAAATGAAAAGCGGAAGTACCTGCTAATACCGCCAATTGTTCGCGGTTACATCTTATTGCGCTAGTTAAAATGGTTTTACCCGTTGTAGTGGGCACACTTAATTCGTTTTATTTAGAATTTGTAGCATAGCACTATTGAAATGACCATGGAGCCTAGTCCTTTGCTTACGGGCCAAATATTTATACCTTGTCTTTGACGGTAGCCATACCTAAGTCTCGGTGGATTTCACCATTTAGGATATACACTTTATTTTGAAAAATTGGTAAAATATTTATGTTACATGTTTTGCTACAACCCCAAAGTTGTATACCTACCATACCAATAGCCCTTTGGAGCTTATTCGTTGCTGAGTCAACCGTATTACTCCCGGCTAAAATAGCTGTGTCATCCGCAAACGTAGCAACAGTCGTACCTTCTTCTCGCGTAGTGTAGATTAAAAATAAAATCGGACCCAGAACGCTTCCTTGGGGAACTCCTGCCGCGATTTCTTTAAGTTTTGAGTATTCCTTTTTAAGCCTTACACGAAAAAGTATGTCCGCTAAATAAGAACTTAATATCTAATATATTTGCTTCGGAAAGGCAAATCTTAGCTTATGTTTTAATCCCGTATGCCATACTAGAACAAATTTGTTTCTCCTCTACCTAGGGCTTTTTCCATTTCATTAGTTATTCTACAAACTTGGTCGATTGTTGAGTGCTTGATTTTAACCTGATCTTAAATAATCTACCTTCAATTGTCGTGGAAGGTACAGTAGTCTAAACGAAGCATTGATTAGATAAACGAGCATGATTAGTGCTTTCCTATGCAAATCTTTAAGAACCTGGCCCGTAATCAAATCGTATCCATAGGAGCATTGTTTAATTTAAATTTTTTTATTTCATACCGCAATTCAGCTGGCGATACAGTTTTTATTTTAAAATTGTCTGGTATCCCGACTAAGACCTTGTCTTCAATTAGCTCTTGACCATCAAAGGCCTAAATGTTTTTTCTAAGTGCTCGGCAAATATTTCGGCCTTTTCTTTGTCTTCTTTCGCCCATTCGCCATTAACTTTTCTATTAGGCGGCGCTTGCACTTTTGTCTTTTTAATGATTTTCATAGCTTTCCAGAGCGAGTAGTTCGAACTCTTATCCGCAGAGAGACCTGCAAGACATGAAGATACATCGATTTTTAAAGTCCTGAATCTATTTCTTCAGAGTGGTTCATACATTATTTAATATCGTTTTGCTTTGTCGTAAGAGAAATTAGAGGAGGGGTCAAAATGACCTGAGTTGGTTCGTGTAAATAAAAGTGTAGTGCCAAAGTTGCTAAAGAATTTGGCTGGGCACTACCGTGTAAATGCTTTGTATGACTCCGATTAATTTTGATCGACTTCGGCTTCAAGTTCATATGGCATTTGAAGAGATGAGTTAAGATCAATATTATTTGCGCAGTTTTGACCAGTTAGTTTTTAAACTAGTTAGTCTGGGTGGACCGTCTTTTTCCCGTAGGCAGCTGCTAATAGTATGAATAGGGAGTTGTCATAGGAGAGATTGAAACTTTCCCTTAACTTTGACAGAGGTGTCAAACACACCCTTTGCGATATAAAATTCTATAAGGTCTGAAGTTTTCGACGAATCTGAAGCCCAATACGTCGGTTTACCTGTCGAGAAAAAGTATACTCCGAGTTCCATACTGGCTTCGTATAGGAATCTAACTTTTAATGTAATACATCTCCCCAGAAGGTGTGTTTTGCATTAAAATCACCACCCATAACGAAATTTTGACCAAATTTTGACTAAATGAGATACTTCTAAAATCATTTTTCACTAGCTTTTCCCTTGAAAATGAAATGAAATTATTTTTGGAAAAATATTTAATAATCTTTTTCCATGTCCAAACCGTCATTTCTATGCATTCGCAAGAAATTTTGCATGTAAGTTACTGCGAAAAGTTTATGAGCTAAATCGGAAAGGCTCTATCAAATTAAAACTGTTAAACTATTAAAAACAATAAAATAAATATTTGTCGAATGCGGCCCATATAGGCTATAAAAAGGCATGGGGGCTAATTGACAGAAGCCGAGATTAAAATGGTCGCATGACAGCAAGAGTAACCGAGCTTAACTTATTCAACGTTTTCACTTAAGTAAAATTGAAACAACGAATGGTTCTGAAAAAAGAATCATTTAAAAAACTGAATATTTAATACTTATATAGTTTACATTTGCTTTTCAAAATGAGCGTATCTTGAAATTTTAGTTTTGTAGTTTGTTATTTTAAAAATTCGCAAACTACTGAAAAATGTTAAAATACAGTTAATAATTAAGACAACATTTGATAATTTTATACAAATGCCGATACATTAGGTAGATGCCAGGATTTCGAAGTACTTACATAGGTCCTTACTTGGAATTGGTTATTTTTACCTCTTTTAGTTTTCGGTATTTTTATAAAATGTACCTACTTTTTTATTTGTTCAGGTAATGTAATTAAAAACACCTACTTAGTTTATGTAAGATTTCAAAATTGCAGGTCTTAACTCTCTTACCTATGTTTTTTTTTTAACCATTCGCATTACTAACTATCTGTCAAACAAATTATTGTCAATGTCATTGATTTATTAGGCATTGTAGTGTCGATTCCAAAATAATTTTGTTTTAAAACGAAAATCAACTGTTGAGGCTAAATAATTTTTGAATCAATGGGTATTAATAAACAGTACTAATTTGGCATTCATTTATTTTCCTTAGAAATTTCCTATACATAAAGTCACTAGTTTACTCTGACAAACCAACAACAATCGAAAGCATTAGGCTTACGCCTAAAGTTGGTTGGGTTTTAAAACTAACTCTAGAACGTGTTTCCCCGATTGAACACAAAAAAAAATTACTATCTCGTTTGTTGTGTTTAAAATCAAAGTTGGTTCTTACTTTAAAAAACACATTTCATGTAGAGAAATATTTTCTCAAGCTACAAACACATGCCTCTCAAAACTGTAAGTACTAGTAAATAGCTCATCCTTACTATATTAGCATAAAAAGAATAATCTTATTACAATTTAGGTAAATTTCTTAATTCCAAAATATGTAAATTTCTACTAGCTAGGCTCATATCCTATAGGTAACTAAACATTTCTCATAAAATATTAATTTTAACAAACACACTATACATATAATTATAATTTATGTAAGTATATCGACTTCTTCCTTCGCCTCATGCAACACCCTACACCCTAGAAGACAGAGCAATCTAAGAGAAACAGAAAATCAAAGATCAACCGCAAGGAGCCATTAGTTCTCTCTATCTCTTTATATTTGGCAGAATAAAATCCAAACAGAAATTTTCTCTTTCTAATGCTTCTTATGTCATCGCAACGCAAGTATGTTCCACTCCTCCGATCCAAACACAATGCGTTCAACCATGGCCTACGAACAATGAATACTTATCAGCAAAAAAAAAATCTAAACAAACATCTCTCGCATGTCTCGCACACACACAGCTTTTATCTATACATTACATACACTTCTCAAACCAAATGTATTTCTCTTCTCTTCAGAACAGCTCCAACGAACCAAACAAATCTATCTACATACTCACTCACGAAATATACTCCTTTACTTTTCCTATGCTTTTAAACACAACTGCTTGCATTTTAAACATAACATATCAGTGATGTATTGGTGAACTTATGCAAACTTGGCAGAGAAAAAAAAAGAAGCCTCATAATGCTCCACAACCACGTAATGAAGAGAAAGAGAAAGAAAAATGAAAAATCAGCTTCTTTACAAATACTCTCACATTTTGCCAAAAAATTCAGTTTGCTACGCACTCACACATATAAAGATTTGCACTTGCCTTGCCAGTAGTCAGCACTCGTCAAAAGCCATGGTGCGGTGCTTAGAAATTAGGAATGAAGAAACGAAACGGCAAAATTCGTATTATTGTGTGAGTGGCCAATTCTAAGAATTTTGGAGCTTCACACTACTACAGCACCGCTGCAAGCTACTACACGTGCAACTTCAGTATAATTTTTGCTTTTCTGTTTTTCTTAAAATTTGTTGTAGGCATTTTATTTCCATTCTTTGCATTTGGCTGGGAGCATCTAATGAGAGTAACGTTGTTGTGAAAAATCAATAAATGGTATTAAATGTTGCTCCTTAGTACTTTTTATTACATTATTAAAAAAAAAGTGTTCCATAAACTGGCAACAGTATGATCTGCATTGGGAGATCATATGCAAAAGTCCTGATGGACAGGTGCGTTCTTATTACATGCAACCGCTGTGTCACACAATTAGACTGGGCTGTGCCGATGCTTCGACGCAGCCAAGGACAGCTCATTGCGGTCTTTTGCTTGCAAATGAGAAGAACACATTTGCGTATTTCTAACGCTGCGAGGACGTAGCGTAACCATTACACTTTACTGCCACTTTTGTTAGTTTCTATAGCCCTTCTGGTTTTCAATTTGTGCCCCAAATTGCTATGGGAGCCTTACGTCTGTAAACGAATGGAAGTTTTGACATTTTCACGAGAATCGTAATATCTCTCTTGAACATGTCTTGTTTAAAAGCTTCTTTTAATTCATAATTTGAAAAGGCTCTATTGACCCTCTGATCACGCACAACTAGGACTCGATTTCAGCTAAAATGCTTATTGAAGCCGTCATCTACGTCATGCTCTGGTTGTTTGTCAGACATTGGCAAGAGGCAATTCAGTAATAACAAATATACTGTGGAGCATTTGAATCTGGATCGCTGGACTCACTAGTCCAATGCACAAACCACTCCAACAGTCGACCATCAATTGTGCTTGTGATCAGCACTTCTTGTAAATTTGACACATATACTTATATTTGCTGTTGTTTTCACCATGGCGAAACTATTATTGGCATTAATCGATTTGTATTTCTTATTCATTCAATTGACGTTCCCAATAGATTGTTTGATTTTGTTGTGCAGTGTTCATCCTATAGCTCTGAGAATTCTTTAATGTGCAATAGAAGAAGTATTATGAGGCAATAGAGTTGTAGTTTGAAGCTTCTATTTGAATATGATGAATAATTTAATCAAAAAAGGAAAGCTAGTTTGTGTAAAGCAGCCTCTCAATAGAATTTCCAATAGTAGGTATTGCGTAATTATTAAACAATAATAGGCGTGTTTTATTATTACCGTGATCTGATCTGGATCTTTAGTTTGTATGCATTGCAACAACAACACGAAATCTTGCTTTTGATTAGGATCAATTTGTGTGACCAAAAATTAGTTCGCGATATTTCTCACTGGGATAAACTTCCATTCGTGAATGTTGGTATATTTTGTCGACGATTGATAAGGGTACGATTAAATGTCAAATTTCAAAGGATTTAACTTCATGTACTTTCAGTTATGCCACACAAGAGTACATATTACAATAATTGATCCTGTATGTTTTATTATTCTCATCTGATCCGAATCAGATCACGGGCATAATAAAACACGGCTAATAATGAGATATGAGCTTATACGATATACACACAGATATCAAAATGAATATTGCATTTTTGAAACTGTGGGATTTCGTCACGCCCTAACGGTAGGTAGATTTTTTTTCTCAGATTTCACTTCAATATCGAAAAAGTACTTTGTCATTGCAAATTAACTTTAAAAAAAAGATGTCCTCGCTGCACTATCACTTGCACTAAGTACAAAAGTACCACGTGAAAACATCACTCCGCAACACTAACAAAAGTTTTCTTATTCTTCATATAACCCACCCTCTTCGCATATAAATCTTCAACAACAACTACACATCCAACAGCACAGCACTGAAATGCTGTTCTAAAGACAGAACAGAAAAACAAACTTCGGCAAATTACCTAACACACCAGATCAGCTTCGCCATCGTCGACACTCGCCAGTTGCTTCCATTTTCACCCTTCTCACACTTCCTCTCTTTATTTCTAACTCATCGTCTAACAAAAACTGCACTCTTTCTGTGTGCGTGCGTAAAATGTATCCACACGTGCAATTCCTCATTCATTTTCTATTCATCACATCACAGTATTCTCGTCCATTCATTCGTTCGCACGCATTTCGCGCCATCGCCCCATCTTGGTCTATCGCATTTTTTCGGCAATATTCCTAAAACCAAATCGAAGTCGAACATTTTCAGAGGGTTGAATAAAGTCCATAGTCGTGTCGGTGAATTCCACGCATACATTCAAAGAAAAGCACAAAACGCGCAGCGCCATACACATTCGCCAGCAGCAGCATTCGTAGCAGCAGCAGCGGAATAGCATTCAACCACATAACGCAGACAGGCACACACAGTGGTAACTCTGGTTCGTGGGCCCCCAAAAACGCAATTCACGAAATTCATGTTTGTCTATTCGGCCCTAGGTTTCGGAGGTGCTCGCAGCGCAGTAGTGTGCACTCGTCGTTGTCGTCATTGTAACGTTTTAATTATTTCCAAATAAAGTAAAAAATACACAAAAATTTATAAACAAGTTAAAGAGAAAAAAATTATCGAAAAATCAACAAATTAGCAATCACAGCGAAAATGTTATCAAATAAACAACAAAGTTAAGTGAAGATACATATTACTATTATTTGTTCGTTATTATTTTGTATCGCAAAAGGAAAAGAAAAGAAAGATTCGCTTCTTGTGGCCGTGATATGAGTGAAACTATAGTGGATTGTTGTTAGGTGAATGCATTTTCACCCTTATTTTTCCAAATTACATATTATCATTATTTCTGTTTCGTGACGTTTCTCCTTTTTAATTTGTTACCGTCGTGCAAGTGCGTGTGAATAATAACGCACAAAGGGGTGAAGTAAAAATCAATAAATCTGTCCAGTGAAATATTGGTAAATTTATAATAACTGCACTGCATTTGAAAATGGTGAGACCCGAAAAGCGAAAAGTCAATGAAAAAAGATGTACATACATAATAAAAAAAGGATAGCAATTGAATTGCATTCGGTCGCTTGTGCACTGATTGAAGTGACAAAATGATAGTGTGAAAGTGATTTTTTGTGGAAATATTTGGCAAACTCATAAATATAATTGGATTACTATTTCTTGTTGGATTCTACACTCGCAATAAAAAAAAAAAAACAAAATAAAAAATTAGAAAAACACCCAGACCCAGGATACCATACGGATTACTATGAGAATAAATTCAAACCTTGCAGATACACACACTGCCGCTGCTCCATTACCATTGGTACAAAGTGTGTTCATCTGCAGTGAAAAAGGAACAAGGAAAGGTACTCTATCTCGAATTCTACCTACTTTATTCATTCGGCCGCACCATACATAGGTACCTACCGAACCTATACTCTTTCTCATTACATAGTTGTGTAATTAAATTAAGTTTTTTTTGTCGACAAAAAAGCTTTTTCACCTTTTCTCCAGTACCACTATGGTTATATGCGTTTGGTACAACACTCGTCATGTGCACCACACTTAGCAGGTACACACATTTTATATTCCGCATCTCCAATAGCACTGTTGGTTTTGCAAAGAGGAGTTGCTAGCTAGATGTAATATTATACCAACCAAAGATATGAATATATTTTCTTATAAGAATCACACTCGCCATCCATACGAAATTTGGCGGCATATTGCTGGTCTCGTGAAAATAAACTAGAATTTTTACAACCTTGAGATTAGGCATAAAGATTAATAATGGGCTTTTTTATGTATTTATGTTTTTTGATCGATAAAAACGAGGAACACAATAATCTGTAAGTAGATTGTTTTGTTTTGAATTTTATCTAGCTTGGTAGGTACCTATCTCGGATATAGTTTTGCACTTGCGTTTTATTATTTTCGATGTTTGTTAATAGTTTTTTTAGTAAGAAAATATTTCGATGAAATTATATAAATTAATTTGAGACTTTAGGTTCGTGAAGAATTACTTAGTTTCTCCATATCTAGGTACAATTGGCAAATTTAATTTAAATTGTATTTGTTTAGGTATTTTTTTGTGTCGGAGTAAATATATTTCGTACAGGGCAGGATATCCTGAACATGGATTAGGTAAAATAGGAGGATTCAAACGAAATAAGAGTCGACGTCAAAATAACATCTTTCGATCACTTTGCTCTTCATACGCTTTTGTTTTTTATTCCGTAAGGAAAGGCTAAATAGCAACCAAAATCTTGAATCGGTCTAGATATACCTACCTACTAACTGTCTCTTTCTACAGTTTGGTACTGCAAGTTTATTCATTGATTCAGCTAGACGGAGAAATAGATCGCTAGAGAGAGAGAGAGGTGCAGCGATTGAAACTATTCCCTACTTTTTTAATATCATTAAAAGCATATTAATTTGGCGACTTAAACCTTATACCTCCCTCATATTTTCAAATAACTCATGAATGACGCCAAACAAAAGAAGGTGTTTTTGGGGTTGTTTGATCTAAGGGTTCTTAGACCTTATTTTAATTCAGCATATTTGATCTTTCCTTTACGACACCAGTGATCTACAGCCGAGTCAACTCACGGAATTGAAATCCAAATTAAAAAGTATATTATATTTGTATTTGCGAATAATTGTATATATTTTTTAAAAAAATTGAAATTAAAATTTCACTTAGGTACAGTTTTGTAGATCATAAAACCATTTTTTTTAATTCCCATGTAGCTTATATCAACATTTGTTTTGGGAAGGTTAGTGTTAAAGTAATGAAAAAAGATCAGTTTTAAGTCCACATAAAGCTATGATCAAAAATCGTGAGTGTTTATTTTGGCAAAATGTACACAAGTTGCATTCTAATTTTCGAAACCACATTGTGCTATATTTTAACCGAAGAACTCAGAAAGAAAGACCAAAAATAATAAATACTATATAGAATTCCAAAGAAAATGTAGGTTACTACGTCATGTTTGATAAAGTGCGCCATAATCTCACTATTAGTATCATATTTACATTTTCAGACCCTTCTAAGTGTACTTATACGTTTTCCATAAGTATGACAATGGTGGCTTATGCTGTCGTTAAATCACACCCCTTTCCCAATAAGCTTTCAGTTCACCATATACCTATTTTCAACTAACATAAAGCAGCATAATTTAGGTTTTACTCGCCTTTTTTTCAAATACACTCACATAATTCTTATCAGTAAGTACTTCAAAATGCTTTTTACAAACGTGTCAGTTTTATTACTTTTTTTTTTGTTTTCTAGCTAAGTAGTAATTATGTTAGCTTTATCTGCAATCTGATTTGCGGACAAAACACAACCGGCCAATTGGTCATTTACAAGAGCTGTTCAAAGTGTGTTGGTCTTCTTGAAATAATATAAATGAAGGATTTTAATAGTTTATTTTTTGTTTGTCTTTTTCTGTCATTGTATTGTTATATTTTATTGTTATTTTTTTTTATAGACTATCAGTAGTGAGATAATGCGATTATCTAAATGGGCAGTAACATTTTGCAACACTACTATCGACACTGGGTTATGGTCCCATAATGCGTATTATGTTACGATTTTATTTTATATTTTTTAGTTTACAATAATATTTTTTTTGTTCTTGTTTTAGGAAATTTAAAGTCTTATCACTGAAATAGCAACAAAATATTTTAGGTATGCCTAGTTAGAGTATTTTGAAGGTGACAATATGGGTTAAGTAGTGTGTGCGCATAGAATAAATATGAACACTTTACAATATTTAGTTACGAGTAGAAGATTGCGTTGAAGGTGAAGAGTCATTTAATCGAACTCTAATAATCTTGAGATAAGTTACAAATGAATGATTACAATTTAATTTTTGTAAGAAACGTTTTGTTTATTGTATACAAATATGTTTGTAAAAGTACTTACTTTAATTGTAGGATTTTTTCAAAGTGCAAAACTTTAACTTGAATTTCTTGTAACTTCTTCCGTCCTTTCTTCTGTTCTGAGACTTTATCGATTCATTTTTCTCTAAAACTCTGATAGATATACATGATTTTAATATGCATCTTATTTCTCAGAACTGTCGTCTACAAACATTTGTTTTATATTACATTTTATACTACAAATGTATTTATTTTTGGAAGAAATCGTTAGCACGGATAGCTGTAGATTTTTTAAAGAGAAACGTCAAGGTAATGTCTAACATTTAGCATTGACACAAGTTGAAGTTATTTTTTTCAAAGACGTACATAGGTTTTTTGTGTTCAGTTTTGCCCACAAATGTTACATATTTTTACATGAGATGTACGTGCTTTTAACATTTTAGCATCAAGATTAGAGTAAAGATAGGGTTTACTACCTTCTTCTAATTCAATAGAATTTGCAAACCGAATTGGAATTAAAAACATTTATTAAGCTAATATTAAATAAAATCCTTATTTTACCTTGACAAAATCGTTAGCTAAAGCATTTACTATATAGGGTCTACAAAACAAGTGTGTTCAAACATTTGCATTTGGGAACCTATATTTTGTTACGTGGGAAGCGACCTACAATGTGGCAGCTTAATTAATAGGACCTTTGTCAAACTTTTGCAAAAGGTGTGGCGGTAAACAAAACTTCAGGTGTTATTCTGAATTAGAAATTGACAAACCATCGACGGTTCTGAAATAATATAAAATTCCCGGTATTTTCCAAGAATTTGGAAATTTAATTCAATTATTCAGTCCCATAACTACAGCCAAATATTTTCGCAAAAAACATTTCTCCAAATATGTATGTTTGTTTTTATAATTTATCTTTTTTTTATAGATCTTAGAAAAAATGTGCACATCGAAAAGAACACACATACAAAATTCGCGGTGGTAAAATTATGTTTATTTAAAAAAAAATGATACTCAAAATGAAGTGAAAATTTATTGAAACATATGCTTTCAAAGAACATAATTATACATATATAATTAAGGTTGTATTAATGTAAAAATAAATAAATTAAACAAAATTTAATATCTTAAAACCACATAAAAACAAAAAAAAACAAATTAAGTAAAGAAAAAAGTGAATTTTCAAAACCGAATAATTCTTTATCTAATGTAAAAACAAAAATAAGGAAAACAAACTCATTTAAAATAAAAAAATCTATTTCCATATAAAACTAATTTACCAAAATTAATCAAAAAATCAACCAAAATTTAAAACTTTCTTATCCTAACCTAATCACAATTTATAAAAACAAATAAACGGAGAAAATCTAAAGTATAAAAAATTTAATCCCTTAAGTAATAAATAAATTTTCAAAATTAATGGTTTGGAATCTATAACACCGCACGAAAAAAAAATATTATTACAGTGTTTTTATTAAGTGTGTGTGAATATATATCAAAAATTACGTTTCGGTTTATTTATTCGCAAAGTAAATACGCGTATCGAAACCCATTCATATATCTGAATTAATATAATAACAAAAATAAATACTTATTATAATCAATGCAACATCAAAAAAAAAAAATTAAAACATTAGAAATTATCAGCATAAAAAAAAACAAATAAATAAATTGTGACTGAGTAGAGAGAGTATTTTTTTGGAAATCTCAGAAATTAAAAACAAAAATTAAAATAAGGTTGAATGAAACAACAACAAAAACGCATGGATCCCAGATTTGGCATAATCAACAGATATTCAGAAATAAGGTGAGTACCTAATGACAAAGTCTATAACATATTTTTTGTAAATATAGTAGGTACTTATTTTTAAATTTAATAAGGTTTGGCATTCACAATTTTTTTTTATCTTCAACCTATAGTGAACGTCAAAATGAAGTACGCACCAGAATAATATTTCTTCAGAGTTTGCAAGTAGCTTTTAAATAGATATAAATATGACTTAAAAAGCAAACATATTCCAATACTTCTTTTGACGCTGGCTGTATCTGTTTTGCAGATTAAATTCCTGTGACGTGATTCCGATCCAATTTCTGACCATATTTTTTTCTCACCGTTTCTTGGGAATATTATTTTTTTGCGGAAGTTACTTCCTGCCAAGCAATCATTGTTGCTCTCTAATCTTAAATAAGATCGTGTCGTCATATAAATAAGTAAGCCTTACTATGTTAAATGTACTCACAACATTTTTTCTCAGCAAAAAATAGTATCACTAGAACTAATGCTTCTACCTTGAACTTTTAAAATGGTTTCAACCAAAGCTTAATGCCAAGTGCGAAGTTTGTATGTCGATATCAATATTCTTGTTTTAAGACTTCGCGAACAAGTTAAACAATTACAAAAAAAGCTTTAAGAGCTTGTCAAAGTTTTTTTTATACATAAGTTTATATTGGTGATTTCTTACACTCAATATTTAAAAACGACCTTAGAATAACTTTAATATTATTTGTCGAAATATGCAATAAAATCAGAAAAAAAGTTATTAAAAAAAAATATTTTTTACTATAATGAATCAAGTTCATAAATTAAAAAACTTCTTACCAACAAACTGAGCTCATTCAACGCACAAACTATTTTTATTTTTTATTCAAATATTTGCATACTATATTTTTTATATTGACAAAACTTATCCGCCAGTTTTGGCAACCTACCTGATATATGTATGTATATGTGCCTATGCGCTCATAGCAACATAACCGTATTGCGCTAGGTGTGAATTATACAAACCAAATGGCTCCATACTGTTGTTACAACTGTTTCAACAACTGTACAAAATATCATATTATATTTACAAGAAAATCAATTTTTACAATAAATACCATATTGGCTTCCAAGCATTACATCATACCATATGTATTTTTTAATAAATTTCGTATGTACAATAAATTAACTGGCATAAATTATCGCATACCTACGCACAGATACAACTGCATGCGGAAAAGCTTACCGCACGCACTTACGCATTTACATTCAGTGTAAAACATAAAAAAAAAACCTTGAATATTCTGGCGCACATAGTAGCAGCACAACGTAAAGCGTAGAGAGATACAACATTCCAAATTATTGCAAAACAAGGCCTATGCGCAGCCACAACACACACATTGTTCCATCTGCGTGTACGCACATTTCATAATTAGCCAAAACTTTTGGATGTCTAACAAAGACTGCATACATATGTAGTGTATTTTTGGTGGCTCACTAATACAGCATTATTTTATGAGGTCTAAATGTCAGACTTACGTTATATACTATATAGACCGCCTTACGCATCCGGGCAAGTGTTGCTCTGCATGCGCGCATAAAATTGTTTCAGTCAGTTCTTTGTGTGGAGCGTGCGTTTGATTCGCATCTATGTAGGCTAACTAGTTGTAGTGTGAGCTTCTTCTTCGTTTTATGGTTAGAGAGCTTTGTCAGCTCTCATTGTGTTGAGTTGAGGCCTACGCATACACGCACTTTTTGATTAGGCTAACTAGAAAAGCAAAAAAAAAAAAAAAAAATAAATAACCAACAAAATTGTGCAAACTTTTCATATATCATTCGCCTTATTTTCTTAATACATATTTTTTAATGACAATCAGATTTCTATTTTATTTATACAGTTTGTATATTTGTGGATTTTATTTTTGCACGTGCCTTAACACCAGGCAATGAGTTATGATAATTAAAATGACACAATTTCCCATGAGCCTCATGAGCCTACAAGTTATGCGTGCATTTGCTGGTGTGTAGCTTTGTATGCTTTTTGGGCAAATTTTTGGTACACTCAGTCCTTATTTGTAGATACTCGTTGCTGGTATAGTTGGATTGCTTAGATAAAGAGGGAAAATCTTTATTTGTCTACAATTGTGCATGACTGTCTGTTTTTGGTACCATGTTGCCGGTCTTCTTGAAAAAAATGCTATGCGTGACATATTTCTTTCTAGCCAATGGCTTCCTCTCAGCCTTAGTAAATGCGTTTTAATTAATTAACGTGTCCAACAGAGTGGCATGAACATGATGTAGAATTTTCGTTTGCCTTTATTATGCGTGGCTTTATGCACTGGTGAATGATACAAGTACTCGGTACTTACAATGCTGGTGTAGATTGCATTAAATGCGTTTAGGTTGGGTATTTTTTTTTCGGGGAAACAAATGTAGGCACTACGTGATGTAGTTGTACGAGTATGTATATATAGTTTATATTGATGACATGTGCGTATGTCAACTATGTTGGTATATGCTCGGGCATTTAATTATGCGTGGCTTCAAATGTAGGTCATTAGATGTAGTTTTTGTTAACGCGTTTGTAACCAGTAGTTAATAGGGTAAGAGGTTCCTTTATGCGGAGTATTTAAATGTTGCTACTAGAGGTTTTTTATATCTATAGTTTATTGCCAGCTTTGTATGCCACAACTTGTATTTTCTAAACTTTATTGCCGAACGAGACTTCTGGAAGCTAACATAGGCATTTTAGCAATTTAAAATGAAAAAATGCTTGCACAAGCAAATTTTCCCTACTATTTAATTTAGTCTAATCTCCCACTTAGAATATTAAAAGGTGGGGGTGCCTTCTAAAAGCTAATATTTGTACGGCATAACCATTTCACAAAGAAAGGATAATCGTAAAACAAAAAATCTTGCATTCAAAAGTATATTTATTTTAATAAAAGCAAAAAGATAAAAAGAAAAATGTCCCCCCTATTATTGTGCTATTCATCTATGCAACATAATTGAAGTGCACTTCAAAGTAAATCTCAGTGTGGAGAAAAAAAAATAGCTTTTATTACTGCTAATTAAAGCGCAGTGGATATGTATTTATATTTACGTATACTTCAAACAAACACTGCACGTTACTTCGTTGAAAATAAATTCATGGCACATCACGTAGCCCGTAATTTTGGTTTACGTTTTCCACGATTCCATTTAAACTAAAAAACAAAAAAAAAATTAAGTTCAAAGTAACATTGTTACCCCAAAAAATAACAAATCCACAGAGTAATTGCATCGCATATAATTTCATGCAACAACGGCTACAATACTAATTCGTTAGATAGAAATAAAGTAACAAGAACTTTTTTTTAATTTTAACCAATGCGCTGCGGGTGGAAATATGTCGACAGAGCCAACGCACTATACCATCTAGAAAAAGGCCTTACTTACACCCACTCAAATTTTCGGCACAGTGCTTCATTGTTAAGCTGTCTTTTTTTATTTTGTTTTTTTTTTTTTTTGCACGAAGCATAACAAAAAGGTTAAAGTACTCTTACTCTAGCGAAACATGTTAATTAACAGCATGCTGCATTTTTATATTGCGGGAGAAATTTGGAAGGGTTACCAAAAGCCTGCACTTGTGTGCATCAAAGAAGACCGTGAATGAGAACGCAACTGAGATTACATTAATGAAGAAGAGTGAAGACTGAAGATCCCCGCATAGCATTTTTGTTTTTGTGTAGCGAGGCCTTTTCAAAACCCAGTCGATTGTAACAAAATTCAAGAGCAATTCCCTCCACTTTACCGCAAAAGCAGTATAAACAAAAAAACAAAAAAAAATATGAATAAGAAAAAAAAACGAATTTGGGAGAACGTCAATGCAGCAGCTGAAGAAGAAAGGGTTGCTCTTCACGAATGTGCTCATTGTTCTTCTACTTATGCACCATATGTACTGCAGTAGCTGTCTTTTTGTTTTTCGTCTAAGTCAGTTCACCTGTATGAATTTAATTAGAGTAAGCACATATTATTATAGGCGCACACTTCCATGGTTATTATTGGCGGGACTGAAGAAGGATTAAAATCAAGTGCAGCGCTTGGATTATAGGAAGTGGAATGGAAGAAGAGATTGAAGATGATAATTTGAATATCGTGGGGGCGGCGTCCCTGTTGAAGTTGCTTGAAATAATGTTTGTTTTATTTTCAAGGATAATTCAATGTGAAATCAGTGAATTGCATTCGAAAAGGCTAATCTGAGCGGGAGGTTTTTTTTAGCTGGGTTGAAATACATTGTAATTTTTTTTTTTTTTTATATGAGAGTAAAAGGGGTAAAACGTTCGCATTACATGCTTTAAGTTGGAAGATTTAAATTTAAACAATATTATGTGCATCTTTTTGTTCTATTTAGAAATCGCTGAAGTTACTAATTGTGCAAATTAATTTTATTTCCTTTAAATGGATGCATTTTGCTAAACTACATCAATTTTCGCATAAATGCCAGGGCTAGGATATTGTACGTTCATTTTCAATATAAACATCATATTTTAAAAAATTGTTACATTATATACAAATTCTTGATGCTTCAGTAACATGTAGAAAATTTGAAAATTTTGTTTACAAAATATTTTTTCATTAATGTAATCTCAGATGCGTTCTCATTCACCTATTTAGTAAAAGAAAAATAACTTTACATGGCAGGGACGCTTTGCAGTTTATAAAGTTACAGTCGAAACTACATAAGTCGAATCTTCACGACACAAATAAAGTGTTTAAAAATAATAAGTGTTACAAAAATTTGATGTTAAATTTGAAATGAGAATTAGTCAGAATCGGCCCATACATGAACAAATGCTCAGCTTCTTTGTGCGAAGGTATATTTTCGACATGCATTTTAGGGAACTCCGAGACCTTGAGTTTAACAAAATTTCTTCGAGTAATTTTTGGTGGATGAATGGAGGATGGCGTACAACCTCAAACTGTATGGGCTGTGCAGCGAGATCGACTTAGCCAGATGAGTGAAGTTCAAACGACTAAGGCGGCTGGGTCATATATGTGGAGAAGTATATTTATAATATTCAGAGATGGAAGGTACATAAATATACAAAAAATCCCTACAATCTCTCCACATAACTATTTTATCAATACATGAATGAAATAAATCTAATCGAACTACTCATACACAATCTCAACAACAAAATGTTTTTTCTATTATTCTTGTTGCCTCGTTTTATTCCTAAGCGAAAGTGTAGGTATATTCCTTTACCTAATATATATTTTTGGACTGAGCAAATCAAATCAATTGAAATTCTGTTTGATAAGAAATTCCTCTGTTAGAAAAATCTGTCCTTTTTTCCCTACGCGTTTATTATCCTCACATACTATTACTTGTTCTAACAAAATTATATCAGTGATATAAGCACGAAACATATAAGGTAGGAGACCCAAATAAGGTCCAGCTTATATTTTTTCGTTAATAACCGGCAAGCGCCTAAAAGAAAATTACTAAATTGACATTCTATCTCTATAGAAACACAACATGTCCTTGTTAAAAAGCAATTTTAAATATATTTTTTTAGCATTTTTAAAAACTTTACCTTGGGCCTAATTACGAACGCCCCTGTTCCGAATAAGGCCCATACATAATTTTGCTAAATTTTTGGTTATCCTGTTAAATTTTAAAAGAAAATGTTCACCAACCGATAAATATACTCGGATTATGTAAAATACGTTAGAATCAGTTCGAATCTAAAAACAGATCGGATAATTATTTATATACTTGGAATATATTTTCTGAGAAGCTTTGATTTGTAAAATTGACATTGTTAACGTCGTTATAAACAATTTTCTGCATTAAAAAAACGAAGAAAAAAATGTCTCGCACATATATTATTAAGTTTATTTACAAACAAACTTCCACAAGCAAACAATAAATCCTTCAAAGTATATACCGACATTATTTTTCTCTTAAAAATCCAACTGCAAAGATGCATGTCAAAGCAATTCACGACAATCGACTTCTTATGAAGCGTTAAAATAAACAACGATTGAAATTCAATTCGCATTATCTCCCTCGATGAATAAATCGACGTTTGTATCTCACACTTCTGAAATGGTTTTCTCAGCAATTAAAAAAGAAGTAATCAACATCAAAGCGGAAGATGTGCCCTTTTCATCTTAAGACCTTAGGCAACAAATTGCATAGATAGTGTTGTGATTTTTAGCCGAATGGGTCGAAGAGATATTCATTAGCCTACCTTAGGCTACCCAAGGTAGTCCCTTTTTTTACTATGCGACCAGTATCTACGCAAACGTCATTTCCCATTGCAATCACAAAGCAAAAAAACTTTCGAAAACTTTCCCATCATGCAAACAGAAATACAAACATTTTACCACAGGAAAACTGCGCCATTGTTTGTTGTTGCTGATTGTGTGCTGTTTATATTATGTATACATAGTTGCATTAGTTAAACTGAACCCTTCTTTCTCTGTACTCAGAATGGACTGGTGTTAAAGCTGTGCATGCATGCATTAAAGAAAAAAAAAAATCAACTAACTTTGAATTAAAATTCAGGCAACAAAACCACGAAAGCGACGACCGCTTCATCTATCAAAGCAACACAGCAACTATGCTCAGCATAAAGAAGAAGAAGAAGCATCTTTTCCCCCTAAAATAATATCTCTGTATCCATCTATCTATGCACCATGTGTGTTTACACATTCTGCGGTTGGTAATTTTTGAAGATTTTTTTTTGCTTTTTCTTCTTCTTCTTTGAAGGTCTTAACGTGCATTGTGGACATTTGGACATTGAGCAATGCTAGTTGACCATGCTATACATTTAAATGCAAAAGATGCACAAAAACAAAAAAAAAACTTTTTAAGTACGAGTATTTTATGAACTTTAAGTGATATTTTCAATTTGAAAGTACCGAGTACTTTCTCATTGAATCTTTCGTGTTGACCTTTAAAATGTTTCTTTGATTAGTTAATTAACGGTATTTTTAATGGTACGAGTATAATATATGTACCTACTCGCACATCAGTTAGTTTCGTCACGCATTAGTACACTTGCATATGAAATTGTGTATAATAATTTATGTAAGTGTGGACGAAAAAAAAAAACAAGCTGAACATGCAAGATTGAGATGTCAAAAGTAGCGAGAAGAGTCTTGAGATAATTATAGGTATTTCTGTAATTCGAATTCTAGAATTTATACTCTTAATTGTATGTACATACGTAGAAGGCTACGTACCAACTATAAAGGTATATATATTTTTTTATAGTTAAAATAAATTAAACAAATGGAAACAAAATCCGTTTTAGTATTCTTATTTTCTAATGTTAAGAGTTCATTGATGGTGTGGATAGTGCAGATATTTCGCAAGGTAGATACATAATTGTTTTATCCTTATGCTAATTAATGATTGTTTTTTTTTATTAGTTAAAAATGCTATTGCAATCCGCTTCAACCCTTAGAACATGCAAGATATGCCCATTCGTTCACAAACTCTAAACAATGTATATTTTAAATCGTGCTTGCTTAATTAAAAAAATTGCTAAGAACTCAGTTATAGTTGCAATGTGCTCCTGCTTGTAACTGTGTCCTTAAAATCCCTGCCCTGCAGACATACGCCTTTAATGTGGTTTCGAAAATTTTAAAAACAGTAATTTTGATATACCTGCTGCTTTCAAGCTGAGTTCTAATATGAAGGTCACGAGAAATTTTCCTGAAACTTTCAACAATAACCTTTTTTCCGCCATTGCAATTAAGCACACAGTTAAAGATGTACGCCATATTATAAACTTTCAACTGGCTGATTACACCTGATTAAAGTCCCTTACGAACATCAGATCTCTGATGTAAATAAAATAAATTGTTCATCAAACAAGGACATATCGTACTCGATTTGGGAGAAAGGTGGGAAGATTGAGCTGAAATCGAAAAAAAGTTTTTTTGAAAAAACGCCCCCAAAAACTGGGCGTGGCCAAAAACTTTGTATGGGCGATATGTTGGAAAAAATATTGGGTAAATATTTTGTTAAACAGTTTTTTTCGCTTTCTGTGAAAATTTTCGAAGAAAATAGCATTTTAGTCAAAAACGCCCACAAAAAAGTAGGCGTGGCAAAAAACTTTATATGACAAACTTATAAAGCAGGGCAGTGCCTACATATCTTGTGAAGTTTGTAAAACTCTGTCTCTAACTTTAGCTTTAAAACGGTTTTTTCTAAATTGTGGGCGTGGCATTGGGCGTACTCAAAAATGTTTTACATTTACCCATTTCGGAGCCCTAGGGAACATGTGGTTCAAATTTCACCTTCCTAGCTTAATTTGAAAGGCCTAAAAATTGCGTACGGACGGACGGACGGACATTGCTAGATAGTCTTAGGATTTGGTCCTGATCATAAATATATATACTTTTATGGGTCTACGGCGAATATTAAGGAGTGTTACAAACTATGTGTCAAAATTAATATACCCTTAGGATAGGGTATAAACACTTCTGACATAGAAAAGGTTAGTGATACTTCATGGGCGTTAATAAGAAATCAAATGCATGTATACTAAGTACCAACTGAACCACATGTTCTGATTTGGAGTAAATCCCAATTTTCACGTTTAAAAAAAAACTCCTGATTTGTTTTGAAGACAATCTAGATTTAGAAAATACAGTCGTGAAAAGAGCAAAAAGGTATATTTTTTTTAATAAAAACGAAATTTTTTTTTAATCACAGGTATCTACGATAAATTGATATACCTAATTATTAGAGTATTAGAGGCATACCGATGCATGATTTGAAAATAAATAAATGACAATAATTTGATATACTGTACCGCTCATATCATGACTGACATATTTAAATGCGGAAATTAAATCAGGCATGACTAAATACAAAAAATAAACCCAAAAATTAGTATATGCACTTTAAATCACCACCTTCGCACTCAAAACATCAATTTGTAGATAGACTAAGCTAAGAAAACATTTAAAAACAAAATATTTCCTGCAAAGATAATAAGCCAATAACAAATATGTATGTAGCGCCCTGCTACCCCCCGATACGGCCCCCATCCCAGACATCAGACATCATTTATTAGTGACCTTGCATTTTGTTATTAACGCCAAAATTAACTGTATGTAGTTCTATCGACAGAAAATATCTACGCACACAGTCACATACTACATTCATGGTTTGTTTACTCATATGCCGTGCTGCAGAAAAGTGGCCTAAATATTTACGCTTATACATACGTTAAATGCGAAATTATGAACCCACAAAAATACGCCAATAAAATGATAATAATAATTCTCGTAAATATGTACTCGTACCAGTGTTTTATGTATATGCACACGAGTTTGTTCTTTCTCTCTGAAATGAACAAAAAATTAGTGCTATAAAGACCGCGTGGAATATTATTCAGAAAAACACATCTGACGTAACATTTACTAACATTAACCTAATTTTGAAACTTGGGTTCTGTATGTTTTTCTCTCACTCGCATGATTAGGTACGGTTTGTTGCATTATACATGCGAGGTATATACCTACATAGTTTGTACAATCAAAACAATTTTGTTTTATTTTTTTGGCAAATTTGTTATCATGTGACTGATAGAGTTGGTGCGTAGTACTATATTATTTAGTTGCAGTTTTTTTTTTAGGTATATGTTAGTTACCCAACTGTTATGACTAATTTTTGTGAAGCTTGTTCAGATATTTTAAAAAAAATATATACAACTCAATACATTTTGCAATTCCGGTATTAACAATTTTTTTTCATTTCTTTTCAGGTAAGCTATACGATAGGGTACATACCAATATGAGAATTTCATTTGATTACAACATGGTAAAAACAATTTTGTTAATTTAAATATTCCGTAAGAAAATTCAATTACAATCTATAGATATATAGACTTATTAAATGGAATAGCTTCATATCACTGCATTCGAAAAGGTTTGGAGCAGACATTTTAATTTTATCTCAGTCGGTACTAGTGTACAATATTGAAACTTACACTTGCATCGTATCTAAAGTGAAATTCGCTTGATGAGTCAATAGTGAGTGCATAATGGTATCTACTCCACCAACCAACCAGTCATCTATCCATCCATCCAAACCTATGCCACTCTATGTCCTTCTGTAGAGAAAATGCCGGAAGTCGACTTTTAGCAGGAAACAAATATAACGAGGTAACTCGGAAAAGCCCGACAGTAAGAGGTGGGTGGATCACATTTAAACAAACAACCAGTACCAGTTCTCAAAGCAATAAATGACGCTAAAAGTCATGATCACAAACACATAGCACATAGTATCTGCAATATACTACGTACTGCTGCCAGACTGTGAGGAAGCAATGCAGACCCGACCGGCATACATTCAAAACGTTGTCCGTAGTATTGCAGCCCGCAAAGAAGAACTCCCGCCAATATTGCTGCCACCCCAATGCTATCACCCAGGAAAGCTTCTGCAATGACTCTACGCTAGCTGCACATCTCCACTTAAGTGAGCCCCAAACTTTTGCCAGCATGCTACAACTATAACAGTGATAGGTGGGAGGGCGGCTGGCAGTGGTGTACCATCCGGGACCGGTTAGTCACTGCAGCAGATTTTACAGCCCTTAGGATGAGGGGTGACTGGCAAATGTGTTTTTTTTTTTTTTGGCTTCTCTTTCTCTCCCACTTAGTGAATTTTTGTACGACGACGACGACAATATAACGTCCTCCTCATCTACGTCAACGGCGTCGTTGACTACCACTACAACTTAGGTATAACACCCGAACCACGACTAGAAAGTAGATTCTAGTGGGGGTCTATGGGGGTAGAATGACTGCGGCGCATGTTGATACGATGACGTTACCCTTTTTGTATATTTTCTAAATTTAGCTTGCAACGACGCTGAAGTTCGGACTGGTAGACGACGACTTCCATGGAAAGTGAAAGTTTTCCTCTTTACCCTGAAGAGTACCCTTATCTGTGTGGTGTAGTTGTTGCATGGCGCCGCCTGGCGAACATTGATTTTTACCCACACACATAGAAATGCATTCATCACCGTGCAATGGGGGTTGGAAAATCCGATGAAAATAGATAGATAAAGTGGAAGTTGTGCAGTCGGGAAAAATAATTCAGTAGCTTGAGTCAAAGTGGGTGATGATGATGGTGGTAGGGTTGATTTTATTGTATGCAGTCAAAAAGAGATAGAAAAACAGTAATATGTACATGTTTTTCCAACCTCTATCTATATAAATCCTTGATATGACCACCAGACAGAGCAGACATGCTTTGCATGCAAAAGAAAACGAAAGTTGGCGTTGCAAATAAATAACAAAATAAAAAACACGCACATAAAACGAATCAAATAAAAACTCCTGCCAACTTTTCTATGTGCTGTGCATGCACTCTTCTTACATAAACTTTCCTTAGGTATAGTTTAAGAGCTTTGAATTGAATTTTCGAAGGAAGGAAACACACCGGAGACGTGTTTTTTTTTGTCCGACCAATGCAGATATTTGTAATTTCCTAACTTTTTTCGTTGCCATTTCTCTTACTCTTCATGATGGCGTTAGAAATGGCTTAAATGAGTCATGGATGTCAATTTGTTCAAAAATAAATAAAAAGATTCCACCTTTCAGCGTTCTTACCTATAACGGATTATAATCAATTCCTTAATAAAAATACACTGCATTAATTTCGACATTTTAACTTCATAATTAAGTAAAAGCTTTGTTTATTTGCGAGAAATGTGTTTAAAAATGAAACGCCTTTTGAAATGAATGTCTATTTGCTCAATTGTAATTTCGTTGCATTTTTACAGCCACCAGAAGAATATGTCGTACAATTAAAAATCCCAAAGTAGATAAACGAAATCAAAAAAAAAAAGAATAACTCATCAGAGAAGTGTGTGAGCAATGTTTTGCATTAACTTACGTTACAAGTTCAAGTTCAAGAGAATTTCATCTGCTTTCGGCGTCTTATCCGTGCCGCTTTCGACAAAATATTAAAATGTTGGTTTCTTCTTTCTTTATTTTATTTCTTTTGTTAAATGGTTTTGGGGGATACGGAAATTTCAAGGTTATTTATGCAAAGAAAGATAAAAGAATATGAAACAGCATTAAGGGGAGAAAGAGGAGACGAGGAAAAAAAATACAAAAAAACATTATAATGCAAGAAACAAAAATAACTTTGCATGAGGGAATTTTTTTTTTTTTTTGTAATTTTATTTTTATTGCGACACTTGCAGTAAGTATGACGTCTGATAAATAACTGTGAAATGCCTACTTATCCTGATTTTAATTATATCTTGTGACCAAATTGATATTTTATGAATTGATTTTTAATTTTAAGCCTGGTTATTGAGTTGTGGGACCTAAAATTGATCATACCGTTAAGCAGATTTTAAAAAATAGTTTCATGGTTAGTAGAAATGTTGACAAGAAAATTGGTGCGGTTACGGTCCCTTAGAAGAACGTATTAGAAGGATATTGACTTAGTTTAGTTGTATTTTTTCTTCTAAAAATAACCTTTGTCTAGGTGTGTAGGAATAGGTATACCACCTTAGAAAAACCGAAGTATCTCTATATGTCGTTTTGACATCACAACTCATTTGACCGGGTTGTGTAGATTAAGTAGGATCCAGCCTGTAAAATTCAAGAAGGTTAGTAGTTTTTTAAAAGACTTTCTAAAAGAAATTTTCTTAAAACTCGCTATCCTTTTCCTGAATAGTGCCGGAAACATGCATGAATACTGAGTAGAAGTTTCTTTTTCGGCTACGACATTACATAGTCGCTCATACGAAAGTGACTCGTAGTAATCGCTGTTTTTCTAACAATATCTTTTTGCGTTTCGAATTGATATGAAAAAATCAAGAAATCTTTTAATTTCTATATCAATTTTAACATTTGTGGAAGTAATGAAATAATTTTTTTTTTCGAAAAAATTCACATCGTTCAATTTTTTAAAGTACTCACCCAAGTAAGTAACATTATTATTGTACGTGCAATAATCACATAACGATTAATAAAAAATTAAATCTTGTTAACATCCACTGGCGGAACACCTATAGTAATTTAAGCAGCTCTCGGTATTTTATGTTTTCTGACTTTGCAACAGTAGATCAAAATGATTTTAAAAGAAATATTATTTATGAAAACAAACATTTGCAGACAAAATGTATGTCAATTTCCATTGCATTGCAAGTATTTGTATATTTATTTTCTGCTACTAAATATATAATGCACTTTAATTTTATATATTTTATTTTACAATGACGATGCAGTTTGGTTCCACCATTTTTTGCGAACAACCAGTGGGTAATGTTTGTCTTTATTTTATATTTAAATTTATAAAATTAATTTTACTAACATCTTTTCCATACAATCATAAATACACATCCGCTAAATTTCTGCAATAAATTTGTGAAAGACATTTTCTGAATCACTGTACATATACTAAATAAGTTTAGGAAGCACAATATTTTGTCGCAAAAAAAAAACGAACAACAAAATAAATATCATGACATTGAAATGCTTGCGGTTTTGTTGCAGTTTCGTTTGTTTTTATGTGTTTTTATTTGCTTCTCCCATAATTTAATTATTTTGTTTTATTTTTTTGCCATCAATTCCGCGCATTTAATAAACATTCAGTTTTTTTAGCGGTTAGATCATGTTTTAGATGAATTTTTTACAAATGTAGAAGTATGTATGCATATACTACTACCTTATGCATAGAAACAGTAAAATAATGCATAGTTATATAAAGTTATTGCCAAAATAAGACATTATTTCGGTTTGTTGTGTTCATCTCAACTGATGGACATGAAACAGTTGAAAGCGACGTTCAAATGACGTATTTGAACTAGTCAGCCAGCCACGGGAATGCATAAGCAATACACTACAAGGTCAATAAATATTTATTGTTTTAATTTGAAATAAAAAATATCTACGAGGAAACTTTTGAAGTTTATCAAATATTTTAACTGCGTTTGAAATAAATATTTGTGTAATTTATATTTTTTATAGCATAACAAAAAAATATATGCAGTTTATTTACGTTAATTGCATAGTCATGGAATCAGTTTGTATATTTTTTGCATCAGGTTTCAAAATGTTACATTTCAATATTATAAAATTCAGATAAAGAATTTGATAAACGAACAGTCTATGTTAACTTTTAACAGCTTTGCAATAATATTTTGTAACACATGAAAGTTACATTCGTTCGGTTTTGTGCAAATGTTGTAATATTTCGGTGGTAAAAAATGAAAATTAGGTTATTTAGTTCAATTTCGTGTCAACAAAGAATTTTTTAGAGAACAAGTTTTAAGGTTATATGTCTGTTGATTTGTATCAAATCATATATGTATGTTTAAGACTATTCCATCTAATACAAGGTTATGTGATTACATAATACAATAACGTATACGCAAGTAACAGTCGTGCACTTTTTTTGTTCATAGTTCTTGTACAAATCACAGAAGAAAACTTTCTTTTTTAATTTGAGAGCTAGCAAACAACTCTTTTAAGTGGTTATTTTCATAAAATATACAAGTACATATACTTCAAGGTTTTGTTTTGACACAAATAAGAATAATTATTTCATTTTAATAACATATGTATTGCACTTATGTAAAAATATAATTGAGTAAACTTAGCTTAAAAACTTATCGCATTGGGCTCACCAATATTGTTGTTGTTTCAACGCACTTATTTTATATAGATAACATTTCTCATTATAAAGCATAATAGTAGCTTTCTTATTAAGCTTTAAACCCATTTTTTGTAGAGAAATTGTTCAGGAGGAACCCTTTGCTTTCCTTCTCCTTTTGTCGGCGAGATTTTCTCACACTTTATCCACCCTAGCTTACACGATGATTAAAGTAGTGTAATCTAAACTTTGGAATGACTTTTCCATATTAAATAAATTCCTGGAGTAGGTCAGGTCAGGACAATGAGCAGAACAGGTACTTTGTTTTGTTTTGGTCTAATACAATACCCATACTCATGCAGGATAGTTTGATCACCGCTTGGTTGGCTGATAATTTCCACTTTCCACTAATTAGCAAAGAATACCCAACGTATTTAAGGGACCTTAAAGTCTACTTCCAAGACTCCAATGAGACATCGAACTTTTGTCCGTCGAAGAATTTCTCTTTCGAAGGCGCCTAGAATTAACTCTCTTTGCCTGCTTATCGCCCAGCACTCGGCACCGTAAAACAGAACTGGCAGTTGGGAGTTTTAGTTAATACTAAAAGTATTCACTTTAATCTTCCGCGAAAGAGTTTTTTGCGCATAGCTCAATTTCATTTAAAAATATTTATGCCCCTCTTCGATTTGTCTCAGCTCGTGGGTGGCAATTGAAGTTAGAAGCTCTGGCCTTTGTGATTGGTGTTTGGAAGCTGGCGAAGCATTATTACATTTTATTTGCGATTATCAGGCTTTTGACAGAACGACATTAGCTTTCTTTGGAAAACATTTCCTCCATGAAGAAGATCTGAAAAAAAATAACTAGACGACCTTCTTCGTTATGCTAAAAGAACTGCCATGTTTAGAAATTTATGTTCCTATGTAAACTAATAGTTCTGTGGCAAATTTGGGCAGTCTTTCTTAAGTACAATTGACCAATAGGTCAAAGTATCTTCTTCGTTCAATCGGTTTCCAAATGCAATAAAAACCAATACATGCACTCATTACAAACCAACTCTGATCTGATTACATGTTTAAACAAATTAGCTGTCAAGCCTGACAACCTGAAAATTAGTTCATTGTCAAATAAGAGTCAAGTTAAAAACTGCGTCTTAAATTGATGGTTTAACTTATAACTTTAACTGTGATTTTATAAAAAATTGTAAATATTTATAAATAATAAAAGCACAGTGCTTAAGTTTATAAAACAGACACCGAGAAAGGGACATGTAAAAAAATGATTATGAAATCTTTAGTTCCTACCTTCATCGTCAAGTGCCAAAAGTCTAATCAGTAAATAAATTGTTGCTGACTAATTACTTATACATTTGCTCAAAACTTATTTCCTCAAAACTTTTCAATTGAATTTAAACTGTAGTCTATAGGTATATGTGTACGATACAGTATGCTCTAAAATCCTAAACACCCAACTTCCTAATGCCAAAAATTCACTCGAACCAAAAGACCAGCAAAAAAGAAAACAAACCAAAACAACAGCACAATGTGTACAATTGTTCAGAGTGCAAAAAAAATACATATATTTTTTGCGATATATTTAGACATATGTATATAACAACTGCTAAAACATTTTAACAAAACAAATAGCAGAAGGAGAAAGGAGACTAAACAAAAAATAATAAGAAAACAAAAACCAACCAAAAAATCGCGCGAATGGCTAAATTTATTTCATGATTGCATATTTGAATGGGGTGAGAGCACGACTTGGAAGTGGGACACTTGTGTGCAAGCGATTTCTTGATTAGGCAGAGCCACTGCCGCCGCAGTCTTGAAAAATCGCAACGACATACACGCTCCTGTATTAGAGGTATACCTACTGCATACACGGTAATATCATGAAAAAGTCACAACTTCGCATGCGAAAACACAAACACATACATATCCACTCAGCTGAAAGAAACACAAGCTTCTATATTCTATCTAGCTCTACAACGCTAGCGCTGGAGATTGTACGTCAGCCAGTCAGAGTCAAGTAGTCGCCGGCGACCAAAGCATCAACCAGCCCAGTCGATGTCGTTGTATAACGCGGTTCGAATTTTGTCGCATAATTTTGTAGAAATTACGCAAAGGAACAGAGGCGAGGAACCAGGCAACACATGGCATGTGCAACCAATTGTATCTGTGTGTATGACTGTGACTGGCACATTTTAAACACATTCTCGTTTATAATGATTGCCGGTGAAAGAAGCCCCAAAAGGGAATTAGAGGAGAAGCGAAATTAAAAAAATAAGAAAATAAATAAATCCAAAGCGCACACAGCAAGCTGCTGCTGCTTTGGGGTCTGATGAATGGATATCACTAGTCATAATCGCTTCGCTACCACCGCATCACATTGCGAAGATAGAAAGAGAGCCAGAAAATCAAGCGCAATAAATTGATTACAAATTGCATGCCTCGCGCCGTACAATACGAACAAGATTGCACTCAAGGTCATTCCAATGGTTTGCCCCACCAATGGCAGTGTTGGCGCATTAGCAGCGGCGCGGCGCAATTCCAAAAGCGGCGTGTGCGAGTGATTCGCAATCGAAACGTACAGTGGTTCAGTTTCAAATTTATCCGGACATCATTGTCAGCCGCGAATATTTCGCTACTTTTTGCAATATTTTTTGGTACATAATTATGACATACAATAAAGAACGTTCTAATTTTAAGAATCTTCTGAGAAGGGGATGTAGTTTTTACTGGGGAGTATTTAAATCTGCAAACCTGAACCGATGCATTAAGCACCTGTTGTATCCACTTAAAACTTATTAAATTTAGTTTTGTATTTTTAGAATTAAATTTATTCCGTCTCCTTTTACATTAACCTACGGAAATATTTTTGACTTTATCTGTCCTTAAAATGCAGTCTTATTTCATTAGTTGTCGGGTTGAAATAAAATCACTACCACTGTAGGTACAAAACAAAAGCCAATTGAATAAGTAAATGTTTTTGCAAAACCATTATAGTGTTGCGCTATAGCAGGGTGCTGCATTTCTGTGTGTGAGTCTATTCACTATATGTAGGTGTGATTTTCGAGACGTGTTGGTCGTTCAAGTTAATAGATATCCAGTGTAGTTTTCTATTGCTTTTAAACAAATTTGAAGCTGTTATTCGCAAGCTAGATTGCACATGAGCAGAAACATATGCCATGGTGACCAATGAGTGCAAGGAAAGTGAATTCGTATTGTAATTGTGAGTGTGAAGTAGTGTCTAATGAATTTAATTATACAATAACATGTATGGAATATAATAGTACGCTGATTTAATGTTGAAGAGACGTGCTCATCTGATATGCATACTAGCATACAATTAAATTCTAGGAGTGCCTGCATCTATTGAAATGGCTTTTATAATAATTTAGTCTTATGACGGCGAAATGTCTATGCTAAGGTACTGACATATCTACTTAAAAAAATTGTGTTAACGTACATCGAAATTTAGGTATACAAAATTTTGTGTACTCATCCAATTGGTAGATATTCTATGAACTAGCAATTACTTCCGGAACTCAATGACAAGTGATGTACAAAAATCTTTTCTGTTGTTATTTTTTTTTTTTAGTAAAAGTAATTGTTTTAATTGTTTTGTTTACACTGATATATTTAAAATGTATATCTTTTTATTTGTGTTAGTCAATAAGATTGGCGATATTCACTTAACGTATTTTTTTGTCGATCAGCGATCATAGAGCTATCGGCAGTCCTTCCGCTTTCTTTTTTTGATGTGTATGTATAATGAAGACTCGTAATTCATCTATGAATTAACAATTCTAACAAATAAAGTAACTACTGAAGCGCCAATCTAAAAAAAACAAACAAATACTCCCCCAAACCGTTAATTCAAAATTTAAACACAACTCAGACAACACAGCAACACGGGATCTCTTTTGCAGTGAATGTAGAACATCACCGATCGCTTTCTCACGATATTGCATAATAATAATTGCATCTGTGTGCTGTTGTGTTCGAACAACACAACGATAATTCGAAATGAATCATAATATGGTGTTCCACCCAACCCCCTTTCACCCGCTTTCTGCATTTGTGTGTGCATATGAGTTCTGTTTGTTTGTTGTTGCGTGGTGTTTTTCTCTTTTGACCAAAAATAAAAATTAAAACATAATGGAATTTATGATATAAATTATTCTGTCCCAGTGAGTGCTGTGCCGTCTCATTCAGTCACATTAAAGTGTAGGTATGTAAATGTGTGCCAAAAAGAAGGTCAAATGCAATTTTGTGTTCTTCTGGTTCCCGGTTTTCTTTCACGGCGTTTGATGGTTTCTGCTGTTTTCTGTTGGATCTTAAAGATATCTCTCTCTATGGACTTGTGGAGTGGAGCGCATAGTGGAATTTCCGAAACTGAATTAATAGCGTGTGTGTGTTTCCTTAGCTATTTCTATGTTTGTATGTGTGTGAATTTTTGGGTTTCTTCTTAGAAGGATGTTTTTTTTCTAATTTGTGTACACATTTTGAGTGCGGAAATTTTTCGCGGTTGTCGTTTTTTCTTTCGTTTGATTTAATTTCTTTTCTTTTGCTTTGGGTTTTTTTTTCGTATATTCACTTTTTTTTCAGGAATAAACAAAATTCTAAGAATTTCGTTATGTGTGAGTTTGGTTGAAAAATTCGGTTAAGGCAAAAGAAAGAACAAGAAAAAATCCTTGAGTTGTTATTTTGAGAGTTCGGATATTGTTGTTGGGGTCTTGTTTTTAGTTAGACAGGGAATGTAAAAGAGAGAGAGAGATATAAAGATTGGTATCGTGGCGAACTATAGCGGAAGTTTCGGTTAGAACTGCAACGAAAAGTTTTGATGGCCACAATGAATTTAAAATGTTGCAAATCGTCTTTGAATTACCTGTAAACAAGTTGATGTTCCTTTTAAATCTAAAAGACAAAAGAATCTGCTACCTACCTGCCTATTTCGAACAATATATAACGAAAAGTGTAATAACTTTATGTTTTTAGTTTTTTTAGAATTTGAACAAAATACCTATATACCTGCACGTGCTAATTTAATACGCGTGGTTGTAATGGAATTTTACGACTCGAACAAATGTTTATCGTATTAACGGTTATTTATCCGTCAACATAGGTATAACCTCGTAACAAATATCTGTTAATAAACAACAACAAACAAATCCTGTTTTCCCCCAACTCCACTGCATGAATGAAATCAAATTTTTTCTACTCCACATGATCATTTCAAGCGGTCGATTGAAGCAAGCTTTACCAACACAAACTGGTCGAACAAGAACCTCTCCTTACGCCTTCATTGATTATGGCGAATTGAAAACCGCAAAAAATAAGCGGAAAGTGAATTCCTGAAGACACCGATCATGCATGCACTCAAGTGCAAACAAGGGGTGTGGTATAAATTTTGCACTTTTTGTTCTTTTCAGTTCTTTCAGATTCACACATGTTCATGTGTGTTTATTGTTGATATGGTATGTACGTAGGCTGGTTACAAATATTTTCTGGTGGGGATACACTTTAATACACTTGCAGCTGGTAGTTTTCGTAAAATGGAGACCTGGGGCTTCATTCGTTGCGTTTTTTGTCATAATTTTCTGCATCAATATTGTTGCGCAAATATGAACGCAGCGATTAAATTTGATTCGTTGTGGTTACGGCGAATTGCTATTAATTGCAATGTGTGCGTTTTTATAATTATTTTTAGAAATTGCATGTGGGGAAATTGCCTAAGTGTTAGTAGCCAATAAAATTGCAAGATTGTTGGTTTAATTGTTGTTTTAACTTTGAATTGTATTGAAATGTAAGACACTTTAAAATGGAGAATCAAGGTCAAGAGATTTTGGATACAGTATTAATGCAATTTGTTTCTTAAAATGTAACAAGTACCTTTCAATGCGATGAAAGGATGGTAGATAGGAAGGTTGGAGTTCAAGCTAATAAACACACATATCTACATAATTTCTTTCCATCACATCAGGTTTGATGTTAGACATTTTATATGTTGGATTTATTAACATTTCGATTTACATAGTTGATAACAATAGTAATTAGATTAAAAAAAAAGCATAAATTTAGTTAAAAAAGTAAAATAAAATAGAAATAGATTGTAAAATTCTTTTTTTTTTGTAAGAGAAACTCCCGTTAACTATGTAACTTTTGTTACAGACAGGTCGAGAGAAATTATTATATTTTTTAAAGGGATATTTTGAGTTCGACAAATTATGTTAAACATGTCGCACTATGTGATATGTTTAAGTTCACTACGAGGGTCCCAAAACTCAACATTTGCCCCACAAAGATTTAGGTATGGGTTGATTTAAAATGAAATGAAAATGGGGATAACTAGTCTCAAAGCATAGGGGCATGAATGTGTCCCGAAAAAAGGATCATAAAAAGGCAGGTATTTGATCGGAAAGAGCTGCCGAATTTCTGGGTGCTGAACCGTGCGTACAACAGTGAAAGTAGTTTCAAGTGAAAGAGAAATAGAAAATTATCCTTGAAAGCCAAACTGTGAGACAAATACCAGCAACTCAAACGCCAGTTCGCTATTCAACTCTTTTGTTCATAAATATTTTATTTTGCCTTTGCACAATAACTAAGCGAAACCAACATTTGTTCGTAAAAAGAAATGTATTTTTGTAGAGAATGGTGAATAGAGAACCCACGTGCATTCTGCCTATGGATACGGTCTTATATTTACGCTCAGATCCTAAAACTACATTAGTTAGATGGCATAAACTAAGTAGGTAAATTCAAATTTTTTTTAACCTTAATGTTTTGAAATTGCGTAGCTTTAAATAAATATATATTCGACTTTTTAATGATTCATCTTTAACACGAATGTATATATACATCACTATATATTCTAATTTCAAGATAATAAAACGTATTTTAACGATCAATCGATTATTCTACTAATCTGAGGTACAAGGTTTTTCCATTTCAGAAACAAAAAATTCCGGAAGGGGAAATTCTCAAAAGCAAACCATTCTTGCCCATTATCCTTATCATAGAGAATCCATTCATACACGTTTATCCTGAACCACTTCATTTACTTCAAAATTAAATCTCCATCCTCCATAATGCCTGGGTCGGCTTTACCCTTTTTATCATCATTCTGTTACGAAACCACCCAGCTGTATGGGTAAGTACGTATACTTCTGTCATTTTATTCGGCAGAAAAGCACAAAACGAAAAATGACGACGACGACGACCAGAAATCAGGCTAATTAGCCTGTGAAGCCTGTGAAAGTTTTCCAAGGCAGTCATCAAAATTGAAATTCTGTCTTTCTCTCTGACGTCCTCGTTCCGTTTTATTAATCCTAATCCTTAGTGCGCCTCACCAACGCTGGCAAGCACCCCTCCTATTAATATCCTCCTTCCGCTATGAATTGTATAGCACTTCAGAATCTTTGACAGCTAACAGCAGAAACATTTTTTTGTCGCTCGCGGATGCAATTCCATCCCGTATATGGCAAATATGCACACATACGCAATTACATGTATACACATCAGATGTATACATTATCAAAGGGAGGACAGAAATGGGGGATGATGAGTTTATCAAAAAGGAAATGAAACCGCACGTGCTGCGACGAGGCCGATTATTATATTTACAATCGCAGAAGCGCAGTTGCTATGACGACCCAACATCCCTTGCATTCGTTGCATAAAATTTAATTTGGACAAAAGTGCAACCCCTGCATAAAAAAAACCAATCTCACCCCAGGATACAAGGAATGCCCATTTCATATTGATATAATGAACTATGCACCGGTGCACTTTATAAAAGGGTAAATTTAATTCGTTGTAGCGTACCGCGTAGAGTAATCATAGTTGTAAAAGGGAGATTCCTTTTTAAATCATAGTTCATTGCATAAGTATAAGTTGTGCAAGGGATTGCCCGAGAAAAATCAATAAAAATGTGTATCTATTGCTCCCCTGGAAGCTAAAGAAAAAAACTAGTTTTCAAATACATACCCAAAATCAGTGTACGCATGCAACACCAATACACTATAAGGCACACCCCCATTGTGCGTGCATTCAATATAGCTTCAGCATACGCAGTCGCCGTATGCAAATATACGCATTACTCACTCAAAGCATACACAATCTTTCATCAACCCTTACGCAGAATTTTCCTCGTTTTTGTTTTCCACTTTTTAAGAGCAGACGCGTTGCACTGACATGCGTTCCGTTGTTCATTAAAAATGCGGATTAATGCCAGAACATGCATACAAAAACATAAAGGGGGATAGATTGTTCTGTGGCCTCAATCTCTATAGAACAAAATTCAAAGACAACAAAAACGCAATACCAAACGTGATAAGGACGTCGCCAAGCGCACATTAATGTACATAAATAAGGGTGGTTTACTTAACTTCATCTCTGCTGTAAAAGGAAAATCCAAAAAGGAAAAGCAATTTGTTCTATTTTATTTTCTACTTGAAGAAATAGAAGCCGTAAAACGCACTCTTTTATCCAAGCAAATTCCAATAAGATGAAAGGACACTCGACTCGACAAATACGGATACGCATGCGAGTATGTGTGTCAAGTGTGTGCACTACGTATTTGTTTTTTGTTTTTGGTAATGGGGGCAGTGCTACTTTGGTGCGTTGCTGTCATCACAGACAGTTACTGAAATGATGGATTGCCCAAAAATTCTTGGCACTCTTCCTTGGAAAGGAAGTATTGAAGAAGAGCCAAGGCTTGCTCTTGGTTTGAATGTAGAATAACCCATGTAGCAGTGAAATTTTATTACTTAAAATCTTTTTATAGCTGTTAGGCAGGTACTTTGGTGGAGAATTGATTTAGTTAGCAAATGCTTCAATGTTAGAAGTTGGATCCGTTTAATGCTTTTAGCACTTCTTTTATAGAACACAAGTTTTGAACATATTATAGTATGGTGAAGTATTTAATGCTTGAATTACTTTTGAATTTCATCGCGTCCTAATTCTGAAAAACATCCAAATGTTAGCAGAAGCCTCATAAATTTGTCGTTTGAAGTTGGCAAACATTTTTAAGTTAAAAAATGTGTGCCAAAGATATACGTATCTATTTATATGGTCACAGATATATTAATTTGGAAAAAGGTGACGAAAATTGAATGTTCCCATTATTTTATGAAATTGTAAGAACACTCTTATATTTGCCTCTTAGCTGTTTAAATGTAGATTGTCTTATTTTTGCTATAAAACTTACAAGGTCAAACTTAAGATACAAGTTTTCCATGAAGCGTGGTTTTGTTTATTTAAAATCCAGTAATAATAGCGGGACCAAGAAACCAACCAAAAATAATAACGACTCTGATTAAATAGTTATTAAAGTTTTTACAAACTTGTTTTGATTGAACTTGGAGGAACATTTTCAAAACATTGAAACCTCCAAAACCAATAGCTGGGTCCGCCTCTGGATTTAGTCAAAAATATCCAAGAATTATCAAAGAATAATTTGATTTATTTATAACATGTGACTGCAAATTAACAAAAACAATTCTCATTAAAAATCTGTTATTGTATATTGTATAATCTCTTAATGCTTATAAATACTTATTTATATATTTTAAATCTTATTCCAAAAAAATGTGTTGTACTGCATTTGGTAAAGACGTCTCTACGATTTTCTCTTCGAAAGTTCTTTTGTTTCCTATTTTTTAATTTTTTTTTTAAACTAAGATACAACATTTAAACTCATCAGCAGCGCCTTAGGTCTCCTGCAGAGAATGTCTGACATCAAACATCAAAACTCAAAAGGGGTTTGCAGCCGCACCAAACATTTATCTAAAGAAACCCTTTAAACTCGTAAGGACAAACGTTGATTAATTAAAAATAATTTCCTGGTGATAAATCCAGAATGGGCAGAGGACATTGTTATTTTGCTTGTATATTACTATATGTGTACCCTTCCGAGAAATGGACTGCCCCATCCAGGAGCAAAGCACCACAAGAGATCAAATCCTTTAGAACAAAAAAAAGGAAAACTACAAATCATGAATTGCGATTCTCAAAATACATGCATACAATATATGTATGTAAGTACCTACATATACTTTGGATAAAATTCTATGGTTATGTACGCGGATTATGCAATGTCGGTGGTTTTATTTCATCCTTCCCTGGCTCCCCTTGGGCAGTATGTATTTAGCCGTCATTCTTAAATTGCACAAAACCAAGAAGAAGACGAAATTCCCTTGTGACACTGTGACAGCAAAAATGTCCCAGAATAAATAGAAAGCACATACATAATCCCCGGAAGGATACAGCATAAAGTCTGCTTATCCTTACATACATAAATGTACCTATATACACTCGAATATAGATACATGTGTATCTATGTTTTGGTGTGTGTTAATATGTTGACATTCAAACGTTCGCGTTGCACGAAAATTGCGATACCAACTGTTAGACGGTTGTTTGGGCCAGGGTGGCCTAGGCAAAAACGCTATACAATGACGTAAGCAAAAATTGCCTACAGCCATTGCATGCAACCTCATTCCACACACACACTCAAACAAACGTATCATTCTCCAGTTTCCTCTGTATATCCATGGTAGAAATGTTCAGCACTGAACCTTGGAGCTCTTGCCTGGACATGGTCGTTCTGGAAAATAATTCATTGGAACCGCCGCCAGTTAGAGGAGGGTAGAGTGTCGTGTTTTTGTTTTTTTATGCTTTTCTACAGGATGTTTCTTAAAGCAACCCTGGTTTTGGTTGGGAAGGCCGTCATTGTGGCCCACAGCCCGTTAAAACAATGATAACATCGCCACTCAGCTTATTTTTTTTTATCGTGCGTCGTACAATAACATCGGCAAAAAATTCAGTGGTAGTTGGCGGCTTCTGGACAAGTGTTATTTGCGCAACACTGACATGAAAAATTATACTTTTCATGAGGTAACATAGTAGCAGTTGTCCAAAAATGAATTACTGTAAATCTAAAACAATTCTCAATCCTAACAACTAGTTCGGTCATCTATAATTATAGTCCCTACCTTCTAATACAATTTTAAAATATGCATCGCAAACCTCAGTTTGCTCTCTTACGATTATTTTCATTGAAGAGAATTACCCAAAGCATATTTAACTTTTACTTTTACATCAATCGCATACTACCCTCACCTGATCCAAAAAACCACCATCTCCTCTCTCTCTCCCACTACATTTATTTTTCTGAGTTGTGCAACCAAATCAGCCCTCTTTCTCCTCAAATGCTATACAAACGAAGATTTTGTTTAATAAATTTCTTGCGTAAGCGTAACCTTGCAACCAAAACGAAGAAAGTGAAAGGAGAGCCAAAAGAAAAGAAGACATTTTCCTTTTTACCACTGTTTACTTGGAAACCATGCATAAGCCCTATTCTTATCTCGCATAAATACACATACATCTATAGGATACAATTACATTGGTTACTAGGATTTTCACTTTCGTTCGCTTCGTCTGTGTCCTTGTACTCATATTATTTTTCTTTTGTATGAAAAGTTCTCTTTCGTCGTCGACTTTTTTCTTCGTTTTATTTTCACATTTTCTAATGTTGTTTTTTTTCTATAAGAAGGATTCATGTTGACACCACGTGGGTTACCGCAAAACAGCGCACCGCATATACATACCTCTATAGAGAAATTGAATTGAAAGACGGAGAAAATATAAATACACAGTTATCTTTATTAGCTTCACTCACGCAAATTGCATGAGAGGGGTCATGGAGGAATATCAAAAAAAAAAAAAAAAAAATGCGAATGAACACACAAAAGCCTGGATAACATCATAACAATAACAAAGTATTTGAGTAATGGTAAAAAGGAGTTGAATTGGATGAGACGCGTTGAACGTTTTTTTTTGTTGGTGGGTGATTGTTGGGTGGAAATAAGTGAAAGTGCGAACAGAGCAATAACTGAGTATATTTTTCTGCATTTTCACCTTGTTAGAATTTAATCGGTTTGTTATTACAAGTGAATGCGTGAAGCAGGATCTTAAGGATCGATTTGATAATGGAAATGTTTTCATCGTCTAAAACCTATGTCTAGAGCCTATGGATGAATGTATTTAATTTAGTAACCACGATTGCAAGTCGACTTCTTACCTATGAGAAGACAGTTAATACTAAAGTACTTACATTCTAATACTCAGGAATTAATCTTCTTCTACCTACAGAATTAATTAATTAATTAATTAATCTGGGCTTAATGGGTTCACTTAGATCCACTGGCTGAAAAACCAATTACTAAACTATTAAGAAAGGTGACAGTTAGTTTGGTCTTAGAATGTTAAAGTCGTATCTTGTTACTTATACCACTTACTGTCTAAGAGAAACCAAGGAACGACTTTTACAAGAATTTTTAAGTCTTTCAACCTGACAGATTTGAGTGGACCTTCCCCAGCACTACAGCAGAGATATAAGAAGGAAGGAAGAAGGAAGGAAGAAGGAAGAAAGTCTCGGAAATACACGTTTGAAAACATAAATCCTCCCTAGCTATGGAACCACCAGCAGTGGATACAAACAGGGATTACTATACAGTCTTAAGACCGGTCCAAGTTGGAAAAATTTCTGAATTCAAACAAATTAACTGGTACATGGTTTATTCCACTCACTATCTATTTTGAGTGGGCTTTTTCTCCTAACTGTCCCGAACTCAATATCGCCCTACTGGTTTCGGACTACTTTAGTATATTGCCAGCGGAGTTGAGGCTGTCCGTGAAGTATCTAGTAGATTCTCTGAGGTGCCGATAGATGGCAACACTATCGAGATGTTTGGATGACAGTCAAAAAGCAATCAAAGACCTGAAATCCACATCTATAAAATCGAAGCTGGTGAAGTAATGCAGAGAATCTCTCACCGAGACTGTCAACTGGTGGTAAATCTGCCTGGGCTTTACCAGACAGTATCTATCTGTTTTTAAATTCAATCCATCCGTGACCGCACTTAAAGCAGCAAATGATCTCCATTCAGAAGTCAGAAAATAAACAACCACTTTCCTTTAAAAGAAGAAATATTATGTTGTTCGATTGAGATCGATCTCTTTCATTTTTTTCTTTCAAATTTTCAGGAAATTGTCAGGAAAGGATGTTGCCTCGTTCACTTTGCCTTTCAAATATTTCGGAATTATTTGAGGATCAACAACAACCGACAACCTAACCTACCAGTTATAATGCAGCTCCCAAAATGATTACACGTAGAAATACGACCTCCTTAGCTAATCTACATAGATATAAATTTGCCCTTTACGCTTTTGTTTACTTTTTTGTATACCAAATGTTATTAAAACCGCAATAAAAAGTGTTAATATTGGTATGTGTAGCCAAATTCTATATATAACCTTACAATTAGATATAATTCAAAAATATCAACATCGAAACCCTTCAAGTCGAAACTTGTCGGATAATGACTTTTCCTGACTGAATATATTTACATATTTTATAAGTTGTTAACTACCTGTACAAATTAAAACTAAACTATTATTTATTTTTATTTCCAGGTAAATTATATAACTACCCAATTCATTAACAAAAAACAAAATGGTGTTTGCGAAAATTGTGAAGAATAAGACTCAAAAATAACTTCAAGGTATGTACTAACTTCTAAAGTATTGTGCTGATTCATACGAAATTTCTTTTAATGAAAATGATAAAAGCAAATACAAGTGTGGATGTAGCAGCGGCTCATAGAGTACAGATTTTGCACCACCAGTAAATGATAAACTTCTCAAATTGTACTTTCATTCGGTCCAAGAATATGTCTTCGCACTTTTAGAACGACATTTTTTGGAAAATTGTATATTCTGCATAATTCATGTCGTAGTTTTTTTTGTTAAAATTAATCCTTTTTATATCATTGCCTTTCAGAGTAGTTCACTTTAAAAAAATCCTGAAAACTTCTCTCTACTAATAACAAACTAGCACTGCACAATATACAGTCCATCGTTCTGTTTAATTGTACATTCTGTGCAAAAAGCAAGCATGTGCACACCTTACTCAACCTTTGCAAACAATTTAATTGGATTTTCTCTTCCCATACTGTAGGTAAAGTTATCTAAAAATGTTCGCAAAAAGTTGCTTGTTTCTTTTTTCTAAAGAACTTCATTAGCTGGCGCTGCATCGTATTGTCTACTATTTAGTAAATAAAACAACATTAAATTCTTGACTTAAAATTCCATTAACAAGTTTTCAATACAAAATAAAAACAACATTGACCCACCCTCGTAAGGCATTCCGCATTTCTTGCCGTTGATTAAATACCTCGTTAGCATGCAATTCAATCGTTAAGTGTAGTGCCTGAGGTTTTTTTCTTCAACGATTAAAAATGGGGATGGAGGGACGTAGACAAATCAACGAAAGTAAAAGTGAAATATCGCAAAAATTAACAGAAATACAGAGAATTCGCTTCGTCAACCCTTAGAATGGGGAGGGATTGTTTGTTATTTGCTATTATGTGATTTCATTTTTTTGTTCACTGTTTGTTCGTATCAATAGGCATATGTATGAAAATGACGTCTACATTCAGATGTACGTCAGGTCCAGGTAAAAACCAATCAAGAACATCAATAAAAGGACGTTCATCAACATCCTATAGGCGTTGGCTTATGGTGGTGCGACGACAACAATGACGCGACGGCTGTCACTCAACGATAAATGGTAACTCAAAATATCCCGACGTGTATAATAAAATGAAAAATATGACATGAGAGTGAAGTATTGGAAATCAGGGCTACATTTCGTCTCCAAAATTATTCAAAAGCTATCCAGGGTACTTTTACTTTTATTTATATATTACTCTGCGTATGAAGCTGACCCCCACCATATATTTCACACCGCTTGGTTCTGACCATTAAAATAGCCTGAATGAGTAACATGGTCAGTTAAATTGAAAACGCGTCCTTACAACAATTGACTCTTTCCATATCTCTATCTCACTTCCAAAGGGGAAGCACAATAATAATAATTTCGCTCTTAAAATATGAATATGTAGGTAGATATATATGTGTGATTGTACGAGCTTACATTTTTGTTAATACACGTTATGAGCTGTGATTGTGAATAACAAAAGTGAAAACAAACCATGCGACCCGTAACACCCACCTCCAGTAAGAGTATTGAATATAAAAATTTCGTAAAAACTTGCGTACATTAGACAATGCATGTGCGTATATTTTCATGCTTAGTATTGCCTTAGCCGTTTAACGGTACAAAAAAAAAACTCTTTCTAGGGTTAAATTCTATACCAAATACAATAATAAAATATTTAAAATTATTCTAATTAAACCCGACGTTTGAAGTATACCTTTGGTATCTACAAATATATACATATACATATATATTTTATTTTGTTTGTTTTTTTTTGGTTGTTTTCACAAATATAAAAGCACTCAAATTCAATTTTCAACCCCCGGTCAAGTCTTGAGGCACTTACCCCGAGCTGTCTAGGACGCGAAAAACTCATCAAATACATGGCTGAACGCTATCACTGATGTCTAAAGACGACGCAATGAACGACGACTACCCCAACGTTCAAAATTTGCAAAAAAAAAGAATCATATTCCCTATCTCCATTGGCAATAAGGATACAAAAAAAAATCATAATTTTTACACAAACACTGTCAGGCTTGCTTTGGAACTACACTTGCTCTTGCTCGCATAGAGATCTACCTACCAATCTGCATATATGAAAAAAAAATTCAAAATTTTACACTCACGGTTGGTGAGGATTTTCCCGAACGTAAGGATACCGAAGAAAAAATCGTTTATTACTTACTCGCATCCTGCATCCTGGGTAGCTTGCCGTTTTTTGCTCATGCAACCCCTTTTTTGTTGGCACTCTATTGGCTGCCTCCCACAGAAGTTTTTCCCGCTGTCCATATGAAGCATTTTTTGTTTAGGGCTTTCTACATATATTGGCGAGGCCGGCCCATATCGCCAGTTTGCATTCATGGTGGCCAGTATCCATTTATCGTATCTACCAACAGAAGCAATAGAATCCTTTTTACCCTCCCATCAAAAAAAAGGTTTCCGTTATTTTCCTCTCTCTCTCTTTCTCTCTTCCTTTCAAACAATAATATGATGAACAAAAAAAAACGAGTATCGGAAAACACTGAAACTCTGTAGCTAATGCTTTGACTATAGATATATGTATATAGGTGTGTAGGTTTGAATGACCAGCTTGAAGTCGTTATTAACATTCGCATCCTAAAGCGAAGAGTAAAAAGTAATGCAAATAATTTCAAATAAGCTAGAAACTACTTTATATAAACGGTATTAGGTATAGTTATAGCAAATATAATAAATTTTCCTTTCACAAAGTGCACTCTTCTATTCGATGGTTGGTGTGCTTCAAGTTCACTAAAATCCAAATTGCATATAACAAAGGCGAAATAGGTTTCGCTTGGCTCCCTATGTGTGCAGTGCTACGTGAATATTATATAAATACATATGTGGCAATAACTTGCAAGGCATCTTCAATTTGGTTTATCTGTTTTGCTTACTACCAGTTTAAGGCTCCACTGTCATCAACTGTAATAGTTTTAAATTTTTTTTTATTATGCATCAAAAAAACTTTAAACTTCGAGAAAAAACTGATCGTTGTTGCATCCAATCAGATAAACATTTTCGGGGGTACGGAATAAATTTGAATGAAATTATGAAGTAAGTACTACATAGATGTCTTACTAATAATAAAATCTGTCTTCTTTGCTTCGACGACTCGTCACCTATTTCTTACCAACTTATCTTCAAATTCGATTGCACTTAATTATTCTGTAGCTTATGATTCTCTTTTAGTTCAATAGGGAGCTTTTAAATGTTGCAAAAGTTATCCAGAACAAGATCTATGGTATGCATGATGGTTTTAAACCTGAGGCTGAGACTTGGAAATTTCTCTTTGGACATCGCTCGATGTGGCCGAGCCTAAGTAATTGACTTACTTTAAAGATCTGCACACTCCACACAGAGGAAAATTTGCATATGGCACCATATGGTTTTACTGGACTTACAACCAATAGAGTCTGATCCCTTCGGCTACCATTTTTGATGAGATCTATTTTACCAACAATACAAATATATTCCTATCTTTGCATGGTTGCATTAAATTTTAAGCTGCTGACCATCCATCCATTCATGCATTTAAATTTTATTCATTTCTCTGCAAAAGTATGAAAAGGAATCCATATGTGTATGTCCAATGTCTAACCCTCCCACGCAGTTCGAGATAACGATCATAACGATTCAGCAAATGGGAAAATTTGAAAATTCAATAAAAATGTAAACTTGATTTACTAATCAAGTGCTATGCATGTACAGCACGAGGTTGAAATCGTGTGCTCGGCTCGACGTATAGGGTTAAATTCATTTGTTTCTTTCATTCCACCATTGGAATGATGCTACAGGCGGGAGGTTGTTATAGGTAAATGATTCATCCTCCATGTTGAATAAGGTTCTGTTTCGCCAGTTGGTGGCAGACAAATAGGAAAAAAATATATATATGAAAGGCCTAGCTATCCTGATCCTGGAATCGATTCCGCTGGCTTAATCGAACACCAAAAACCACTCTGCCTCTGTTACCCTTACCACTGAAACAATCGGTAGGGTATACAATCAGCATCCCCATGCGACATTTCACGATACACGCTGCCTTCGTAGCATTATCCTCCGATGAATACGTATACAATATGATTCAGGGCTTTTTTTTTCTTTTTGCAAAATCCAATGATGTCCGCTTGGACGGATTTTGACAGATCTCACGTTCAGCACTCCTTCTCATGGGGTGGCTCTGGCGATACTGCCTTTTTTCTCTTTCATATAATTTGGGCTGTGTTATGACTTAGCGCATAAATATTTTTTCATTCCATCAAAATAATACGTAAGGGTAGTTTCCAGAAACATTTTTTTTGTCATTTGGTGTGTGTGTGTATTTTTTTTTTAATTTTTAGTAGGCAATCGTTTATTACCATACACAACCTGACTACGTATACTCCATTCGGTCAACTTTTGTTGGTAAATGTCCATTGGTAGCAGTTCGAGCATTTCACATTCGATAGTCGTCAATTCGTCCTTTTCTTTTTTCTGGTCGATACCTTTTTTCCCCGTTCTAAAAGAAATTTCGATAATTTTTTTTCCATCCTATCCGAGCTTTAACTACCCATGACATTCAAAAGTTACCGTCCCTCAACATATCGTATCGGACTGTGATATGGTGGCAGCATGCTGTAACTCTTCATTTATGATGGAAATATATTATACCAGCGAGTACCTACCTTACGCGCATTGGAAATGTAGCATTACTTGTCTACCTTTTTGACATTTGATTGAGATTTGTTATCGAGCCATCAATAGGCTAGAAGGGGATCTACTGTCTATGCTACGGGCTTATGTGATATTTTCATTGTTATTGTACAGCGCTGTTTGGAAGATTAGATTATTTTTAAACATGCATACAAAGAATTGTATTTTAAATGCAATTTTATTTTAATGGTATTTAGGTAGGTTTTTGATACAAAAGATTCTTAAAACGGGTTTAATATGGATTTTATTTAAACCATTTTATCGAATAGAATACATAACGAAACTAATTTTTACTATCGCGACGCGACTGAATACGGGTTCTTGGCACGCTGGTATATCTTATAAATACTTTTCAGAACTTTCGGTCAAAGTATCCAAACGATTTACTTAAATTCGTAAATTGTATTGTCTTCAGTCTTAGAACATTACAAAAGATCTACATTGATCTATGCAGTTGTGAAGTATGTAACAATCAGTTGACCCCCGGTAAAATTGGGCTTTACGCGCAGTTCAAATTAGTTATTGCGTTTCATCTTAGTAAATTATCTCCAATTGACACTTAACACCGCAATAGAAGTTATGTTGGAAATAAACACATCGTATTTCTAACCCTCCAAGTTATGTTCACTCAAATGTTGTAGGTATATTTTCGTTTCAATTATATATATCTTTAGAGTTTGCTGATGCATTTCGCAGTCGCTGTTCCAAAAGTATATGCGCCGCAGTCATTGCCCCCCAGTGGCACCACACTAATTTGACTTTAAATAATTACAAATGTCATGTTTCAACTAGAGAAAGGCAAGTAACTATTATTCACTACGAAAAACCAAAACGCATGACGATGATAAACCTATTTTGTGCCCCACCCCATTTATCAAGTTCTACTTAGCCCCACATCAAATGCATACTTTCAGCAATTATTTTGTGCTTCTAACTTCAGACGATAGAAAAGTGTCATTGGTAACAAAGAAAACAAATTAACGCATGTTGCATGCATCTTAAGTACCTGTTAAGGGGCTGCCATGTAAACTGATCGCATCTTATGAAAGTCAAATTACCTCACAAGCCGCCCAAAAAGAAGCAAAGGCGAGTCACTCTCAAGCTGTAGCAGTGATTCGTGTTTTTATGCTATTCTTGTACTGATTAACCGAAAATTAGTGTAGAAGAACGAAGGGAAGACAGGAAAGGGACAATAGCGATCTCGGTCACGTGGAAAAAGGTGTTTCAACTTGTTCTTGCGATTTGGGGACTTTGACGCGGCGCTGTAATTGTGCGAGATCATTATCGGAATCATGTGGCATCTACGGAATGTGAGACCATTGTTTGTTTTAATTAATTTTTAGTTCTTTGGTTTGCTTGTAACGGTGCATGTTCTAACAATGATTGCACAAATGTAAAATATTAAAAGCATGAAGTTGTTTTACGGCGAGGGTTTGACGAATATAGAGTAGTTTACACCATCATATAATGCAACGGTCTTTTAGATTTCGTTTTGCGTGTTTGCCAAGCACATTAATATCTTTCTTTAGGTCCCATATGAACCCATTGTGATGTCATTGGTTCGCCTAAGAATCCTATATAGAGTGAGGCTTTTGAAAGATTTTGTTTTTTGAAATTGTGCAAGTCCGGGGTTGCTTAATTGCTTGATAAAATCTATTTCTTCTGTTGCTTACATTAAAAGCTAGATTTATCATTATAAACGAAAACACAGTTGAAATTTAATACAGAATCCACCCCATCAAAAAGGACTTTTTAATATTCGAAAGTTTTTATAAATTTTCATAATGATCCTTCTACTGAATTAACCTCGCTTGAAGAAAATTAAGGATAACCCACGCCTCTCAATAATTAAAATAGCTCATGAAGAAAATTTGAAAAAAAGTCGATGGCATTTACCAATAACCATGCTTAACTATTTTCAAAAAAGAAAAGCGAACGGATTCATTAATTCGATTAACCCAACTTATCCTTCCGCCCTTTGGATATGGAAAAGTCCTAAAAACAGTTTTGAAAACTTGAAATTATCCGCAACAGATAGATTCTGTGGCTAACATTACGTTGAGGAAATGATGAAAAGGATGAACATTACTATAAGCATTTAGGTAACCGTGTAACCTAGTAAAAGTTATTTTTATATAAATAAAATGTCCCAAATACATGAAAGGGCATAAACACAGAGAATAGCATACTGGTTAACATTCTCCTCTTTGATGAATTTGTCGGTTATCCTTTGTCGTTTGCTATGAATGCGTTGCTCTTGGAATCTGTTCTTACCTATAGATAAATATACATACATATATTATATCGAGGAAAAGTTTCTTGGAAATATACTTAAATAATATCCTTTTGCTGGCTGGTTGCTCTTTGTCTTATCAATTTTGTGTACACTGTGCGTATCATTTTAAAAGAGAAAATGTCAATGTATGTCATCGTAGTGTGATGCTGCTTCTTCATCATTCAGAAGGATAAGAAGCACTTTAGTTGTTGGCTTTTATCCTTTTTTTTTGCTGCTGATGCTGCTTTCTTGGTTGCTTCAATGATTCAACTAAAAATAAACCGACGACGAAGTAAGGCATCCCCATCGCATTTATCTACACAAGCAGAAAGGAAGCATAGCTTCTGCCTTCCATCTTCTTATAACAGCAGCAGCAGCAGTGGCATTGATTGGGGTGAGGATTTACTTTTGGAAAATGTGCGTATACCTTTCAATGCACAAGCAATAGCAATTCGTCAGCAGGTCCTCGGAAGGGGATAGGAGAATCTCTGTATACTCATAGGGAGTTAGATATGGGCGGCGATAGGGGTGGTGAATGAAATTCAGAGGGTATAATGCTTCTTTTCGACTATTTTCATTCCTGAATATGTTATAGAAATTGAGAGTCCTTTTGAAACTTTAATAAGCAAACGGAACTCTGTAGGGAGGTGTACAACTTTTGACACACTGGGACTGCACACATACAGAGGCAATACCACGCTATATGCCATGCCCCTCCATCACCTCTCTACCACACCAACTGCGTGAAAAATTCGTTGAATTGCAAACGTAACGAAGGAAAACTTTCAAGTTGTTTTCCTTTACGCATTTCCACCATCTAACCTTCGTCCTTCTCGTCGTCTTTAAATTCGATAATACACCGAACAGTTGTTGTTAGGATGGTGGTCGCAATGGGGAAGTGGCATGGTATGATGTTGGCAGCAACGTTTACGTTTGGTGGCGGGGAGGTATTGTGGAATTGGTTTTGCTTTTGGGAGTTTGTTGTGTGTCAGTGTACCTAAAAAGTGACACGATGAGAGAAATTGCTTTTGTTGTGTGCGCCAGTGTGTTGCAACAGCATTATTCTTCTAGGGGATGATGGGTGTGAGTGGGTGGGTGGTTGGTTGTTTTTTTCTTGGCAACTGTATTATTTAGCAGAGAGGACGAAGACGTAAGGCGAAAAACAACATACAACGCAATGGAAAGTGAAAGTTTTCCCTCGTTCGTCTTATGTAACAAGAAACGAGGGAAGGAAGGAAGCATTTTTTTTTGTTTTGTTTTGAAACTGAAAGTGAATTCAAGCGAGAGTAAGGAAGCGGAGGAGGGGCGCTGAGATATGATGGTGTGTTGTTCTTGTACAGCTGTAACATGGCAGCCTGTGGTGGTAAGTATGGTGCGTTTTTATCATCAGGTCTTGCTTTTCCTATCCAGAATTAATTTTCCAACGTGGGTACAAGAAGAAAATTTTCCCAGGAGGAATGGGAGACAGATAGAGAGTGAGAAAGAGGAAAGAGTAGAATGGTTTCAGATGGTGCAAGCAAGGGGGTTGTTAAGAAAATTGGGACAAAAACCTTATTTTCGTGTTTCTTATTTCTTTTTGGAAAGTGAATTTTCTTGATAACAGCAGTAGGTACAGTTGCATATAAACGTAGTAATATGTGCGTGTGCGTGTGCGTCTGTATATAGATTATATTATATAGAAGAAAACTTATGAAAACTTTGTTCGTACAAATACACCCCCATACTGAGGGCAAGCCGAAGAGGTAGAATAAATTCTCTTTCGGAAAATTGGTGTTTAGAGGGTTTGTTTAGAGGGTTGGAAGTTTAGAATTTTAGAATGGACAAGTGATGGATGATGGGCGGTTGGATTGGGTTAGTAAGAATTTTCGTAGATGACAGTGGGAAAACATCAAAGGCAACCCCGTATGATAGACGATAGGTGGCGTATAAAGTAACAGCGTAGGAAGAGATGGAATTGAAAATGCTGTAGCACTTGGCAGCAAGTGAAAGTTTTTGACGGTTTAGATTTCTTAGAAGTAAGTACCTACTTCTGTTGCTGAAAAGTTCCTTTTGAAATTTTATAATTTCCTCTTGGCGATGATGATGATGGCCGAAAGAATGCTAAGGGAAACGTTTTTTTTTTGTTTTTAAACTCTTAGCTATATTTTATACAATTTTACAGCAGTTGGTACATAGAAAAGTTTTGTTCGTTCTTCTTGTTAGTAATGTACTTGTACTTTAGTGGGAGTGCTTTTCCTTCGCTCTGGTTAAGTGGTTTTTTTTCCAATGATTTGTTTCCAACTCAGTGAAAGTAGGTAGTAGTTATTGTAAAGGCAGAGGTTAAAAGGAGTTAATTGAGAAGTACATTAAATTGTTAACTCATTCTCTGCGCTGACAAGTGATTAGTAGACGGAAATATCTAAATTAACTCTTCGTTGTGGTTATGCAATTTTTTTCGTTAAGAATGACATTGTCAGATTCTTCCATGGATATATAAGAATATCCCTGCAGGGAAATCCACAACAAATATCGCTTGTCGAAATAGGCGACTATAGAAGACATTAAACATCTAGGCAATGTTAACATCTAGGTGAACTGAAGATCATCGGATCGGATCAATGTGGCAGGTCTAAAAAACTTTGGATCACACAAATGTAGCTACACCATCATTCGATTAAATAGTTTTTCAAACTTTCGTAAGAGGTGGGGCAGCGAATAAAAACTTTAAGGGGGTACAGGTTCTTGATCTAAACCTCGTCGCAATATAAATAACAAGAATGATACTGCCATTTTATATATGTGTTTGTATATATGCTTGGTACACCGTGGATCGAAGCTAAAAAAGTAGAGTTTAACTTAGTGAACTTTGCAATTTCTAACAATATACACCGACGTTAAACCTGATGTATACCTGCCTGTCTTCTACAAAAGACGTAATCATTTATTATTATATATTCCATGATTCAAAGATCATTTAAGATATCAGTGCAAGGCTTATAATATAATAGCATAAAGAAGAGACAAGACCCATGAGGTATTTTCATAATCTCTAATACAAGCCAAACATATATGTATGTGGACTTAAACAGTCCGCTTTTAGGAAATTTGATGAGAATTAGAAACGATAAACGCCGCATCAACGTTTTAAAATTGTTTAAATTTGTGAAAAATTTAGGAAAATTCATGATATGACCAAAAAAATATTGAGCTCCATTCGGTCATTAATAAAGAGAATGCGTATCAAATCTAATATGATTTTTTTTAAATAAAACTGCAATCTTTGTTTACCTACCTACATAAAAATCTTGTTAATATTTACTTCCAAATTAACAATTTACATATTTAATTTTGAAAACTCAATTGAACTCATCGCTACTAAATACTTATTCCGGAAAAGCTTTTTTTAAGGTCAAAAAAATAAAATGCGTGCGACTACTCCCCAAAATACCCAGTTGAGACAACGGACCGATTACGTAGACTTATTATTCTGTTAATTAGTTACCAGTGGATAATAACAATGCAAAATTACTCACACTGTCAGCGAGGAATACTCAAGATACGTCTACAATAAACAATTTTTTTAAATTAACAAAAAAAAAAAAACACTACAATAATTTTCAAGGTGAATTCCAAGGCAAACCACTCTACGCATTGTCTACGCATATAAATTTATTCAACGTACATAGATATCGCTTTCCTTGTTGCTCTTCATTGGATTCCGAATTAAAAACTCAGTATTTGCTGAACATAGTCACTTGAACGATGAAACATCGAACAATGTCAATTGAGGGCTCATAGTCACATTTTTCCCTTCCCAATCGCTTCAGTCTTAATAGTTCAGCACGCTGAAGGGCAAAATAATTACGCGCAGCGCTTAAAATCTATCCGCACTACCGGATTTCGCTGTCGGTAGTGCGTAGAAAAGCGTTTGGATCGCATTTATAGTGCTACCCTCAAGTGTGTACCGGTGCCTTTGCGGTTACAAAAGTTATCTATACATGATGTGAGTTAGTATTGGTGATCTTTAAAGCCCATTGCCGGTTCGCATTACGCTTCCGTCATTGCATTGTAAATTCAAATGAGTTCCTAACGCGTTTTATTTTCGTAAATAGACTTGACCTAAATTTTGACAGACGGGGATTGTGTCACGTTGAAAAGACGAAAAATAAAATGCAGATCGCTGTGCTAGTGCAGGCACTGTGCTTCTGCGTTTTACGCTATGTGTACGTCATGTGGTATAAGTAAGCTGCTAATTGGCCCTTGGAGCTTTTTTCCAATTGGGATGGCTGTTTCGTGTTTGTTTTTTTTTTAATTCTTGTGTTGTCCGCTGTATGCATTACTGATGAAGGTACCTACGCCACGCCAATGTGACGTTACTATAATTGTGCAGCACTTCCGCTTAGATATTTTCGTTGATAGCGATCGAGGATGGGTTGTTGGGGACTGATTTTTTGGTATTTGTTTGTGAGTTATGTTATACAAATAAACGTAGTGTTATTTGTTTCCCTGAGTGTAGTTTCGTAACAAAAATGTTAGCTTGTCTTTTTTTATTAAAAAAGAAAGTTATGTTTTGATGTGTAAAAATGCGTTAACTTAAAAGCATGTGCTTGGATGTTTATTATTGATTAAAACTAAATTTTTTTTACAAGTGAATCTGTGACTTCATTGAAGTTTGCTGAAAGTATGAGGATAACCCAATTATCCATAACTGTGCAATTTATTTCATTAAAAAATTAACAAGAAAAATTTACGGATGGGAATTTTATCAACGTGTATATATTCCACATACCTAGATCACATTCTTTTATATTGATTTTTTATCTAGGGGCCAAGTTCTCTAGCAACTTTATTTACAGTTACCTCGCTTAACTTCCCTTACGACGGAGCTGGAAACATCAAACAGGCCCCAAAAATGAGCAAAAATAGTATCTAATTGACTGACAGATAATCAAAAGTACACAATTCGTATTTAAAAAACTGGCTTGGAGAATGCATATATATGTATATATCCCATGAGGACTTAAAAGTTCTAGTACCTATGTATATTAAATTTTGCATGATAAAATATTCATAAATAATAAATGTCCTTGCAAAAAGTATTCAAATTTCAAAATAAAAGTGCCACAGCTCCGGCCTGACGAAGTTGCGCTAGAGGTTTCTATCGACTGCGAAAAGAGAATGCGTTGTCAAAGTTCAATAACCAGCGGTCCACATTAGAATGTTAAAGTCGATCAAAGACTAGGTAGGTACCTATCTACACAAGAATTTTGCACAAAAAGTAAGACGTCATTTAATCTATGATCTAACTCATGGCTCACGCATCACGAGTAAAACCGACAAAATATTATTGTGTCATCAAATTGTGTGTGAATAATCCTCATGAACAATGCACATCCTTAAGATTCGTGTTTTAATTGTTTTCAAATAAACGTAATAAAAATTTGTCTTTCACAAAATTAAATACGCAATATTGTATACTAGTGTGTGTGTATACCTACCTACCAACATGTCATGATTTCCTGTATATGCGCTTATTCAGAATATATGACGACGCATCAAGAAGAACTCGTTTATTTTGCAAATTCCAAGGATAACAAGACCCGCGATCCTCTCTGTAAAGGGACAAAAGAAAGCCCAAACATTTGAAAGGGGTCCTGATGCACGTAAACAGGCTTTTTTTCAACTCAATTACGCAATGCAAATGTTTGTATCCTTTCGCACATGTTTTAGTTCAAAATAGCATATTCACACAGAACTAAGAACAAGAACTTGTTGATATGACGCAACTGACTGAAAACACTGCAGGCGTTCTCCAAGAAAAAGTCTTGCTTCAGTCACAGACATTAAGGATGAAGTAAAGGGCCTTAGCTTCTGTTCGATTGAATTCTAATAAATGGAAGCAGCTATTGCATTCATAATGCCAATGCGCATAATGCGAGTGTGTGTAGTTTATATGTGCGTCTTACATAAAAAAAAATAAGTAGATAATAGAAGCACAAACGCAATGTATACTAACAAAAGGACAAAGTATTCAACGAACAGAGAATTTCAGCGGCGTTTTCTTATGTGACTATAGGTAGGTATCTACTTGGCATATGAGAATATCCTTCAGATGTTGGTATCGACCCAAATAGAAATCAACAATGAAGATCAAGACAGTTGCTTTGCCCTTCTTCATTATTTGTGTTGTATTCTGTTCTGCTTATACCGTGTACAATGATGTCACTGACAATTTGCATGAAGATAATTTACCTACCACCACTTACTCCTCTTCCTCATTATCCTAACCTCAAAGTATTTTCGTCTTTTACAACTTGTTCTACTTACAGTGCGTATATGCAGAAATGAACAATTTGATGATAATTAGAGATCTATTTATTTCGACAGGACAAAATCGTAAAAAAAAAGAGATTGGTGGGAACGGATATTTTATTTACATATTTTCCTTTTCTGTATAGGGTTTCATTCGGTGAGTTAATTTAAATGGGAATTAAGCTCGTAAAAAGTAAAGTAAAATGTAGAGGCTTCGTTTTCATATACATTTTATTTTCGTTCGTTATTGTTGTGTGTATGTATTTCTACTATGGGGGAGGAAAGGATATTGAATGTAGGACATTCTCAAGTTGAGTGGGAAATATTGTGCATGTTTTTTTTTTTTTATTTTAACTTAGAGATTTCAACGAAATACAATAAATGACAATGGAAGTGAAGTGATTTTTATTACGCTTTATTGTCGTTAAATGGCTTTTAATCGCATGAAAAGGGTTGTTTTATGATTCTTCAACATGTTGATTGAGACACTTTCGGGAGCTTAAGACGTTTTATTTGTTTTCTTTAGCTTTTTTCTGCATGCTTACTTCGAAAAGCTTTAGATTTAATTTTGTAGGAAATGTTTTAAATTGGGGTCTATCTTACACTAGTAAATTTTACTCATTAAAATGTATGTATCTACTTTATAAATGTGAACACTGTAGATTGACTTACGGTTATAAATAAAGGCAATGGGTTATGGCGATGTAGAAGTTAGTGTGTTAGCTTGTGATCTGGGTTGTGCAGGTTCAATCCTCAAAAGAGAAGAATAATGCACTTCATCCATTAATTAAGAGAGTGAACACATACATATCAACTTCCAAATACATATGCACTTTGTAATAGGCAAAACTTTCATCAGTAAAAAGAATTTTGTTGGTTATTAGCTGAGGCAATACCGCCACTCCGGAGAGTCGACTACCTTAATTTTAATAAGGTCACACCATCAAAGTGCTTTGGACTACTAAGCGAGAGGTCCCAAGCTCAAATCCGACCCAGTACCACCAAAAATATTTTATTCGCTACTCTACCTTTGCGAAAGACTGACAAACATTCAAGAGTAGAACTGTCATTAGAAGTTCTACTCCAAATTTGCGTCCGAAGTCGGCATTAAACTGTTGGTTCCTATCTATGTCAACAAAAAAAATTAACTTCATATAACCTAGACTGTATAAATATAACATATATGCTCCTAGATTTCGTAGTAGCTGAATTGATTACTGATTTTGGGTTGCAGCAATAGCTTTCGGGTCCATTAAATAGAGTTTCAGAGCCATGGCAGAGCGATGGCCTTTTCATAACTGTCAATATCTTTATGTCATACAACACAGTTTTTTATTTTTCTTAAAGCTAAGTTTTTGGAGAGTACCAAAGCAGTGCATGACTGGCTTGGTGTCTTTGGTATGGGAGATAATCCGTGAATATATTTTAATGTTTGCAGCTACCATACCAGAGTTGTAAATACGGTTGCCATGCTGTTGCTATTGCAATGTTCAGGTTACTTTTGTATATACCAGATTCCACTCCCAATTCCATTTAAAAAACCCCCGTATACCACTTTAATATACTGATTCTTATTTTTTATTTGTTTAATTGGTGAATACCTTCCGCAAGTAAAACTGACTTACATGATTAATATTAAGTAGTTAAAGAATGTTGTTACATTTCAGCGAACTTAACACCCCGATTCTGCCGTTGTGATAACGGCTCAGAAAATGTTTTAATCACATCACAAGTTCTTGTGATGTTAAAGTTTTCTGAGGATTGTTGTGATTCGATACCACTTGTCGTATGCCGCGAAAATCCTCAAAAGAAAGCGAAAATTACCACGGTTTAGTGGCGCTCACAAACAGAACTCTAACTTAATGAAATGTCACATTCGAAATATTGCTTTTGTGACCCTCATAAGCTGTAAGTGTGCTGCTAGAAAACGAAAAAATCAAAAAATTATGTTCACCTCACGTTGTGCTGGTATTGTGACTAGTGAAAAATCATTGAGGATTGGCAGAATCGCGATTTAAATTTATTTAAATTCGTATTGTTATGTTTGTTTAATAAAACCGTTTTATCTAGTGTGTTTAGGTAAGAATAATGAAAAACTAGATTGAGACGGTTAACATTTTGTTTGATAAGCCTCTCCTTATCTCCGTACAGCTTTGAAATTTCAATAACACTAGCACTTTGACTATTCTGAGTTTAAATGATGCTGGATATACCAAGCAATCATTTTTTAACTTTCTCGTATAATTTAGTATACTAAAGAGAAAGTTATTGCGATCGTGCGGAAATTTCGAACTCAAACTGAGTATGAGGGATGATATTACTACTATAGAGAAGTCCAAACAAGTGGGTCCGCCAATGCCATCCGTCGGTCTGTCTGTCTGTCCGGGCGCCGTACGATGAAACGGTTCGACGGATTTGCTTCAAAGTTCGTATATAAGGTTTTGTACTAAAGATATTTGGGATGGGGTCAAAAATTCTGCATACTCAGTTTTTGGGAAAAAAAATCGATTTACGGTAATTTATAAAACGGGCAATATCTCGAAAACTAATAAAGGGAACTTCAAAATTCACTATAAATTCAAATAAATTTGCATACTTAGATTTTTTAAACGTTTTTTTTTTAAAATTTTATTTTCATATAACGATTTTCTGAAATTTAAATTAAATTCGTTTTCTCAAAAACGGCTCCAACGATTTTGATAATTTTTTGTATTTTGAACAATTATGTGAAAAGTGTCCAATATGTGAAATTACATCAAAATAGTAGTTGCCGTTTTTGAGAAAATCAATTTTTTTAAAAACCAAAAATTGATTTAAATAAATTTCTTACCATTAATTTTCGATTCGTGTTGCGATTCAAAAACCCATCTCATGCACCGAGAAAGTTTCGTATGACGCAGTCGTGCACTTTATTTTGATAATGAAACACCAAAGACCTCCTACCACCGAACGCGTCTTGTTGTATTTTTATTTTTATATTGTATACTATAAATCTACACCTAATAAATTTTAATTAAAAATTATTAAACATTTTTAAAATAAATTCAGTTTACACTTAAAACGCCTAAAAAATTTAATTTGATTAAATCCTAAATAAATTTCTAAACAACATATTATGTTCGTACGTGTTAGCTCAAATGCATAAGCTTTGATGATTTGAATGGTGATAGTCATATGTTTAATTAAATATCACCTTGCATTCCACCGATCACTACGATAACGTCTGCATTAAATTTCATCTACAAACCAAACGTCACTATAAGATGACATTTGTGTATCGCAATACTAAGCTACTACTGAATATTGGATGTATACCTATACCCACCTATTCGAAATTGAAACTAGTATTTTGTTTACGATATGGGATTAAAAAAATACTATAATGACGATGACCTTCACAATCAAAAACTGCTGATGCATTTTCTATCGCTACTTCTCCGTACAATTTAAATACAATGATGTATGTAGGTACATATTTAGGTAGAGACCTAAGCACAGAACCGCAACTATCGTACAAAATGCTTTAAATTGTAAATAGTAAAAGGCGTAGGACGAACTATACAGAAAAAACAATTGTATTTTTAATGAACCGAGGCACTTTCTCAACGATTAGGGAAAATGTAAAATCGACGTTAGTCAAAAAAATCTTTCCTTTCCTTTCGACTTAAGTGTTTACTAGATGTCCGTTATTTTGATCAAAGATTTAATTTGATATATTTAGTACCTACGTAGTGGTCTCAATTTGAAGCATTATTAATTCATATGATCATGGATGGCTAAATTGACAATTATTTTTTCCAAATTTTCTGTAAGAACCTTTTTCTATGGTTCTGATTCCGGAATATAAATTAAAAACCTAGTATAGAAAAATACTCAAAGTAACAAATGTCTGTGACCAAGATAGGTTAACTAAATGAGAGCAAAACATGATATAAAAACATACCTATTACCTACTCATTGCTTAAACGATTCACGATCGAGTCACCTAACGGAAAAGAGGACATCTTTCCACTGCAATATAAGTTCCTAATAACAAAAAACTTATACAGAATTTTGGAAACAAAGCAAACAGATTAATACAACTTTAGACACAATGATGATGGCGGTGATGGACCCCACAATTTTGACCATTTGTCCGGCTTTCCAATGCATTCGAAATTCGAAAAGGAATGAGAAAACAAACGGCATAAATGCGAATACGAAAAAAATAACAACTGGATTGGACCGTGCCGCCAGAAGGACAAGACTACAATATCAAACCGTGGAAATATTTGTATACGCGTGCGCATAACCCATTAACCGGCATACGGTATACGGTTAGATAAGTTATAACATACTTTCTGCAAAAAAAATAAATACATACATACATACACATACATACATACATACATACATACATACATACATATTTCCACCACAAACTGTGCACAAATATAAAAAGAATTGAAACAAAAAACGTAACAAATCGATAAACAATTTCCAGGAAATCTCTTATAAATGTGAAACTTGATCGTTCCTTGAGCATAGTTTCACATTTTGCTCAGTTTTTTCTTCTCGTTATCTTGTTCTTCTTTAGCACATGTTTATTGCTACATTACGTAGGTAGGTAGCCCTACATACATATGTGTTTGAATTGTGTAAACCAGACTTGCAATCCTAGATCGACGAATGGCTTGGTAAACGTAGTTTGTCGCCTCGAATGCAGAAAACAGGTGTAGAAGAGGAGGAGGATTTATATTTAACTTGAATTATATCTCAAATTTGCAAACTTATGTATGCAATTAGTTTGAAATATAACAAATAATCGATTCTTAGGGCGAATGTGTAAATCTATTACCTATATATTATGTCGTAGGGAGGTACCTGTTCTCAATTAACGTTTTTATATATGTATATGTACATACGTTATGCAAATACCCTAACTTCCAACAATCCATGAAACTCAATGTGTGATTGAGTTCAGATAGGTATTTTACTTTTACTTAAATAGATATTAGGTATAAATTATTTATTTCTTCAACTTAACGCACACATTCATCCTTCCTTCTAATACAATTTGACATGTCGCGCGCATCAAAGCGCATGACGATGACGATGATGCGATCCTTTCTCGAGAATTTTGTCCCGGAGCTGCAAGATGACTAGGGTGTATCCTATGACTAAAAATTCACATGAATTAAATACTAGAAGCAGCATATCGGCAAAACCTCTAAAAGCATAAAACCACTCACAAAATAAAAATAAAAATAAGAATACATAGGTATCGCTAAGATACAAAAATGCACAAGTTCAAAAATAAAAATTCTATTCTCCTCTCGATTAGACAAATTCGCGGAAAACGCATCCGCATGATGATAGAATCTTTCGCTACATACACCTGATCTTCTGTTTCTTCACCTCACTGCGCCTTGCTGGTCGAGTTTTTGGCTATGTTTTGTTGTTATTTTTCATTTTTATGTTCTTTTGAACTTGGGACTGCATAACGTAGTGGACATTTTGTATTGGACTGAATGACTTAAGTGTTACCAAGTATACCTACTTTATGTCGTTCGCCGAATCAAAGTTAAATATGTTATGAACTGTTCTTACGACAATTATAGATCTTGTGTACTTAAATTTCTTTTGTAAAGTGGATGCCTACATGCTGATATCTATAGTTATGTATATAGTTTTAAGAAGATTCAATATAATATAAGGCATTGCAATCACATTTAGAATTAGGTAGGTATAGGTATGGCGTCAACGAATATGCTTAAAGATTGCATGAATTTAGTATACTGAAAGCGTTTTACGTTGAATTACATTTTTTAGTGAAATTACAATAACTGCTATGTACCTATACCAAAAAAATATGGTACGGTTGGTAACCCATCAGCGGAAGAAGTGTTGATCACTGCCAAAACAGCAAAGCGAACCTAACAGGATCGGACACTAACATAAAACAATACAACATAATTCTCAGCGACGGTGTTCGAGTTCGTTATGAAAAACGGCAAGTTAACAGTCTATTGCCAACTCTGTTCCTCTTTCTAACACAATTCGATTTTTTTTTTGCAATCGACTCGCCGGTCTTCCACTTTTGATTCAGCTTCTCAGCCGTTTTCTGTTTCATGCTTTTCATAGCATTGCATCTATTTCAAGGTATATTTGTGGCTCATAATTCCAGGAATTGAATTGATGATGTCGGAAATGCCTTTATGAAATTAGATAACATTTGCGACTCGTATTACCGTATACTGGTATTCATATATTTGTTATCACCTATTAACTCTTTATTGTATGTTACTCGTACCTACTTCACAGAAATAAAAATGCACTTAGTAGTCTTTCATTTATTTGTTATTGTCTAGCTTTGAAATACTTTTCACACTTCTTTTTTTGTTTGTCTCATTGCAGGAATTTCCTTGCGGTTATTAGCTGAAAATAAAATAAAAACAAAACAAAATATAGAAACAAAACATTTTAAATGCAAACAAAGTTCGAATCGAAAAGAGGAAGGAAAAAAGGGAAATTCCGTTTGGCATATACAAAAATTGCAACAATTATCAAAAATAAACATTTGGAGAAACTAAATTCTAGATTGGAGAGAATTCCGAAGAGCAACACTTGAAGGAATAAATATAACATTGAGAAAAGAACGCATGAAAACTATATTGAAACACTCTGGAATAAAAACGGATTGTTAATTTCAAAAACATCCCCTAAATTATTAGACCCACCAATTATAGTTATTATTTTAATATTATTTCTAATTTATAAAAAAACAATTCCTGTGGACTTTGGCTTGGATCGAGACATTGCTTTTTTTAAAAACAAAATAATAACACGGAAAAATACATAAAAATACAAAATGGATCCACAACAGCAGTTTTGTTTAAAATGGAACAGCTATTCGTCGAATTTGGCAATGACATTTTCAAATTTGTTCAAATCTGATTTATTGGCGGATGTGACGTTATCTTGCAATGGTAAGTGAAATTTTTTTCATATATTTTTTCTTGTTAATATTTCAGAGATTTGTTATGTTATGTAAAATGGGGGAACTTCTAAATCTTCACTTGGACTAAAACGGTGTGAAATCGATGTTTATTTACCTGCTGCATTTTTGAAACTTTTGCAGAATCCCACATTCGCTTGTTCAACAAACGGCTTTTTATTTTAGGTTCATCTTCAGACCAATTTAGTCTAAAAACTGAAAATGTTGAGGTTCCATTTCTGTTAAGGAACTCATATTTATAAATAAATAACATAGTATCCGTACCCTGTTATGTGGGTAAATTACTATCTTTTTAGTACGTTTAAATGGCTATTAAAAAAATAAAACAATAAAGATTTAAAGTTCCCGATATGTTCAATGTTTAATGATCTCTAATCTTTTATAAATTGGACTGCACAGTTGCAAATAAAATTAACATATAGGATTCGCCATATAGGAACACATATAGGACATGTATTAAAATTCTAAAATTACTTAGGGAAATTGTTAGGAACCCACCTATGATCGATAATATCTTTGTATCCCTACAGAAAAATAGTTCTTCCCGATATATAGCAGACTTAAGGACACGCGGTTTCCAGTAATCCTGTCGAAGTTATAACGACGATATTATTTTGCTACAAGCTATATTTTTCTTTATAACATCTAAGAGGTTCGATAGAGGTTCAGAACTGTATCGACAGAGGATAAATGCTTTGTATCCAAACACAACGGTTTAGCATCCATAATGACTAGCTTTTAAAGGGGTCTGCTTCAAAGTGACGAACTGGGTACTGACACTGAGACTTCAATATCCGCTTGGCTGGATCATTCTTGTAGTGTGACCGTTCCAATATAGTCGACACAATGTCTTAAAATAGAACTCATAGGTCTCAGAGTTACACCTTTAAAGCAGCTGTACATGACTGTCCTGGCTTTGTTTTTTTAAATACCTATACAAAATTGGGTAACATTTCACATCCAAATATCCTATATCCATGTACATATCTCCAAAGTCACTCGATCTCTAATTACTTAATGACCCAATTTGATAAATAGCTTCCTTCCTCTGTATCGCACCCTTTAGTAAATGCCAAAAAAAAGAAAAGAAACAAACGGAAGTATAAAATCTTTTCATTTTGTTGCGGCCTTGCCCTTAAAGGAAAAAGGAATGCCAATCAAAAAAAAAATCGTTCTCCTCCACCTTCTAGTGAAGCTCATCATTCGCACACCCAACAGTAACAATAATAACAACAAAAGGAGACAAAAATACAATAAAATTAAGAAACAAGGTTAGAAGGTGCTGTTCGCAAATATGAGAGACTCAACTCAGTCATTGGTGTTAAGTAATCTTCGTCCCGTTTTATTTTATAGCATTTTTACCAACATCAACGTTGTTGTTTTTGTTCTTTGAAGGTCGTTTCATTCAATTTATGTTTCGCGCGTAACAGCCAGACATAGATTTTTACATCAGAAGAAATTACGTCTCGCCTCACCACCCACTTAAGGATATGAAACGTGCTATTTTTCTTTTTTTTTTGACAACTCCAACCCCTAAAACCACCTACACATGACAAAAATGTATCTACGTGTAAGAATATGCTTACGATTTATCAGACCGAATGCATAACTTTATTTTTCGTAGAATCGAAACCCATTTACTCGCTCATAATATTCATAAACTGGAGATGGTCTATGCTTCGACGTGTATATAAATATATAGGATGTTCGTATGTTATTAATTACATCTTTTTTTGCAGTATAAAGGATATACTGAAATGTGTCTTTTTATTGACACTTTCCCAAAATTACTTGACATATGCATAGATTAGCCCTGTCCTTAGTTTGATGATTGTTGCATTCAACAAGTTTGCTAAGTAGAAGTAGGGTAGTGGCACCTGTTCCCGAACGTCCCCACTTTTCAAACACTTTTTGGAAAAATCGTTATAACTTCATTGTTTTTTCAATATTCTCCTTCAAACCAAAACAAATATATGACGGCACATTCCTTCTCCAAACCCAAAGAGTTTCTCATGGATAGAATAATGTAGCATGTGCTAAAATATGATCAGTTCACAGGATGCTTTCGATAAATGCCATTTGTTTAATTTAAAAAAAAAAAATAAAAACTTATAGTGAGCGTCCGGGAAACTAGAAATTGTTTAAGGAAAATGCTAACGTAAGTACTTGTAAGTGTTTAATTTTTTTCATATAGATGCTTTAGTTATTGACATTTGTTCAATTTTAATTTTTGTTTTTAATTTTCTATAGAAATTTAAAGAAATATATTCTGTCTTGGATTTTGTGTAACCAAAACTCCGAACAATATTAGAATTCCTATTTTCCAACACGAAACATGACATATTTCCTATTTTCGAACACCTATACTTTGGTCATATAACACCTCTGTTATGGTGTTAATAATAGGGCAGTTTTGTGGTTTCCTGTATTCGAACAGCTTAATATTACCTCAGAGGTCGGTAAAATGAATCGAAAAAAATACGACGAGTCTTTATTAGAACCGAATCGATGAGTGTTCGAAGTGCGAGTCAAGAATTCGGGGTTTCGATCATAACTCTCCATGATAGGGTTAACGGTAAAAAGTGGAAAAAAAATAGTAATATAGAAAAAATAGTCACGCCAATTTTAAACGAAAGGTATGGGAATAAATTGTATAAAGCTTTCCTGAAACACCATAACGAACTATCCTAAAGTACTGCTGATCGGTAAGGCCAGATCAAAAATAAGAAAAGTGACCACTCTCATAGCTGGATTGTTTTCGGTTTGCATTAATTATAATTAAAAAAAATCTTTAATCTAGATTAGAAATAGATTGACTAGTTAAAGCGTCACTGAAACTAAATTGTGGTAGCTAAAGACGCGAAGTTTTGAATGCCACGTTGATTTGATCGGTTTACACTTAGCGGCGGCTACCGACCAAAGCCTATTAGGGTTGACTTTTTTATAATTTGCACGTGCAATAGGGACTGTTAGCACCCTTATAATATTGAAAGTACCACGGGACGGACATTACGGAAATGAGAAATTAGAAGAGAGGATGGGAATGCGATGCACATTCATTTTAAATATTTGCAAATTGTAGTGGTTTGGAAAAACAGAGTTCAGGTAGAACATTCCACATTCGTTTTGTGCGGCAGAGGAACGAATCTTTATATTTCACAGTACGCCCGAATACAGACTTTAGGGTGTTAAAGCATCTCATGTTTAACATTAAGTGAATTCAGTTACCTATTTCCGACGATACACTGTCAGTTGGTCTGTATGTCTGTTTATGCACGTCTTTTTTGCAGAATTTTTATGTTGTCTTAATCTTATTTCAACGGATTTATTGGTTGTGAGGGCCCTAAACTACAGAAGGTATTTGATGAAGACTGTTTTGTATTACATACTTTAATCCGTGTGGTATGACAAGGTTAATTTAAATTTTGCATGTATACCTAGGTCGCCTCAATTGTATCGACTTTTATCGAAAGCTGTAGCAAGTAGTTAAAGAGAAGTACCTTATGGCTTCCATACCATAACCTTTTTTAACACATTAATCATTATCTTGAAACCTATTTTCCTTCCATGTAAAAGTACTGTCAATGACCGACTAATGTTTAGCCCCATACTTAAACCATTCCTCTGAATACACTACATATTTACCAATATATTAGCAAAAATGGAACACAGTTTTTATTGAAAAATCCCTTTATCTCACTCGTCTATGGGATCATTCGGCACAGCATTCCTTTACTTATTTGTTACTACTTATAAAAGATATTCATTTACTTTTCCCGTAGCTTAATACATGTACTTTATAGTATATCTCACATAACCGACAAGGCGACAACGTGCTCTCGTTTATGTTTGTCTATGAATGCTACGCATAATGTGTCTTAATTTTTTGGGGTACGGACAATATATTATTTCTCCTGGCTGGTTCTTTTTTCCTGTTTTCGGGATTCCTTTTCCATTCAAGTTTATTCATTTTCTAAGATTACAACCGGTGTGTGTTGTGTGTTCCGTTCGACGACCTTACTCACTTCTTTTCGCTCCGATTTCATAATCAGAATGAAAAAGCACAATTCCGACAGCAAGACCGTGGAAGTGGTACCAGAAAAGGCGACGAAGAAGGTAAAAAAAAAACACAGATCCAAATACCTATATAAAAATAAAAATAAAGGCGTCTCAGAAAGAAAAAGTTATAGTCGGGTCTTTCGCATACCGCGCGCCGTGTGTACTACCGCTACGTTACGTATACGCATTACCATTTATTATATCATTAAAAAAATGATGATGATGTTGATGACGACGATAATGTTTTTGGTTCTTTGGGTTGTTGGATTATTGGGCGCACTTTTAAGGCAGGAAATTGTTGTTTTTTTGTTCTATCGGGGAGTCCCTTCTGATATTTTACTCTTTTCGACGACAGTGGGTGGGTGTAGGGTACGCATTGTGTCTGGTGAAAGTTCAATGTCCTTGCTAGATAATTTATGTATGTTTATGTTTTCTTTTCCTGTCTTTTAGGCTTTTGCTTCGGCACCCTTACCCCCATACACCACGTCTTGTATTTTTTTTTTGTGTCTGTTGTATTTCCTTATCACTTGCTTTAAGGAGAGAGAAGTTTTGATATCTTTCGGTGGGGCTTGGCAAATGGGGAATGTTTGATCATTGGGGTTGGTTTTGCGATTGTTTATTTTATTATCCATTTGTATATGTGTAGATACATATATTTTATATGTCTGATGAGTCTCTGCCAAACAGAGTTCATCTGCTTAACCTACTTTCATTCATTGAATTTATTCAAACAAGGTGGATTTGTTTTTATTACCAACATTATGAGACCCTTTTCTTCGCTTTGCGTCTGGAAAGCATATTCTCCTTGAGCAAGGACAATAATATCATATTATGTGTTCTAGGTGAACATATGGTTTTATGTGCGGTTTTCTTGAATCAATATTTTACGCGATTGTAGGTGGCAGTTTGTGTGTATTGATTTTTTTTTCTGTTTTGTCTACTAAGCATTATTTTTCTGCTTATACATATTTGTGTATTATATGTGTGCTTGTTGATTATGGTTGACTTAGGTCAGGTTTGTTGCGAAAATTTTATGGGAAAGTTGTTGTGATGTGGAATCAAGAAATTTTGCTGAGGTACTTGCTGTTGGCTGTGCAAGTATTAGCACTGCAATTTTGCGTAGGATATTTTAGCTATGTATGTATATATTTTAAAATAACTTGGAAGCTTGAAAATCTCACGCTTCAAATGTTGTTCTCTTTCTATTTTATTAGACGAAAATAAATTTGTCATGGCAATTCTATTAAATTGGTTATGCTGACTTTATTTTTAGACTTCTGCCTATCTGTCGTAGACAATCGTAAAGAGGGAGTTACAATTTAAATTAAAAAAAAACAAGAACAGTTGTTTATCTCTACATACTTTTTTTCCAGTCTACCTACTAGTCAATTGAAACATAACGAGTGTGTAGGTACTTAATTTCATAGGCTTTCACAAAAATAAAAAGAAATAAAAATATTTCTTATTCTTACTTTCCATAATTAAAACAAATAAACAAAATAATTTAAAATGATTGTAAAATGTCACCCTTGGAGAATATTAATATTAAATACTTCCTCATACTCACCCTGCTGACATGTGCTTTAATGTCCCCCGAATTAAAATTAAAAGGATATATTTAACACTTCTTCTGTGGTTAACAATCCCTCAATTTTTATTCATACATCGGGCTTTAATGGAACACGAAAGAAACAAAAACAGTCGTTAATATTCATTGTTTTAGTAGGACAAAACAATATGTTGCCAACACCGTACGATAGCGCATGTTATAGCTGAGCTGATGAAGACGATGTTATACTAAAAATGAAACAAACCTATTCACATTCAGAGAAAAAATATTACATATAAACAAATCTCCTATAGAAGCGCGCCTACCCACACCAATTTTAATCAAGCAACATTTTTTGATTGATTTTACCAGAAATCGCCAAAGGACTTGAATAGTCTTGTTCTGATAAATGCATAGTATAATGTTGGCATACAGAAGAAAGGTATAAAAAAAGAGGAGAATACATTTAGCCCTTTGAATTCTTTTCATTTTTGCTACTGCTGTTGAAGCTGTGTTGAACCTTCCAGGTCTGTATCAGTCAAAAGGGCTGATACTGGCTTTTGTTATGTCAACTCATACGTTTCTGGTTTTGTGCGATTGGACGACAACGAGGACAAACACAACCACAACTCTGCGAAATCAAGTACAAAATTCGAAATGCTTCTAGTGTCGCTGTACATGCACACGCATCACTCACTCAACACCGAACAGCAAGTATAGAAAAACAAATTCAAACAAAATGGTAGATATACAACCACCCAGCCAGCAGACAGGACACTTTACACTCAACCCTTTGGAATATCCTTTTCCAATTTGTTTTCTGTTTTTAATTTTTATTTCAGAGGCAAAAAAAGCCGAATATCTCGCGTTGGTCCTTGCAGGCATTTTTGTGTAGATACGTGGGTTGTCCATAACCTCTAACCGATTGTTTTTGAATTTCTTTTCCAAAGAATCTATAGCCGGCGCGGGTGGACTTGTAGGTAGAAACGGCAACTAACTCAAGAGGTGGAGACGGCGAAGCCTATCAAGCGCGTAATGAAAATGACTGGATGTCTGGGTATTAGTGTCATGTGGTTAGAAAGTAAGGGTCTGCCTCTTCAGCCATCTCGATATATGTTTGTATGTTCAATCAACAAGAAAGATTTATTTTACTTTTAAAATTACTTTTAAAAATAGAAAATGAATATTTACTGCGCACTTAAATATGTCTGCTAGGTGAGTTTTGTTGGTTTATAATGCTCTCAATGCATTTTTAGATTTCCAATAATTTTTAAAAGAACAAATAATGGATTTTCATCATGTTTTTTTTTTGACGAAAAAAAGGATATAAATACAAACTCACCTAACTATTTAAAATTGGCATACCTATTCAAATCTTTACTTTCTATCTACACATTTTTAATGTATATCCTATTGAGGAATGAGTTTCCGTTTTAAATATCATGTCATTAAATACAGCCGAGTTCCTAAGTGGTACGAAACCCACTCATATTCATTTAAAATGGCTTCAATAATGTTCAATCCCACATAGGATTGTACCCACTCTCACGATATTTCATAAAAGAACTAATTTTTGAAGATTTTCAACAGAGTTGTATTCAATTTAATATAACCATTCTTTTCGAGTGGATATGTGCTTAAATTCAATAAAACCTATTTTTCCAATCTCCTATCACATAGTAAAAAATTTCACAAGGGAGTATGTACATATATCCACACAAAAATATAATTCTAAATAATAAAAAAGTTTTAAAATAAATCATTTGCCTTACACAAAAAAAAGGAATGTCATTTATCCCAAAAAAAGTAAACATCATAGAAATTGCCCAGATAAGATACAAGAACTTATCAATGCTATTGAAACTTTTCTGCATATACGACGTGTGGCAAAAAGGACATTGCAAATTTGTATTCAAATAAGGCACATAATAATTGAGATATTTGGTTGAGTCGCTCTTTAAGTTGATAAAAAAAGTGTAAGGGTGTATTTATTTTATAATTGAAAGTAGCTATGCACCTAATGAATAACCCTAAACATATAGCAAGGGTCTCTTCTGATCGCAAAAGATCGCCTACACTTTGGCACTTCGGATACTGGCAAATATGGCCGGCATCAGATTGAGGTTCTTCAATTGGAAGTGTGACTAAAAGTTGATCTATTAGGTAGTGTTGATTTATGGTTATACGAAAAGCTTTCTCCTTCAAAATAACTTTGTTTTCCATTATGTATTATAACTGGTTTAGTTTTACTTAACATAAGGTGCCTATGGTTGTTTTATTTTTTTATATACCAAACTACTCACCTCAAAGCTACATGAAATTGTATTTTAAGGTAGTAAGAAAATAGAAATAAGTAAACAAGACAAATTCTAAATAAAACCTGAGTAGCGCGGGCCCTGTTCTAAAAAGTATGAACATCCACTACCTATGCGACCGCATGTCTCGTTTATTTGTTATCTTCTCGAATATGTGTATATGCATTACCTGTACACACATTTCGTTTTAATCCGTCAAAAGGGTTTGTCTAGCTAGTGTTAACGTCCTTCTGTATGAAGTAATTACATTTTTTCATCCTTTTATGCTTTTGTCCTGTATCATTCGTTGTTGCGATTATGTTTCAGCTCTTATATGAAAACCCAACAACATAGAGTAGGCTTCAGATCCACGTATCACATATTTTCCAATATGAAATTTTTGCTAAAAAAAAGAAGAAGATAGGGTTATGCCTGAATGAAATGTTGATCCTTCACGAAAGGATGAATTTTCATTTCTGTCAATATGATGGTTCAGTAAGAGAAAATTTCAAAGCATAGATAAACGGAGATTCTTTATTATATCTGTATATGCATGAAGGAGTGGGTTGCATCGCATGTCAATGTTTATGAATTTTTTGCATAAATTGTGGTTGTATGTATTAAATGAAACTGAAACGTTAAAGTCTAATATTTAACATTATATTTTATAATAACCACAGGCGATATCTCAATATATACATAAAATGTCTTCAAAGCTTTGATATATTTTTTTTAATATTCAAAGCGATCGAAGATAAACAAATAAAAATATGCCAAAATTATTTACTTGCGTGGCCCAATCATTGCACCAGATTCACCAAAACATGCGACACATGTTTGGCGCCAATCCAAGGACAGCTATTTGTCGTTACGTTAAGTAATCTATAAGAATAAAAAACAAATATTACTAATAATTGTATTGAGCCAGTAGATTGCAGAAATTATCAACAACAAAAAGATCATAACTTTTATCAATTAGTTTCTATGATCAGTTATAGAAATGCGATGCCAAAAAATTACAAATTGATGAAGACATGAAAAAATATGCCATGACGCATTTTGTTTTGGGAAATGCACATAGAATTTATTCTATTAATACGTTAACGATTGATTCACTACAAATGTGGCGTCTAAAGTTTTATTTGTTTGGCGATACTATTGGCATATTTTTGGGGATTTTTTTTTAAATATAGCTAGATAAAGAAAAAAACGTTGCTCGGCGGCTATCAATTCCATGAACTTTTATTGAAAGTTTGTTGCATGAACTATATGTATGTTGCTATCGCTGATATGCAAGTGGTGCTTGTTTTTAACTCAATGTCGATGAAAGTGATATTCACGATATTTTTATTAGCGTTGTTATTTTTTGTTTAACTAAACTTGAAAACCGGTCCGGGCTTGTAAATATAAAATTTGCAGGGGCCGTAAGCGATTGAAACTTATACTAATAAAAAGACATCAGTGTAAAAAAAAAAATGTGTAAGAATCCGCAGTCTTAATTGAGGGATTGAATCTGACACTATTGCCGCTTCAATCCCTCGAGCTGAGCAAAAAGTTTTGAGCACATTTATTTTCGATAAGTTTCTTATTACACCCATTACAGATAATGGGTTGTTTAAAATTGTAAATCTGACGTTCAATACATTCCACTGAGTTACGGTTCCCATTTAGGAAAACAAAAAAAAAATTGTTTAACAAATTATATAAATAATTTAAAAAAAAAACGTGATATAATATGTACTCATATAAATATCATTCATATTCTAAAAATGCAACCCTGAATATGCGTCACGGTATACAAAAAGAATGACTATGCTAAAAGAAAAACAACATGATTTATTTATTCGTCTATTGGTTTTTGCAAAAAAGCTTGAAAACAAACTAATGTAAACCTTAGACATATTTATCTGTTCAAGTGCTTTACCAAAATGCAGTTTTTGTTAAAAAAAAATTATATCGTACCTGATTTGTGTGTTTGATGAGGCGACGAAATGCGCCCCAAAAACAGCAGCAACAAGAAAAAAAAACAAACAGCATCAGAAAAAAATGAATTTCTTATTTGCTAATTATTGTGCGCAGCTTATATGCGGAAATAGCAGCACATACACGCGCTGTCGCAACGGCTAGCATTTGTTTAAACAAATGACGCGTTTCATTAGGATTTCGTCTTTCTTTTTTCCATGGCATTATACACATTCCTTTTTTCATTTGCTTCACCAATGGTTTTTGGTTATCTTTACAGTAATATATTTTTAATATACATTCATATATGTATGTTATTATTTTGTTGTTAGGTATATACACAAGCTCACATGTGCATAGTTTTATTGGCCCTACACGAGTATGTGTGTGGTCTATGCTTTTCAAAGACTTTTTATTTTTTTTGAATGTCTATCCTATTTTTATAATAAGCAACAAAAGTAGGTCACAAATACAGTAGAAACGAATGCGCGAAAAATACAACGCATCAATCGGTTTTCGTTACTGTTACAATTTTTTCTAATTTTTGTATTATATGTACATACAAACGTTCTTTTATATACGTATGTTTTTGATCAACATTTTTGGGGTTTTATTTTTTTTTTTTGATTACAATTTGGATGATAATATATTATTTACAGATAATTTTTATTTTTATGAGTTTAAGAATTAAAACTATATTATAAAGGCATACATTGTATGTTGGACGAGTTCGTTTACCACGAAAAAGAAAATAGGTAATATGCTAGACTTAGGTAATAGATAAAATGGCAACAAATTGTTTCAGATCACTTTGTTTATTTAAATACAGGGTGCGTTTTATGTTCCGAGTCTATGTTTTTTTTTTTCACTAATATATTTTTATTGATTTATTATACGTTTTTTAACATTATGTGTGGAATATGATGTCGCTCAAGTGCGCGCCTTCGGTAGTGGCGCAAAGGCGATGAGCTCTTTTAAACACATTTTGCATTTTCAAATGTAACAGTCGTGATATCAACTGGCCTTCAGATTTCTTCTTATAGGGGTAATTGAAGTACTCCCGTGAGAAAAAAATTGGAGGCTACAAATCAGGGGATCGTGGGGGCAAGTCGATATCGCCACTTTTTGACATTATTTGGGCGGGAAAAATCGCTCGTAAAGTTCGCATTGTTGCAAGGGCTGTCCAACGCGGGCACAAAAAAGTTTTCCAACATGTCCAGATAGCAGTCAGAAATATTGGCTAACGGCTCCGCCGACCCAAATGGGGCACTCGTATGAGTTACAATAATTTCTTTTGTTTCTAGTTTTTGCTTAGCACAAATTTGTGATAGTTTGCAAAATAATTTAGGAATCATCTAATGGTCCACTGTAGCACTAGGCATGTATCTCATTTTTGTTGTGGAGCAAGTTGGGCGTTGAGCTATTAAAAATGCAACATTAGTCTCCATGGAGAGAATTAAAAATATATAGGCAAAATGATACCTATAAACAAAAACCTACACTAATCCTTAGCCTCTAGTTACCGAATTGTTATTACTGTCGAACCTGGAATGATGGGCCTGCTTAAGTAAAATACGTTAGTCATCCACTTATTTCCGTTTTATGCCTAGGCTTTTTAACAAAAGGCATTATAAAAATATCACACGAAAAATATGCAACCAATTTCAACAAATAAATACTTGACTTGCATCACTTTACTTATACATTATACTTACATTATATCACCTCAGTTTTAGATTGATCTAAACATATGTAGAGCATTTTAGCAGTGAATTATTAGCAAGCCAATTAAGTATATAAATGTTCAATTACACAAAAATTTTGACTTCTCATAAAAAGGCTTATGTTGCAGATTTATCACTGTAACACTGATGTCTTTTGAAATAATAGAGTTATGTGTAATCTTATTACATCAATCGAAATATCTTTTTTTTCAATAAAAAAACATTCGTTTATGTAAATTCAGTAATGAGGAGACGATGTAATATGTGAAATTTAATATTATCCCCGAAAAATTCACATAACCTTACTTTGTTAAGAAAGCGTTAGTGCCTTAAATTTTTAAGTAATATAGTTGATAAATTTCTTCTTGTGTATGTATTTTGACTTTAAAACTGGCCAAATGATCCTTACGAGTTGTAGCTTTAATTTTGCGTTAAATCTTTTGCAAGGAACTAAAAAATACAATGAGCCTTTCCAATAACAAATTGAATGTGGCGCCTTCTGTGTAAATTTTATTTCTTGAGTATAGGAAACTCTAAATTCCTTCTTGGAACGGGCCGATATAAACCTACATATACCTACGTTAATACAGTTCCTTTGAAGTAATTTCTCTTGATCTTCGATTTTAATATCTCTGCCGCAATTGACACCCGCACGGAAAGCAAGAAATGAGCAAAAAATGTCAGTTACTCTCGACTTGCTGTCAACTTGTCATTTCAGTTTTCTGTTACAACACACAACAAGTGATTTAAATTGTTTTATCAAAAAAAAAAAAAATAATATAGAATTAAAGCAAAAATCAATCTTCTTTCTCTTGGTTCCTTAAACAAGATTTTCATTTCTGAGCTTCACAAATACTCTTAATGCTTCTATATATTTATAATATACCTATGAAATAGAACCTACTTTTGCTTCACTGATGTACACACCAATTCGTGGCGCAGTAAAGAAACATATTTGTATTAGAAAAATGGGGTGGGCGAGAAAAAATCCTTGAAAACCTAAGGTGCGTGTTGTATATCTTCAAAATTTTATATAAAACATAGAGTATGTACATATAGATTTATTTTGACTTGGGTTCAAGGTCTTTTACTAGGAAAATGTAACGAACAACTTTTTGACTTCAAACCATTTGACACCTTCCCCGCGCAATAAGTTCCTTTCGTCAATTTTATTATTATTGTTATTACAGGTAGAATGATTGAAGTTGAGCTGAAACGTTTTTTTCTTCAACAAAGAAAATTGTGTAATAGGATGTTAAATGGGGTTGAAAGTTAAGTTACAGGTCGTCTTGAGTTTATTTTAAGGAACAAATTTCTTATGTACTTCCATACTATGGTTGAGGAACTGTTTTTCGGGTAATTAAAACATCTGTGTAGGAATAACTTGTTAATCTTTAATGAGACTTATGCACACATATCAGTTGCCATACAAGGCTGAATTGATTTTAATTGTTAGATTTAGGGAAGAATCCATCTTCCTTTCTTTTTACTATACTATGTGTTCCAAGACAATGAATTAATCTCCCTCTCATTAGAAATAAACTATATTTTTTTTAATTTATGTGCCGTTCGCTTTGTAGCTTTTATAAGATTGATTTAGGAGCAAACAGTTAGAAGAAAGCGATAAATGCATTTGACATAGCTTTTGAAGCTTTTAGAAACGAATAATATGACATAATATTAATATTTAAGGCCAGAGATAAAGTTTGCATTAAAATATTCTTTTGCACTTTTGCCAAATTAGTTTCATCTTCAAAGTGATGATTCAATTTGAATTGCCCAATTGACACTTTTCGTATATTTTAATTTCAGGTACAGTATTTAAAGCGCACAAACTAATATTGGCAGCATGTTCGAAGAAATTTGCAGAATTATTCGAAACAACACCGACAAATGGTCAGTGCGTTGTTATACTGGAAGCCACGTCACCAGACAATATGGCTGCACTATTAGAATTTATGTACAAAGGTGAAGTGCATGTTTCACAAGAGGCTCTGAACAGTTTTCTTAAATCAGCGGAAAATTTACAAGTGAGTTCGTATAAAAACTATTTTAATTGGTTTAAGATATTTAATAAAAATGATTTCTTCTCATATTTTAGGTTAAAGGTCTCTCAACAGAACATGGCAGATTAGCAGCTGCACAAGCGCAACAGCATGAAACACCACCCCTAGAATCTCCAACGGGTAGGCGAATTAATCGCAACAGTTTAAGTGGCAATGGAACTGGTGGTGGAGGAGGCGGAGGGGTAGGCAGTAGTGGGGGAGGAGGGAATGGTGGCAACAATAATACCTCAGGTGGTCCATTGGGCTTAGGAAGCTTAAAACAGGAATGTGATTCCCTTATGCATCCGAGTAGCTCAACATTGGGCGGAATTTCACCCTACCTGCCACAAATGTACAGACCGCTGTCATTTGAACCACCACGTAAACGAGCCCTCCGCAGTCCGTACGCCGAGCAAGAAGTTCGTGGCAGTGTGCTTAGGGATGGTTCAAAGAATAGTTCAGACAGTGCAAGTCCCATCAACAAACCGTACAGACCATCAAGCAGCGCATCGTCAAACGCACCAACGGAAGCGGACACAATGCAATCCGAGAGAGCTTCACCGTCACAATCAAGGTAAAAATATCAGTTTTATATTTGTTCAAAACAGATTCTAAATGAATATTGTGTTAATTATTTTAGTCGATATGAAAATCATAGTCCTCCGAGTACAACAGCCGGAAATGGTAATGCAGCCAACAGTGCCAGTGGGGGTTGTCTAGATCGGCCGGTGAAAACTGAACGCAATAATGGTAGTACAAATGAGGCTAATGAAGTGGAAAAGGACGAACGCGAATCAAATGATGTAGGAATATTTTGGAAATTTTCAGAAGTTTTGTGTTGAAAGTATTTTCAAGTTGTATGTCGTGACTATAGAAAGGAATAGATGATTCTAAATCTCGAACAACAACAGCGCAAAATATATTTATAATTTGTATTCTGATGGTCAAGCATTAATAAAATAAGCACCTAACAGCAATTTTATCCTTTCACAGTAATAATACACTGACAGTATCTTGGGAATATCCCCAATTTTTTTTTAAAATATGTCCTGACTATCAGAATATAATAAAATATTTACTTATTCTTTAAAATAATGGAATTGGTATATTCAAATATTAGAATGGAGCAGAGGATTTACGAGTGAAAATGGAAAACACAAGCTATTCACCTCCACCGCCGCCAACAACGAACACAACGCCAAATACGCCAACTGCTATTTTAGATTTGAAGAATGCAACTGATAGCGCACTGGCTAGTGGACTTGCTGCATCTATTGCTCCTGCTGATATGTTAAACGTTTGGAATGCTACAAAATTAAATAATAAGAATAGTGGAATGGTTAACACAGCTGATGGTGAGTTAAAAAAAGTGGTATATCTCTAACTGTAGAATTTAATTAAGGATACAACTGACCGTAGTAGCTTTACCATAAAAGCAAACATTTTTATTTATTTATCTTTATCCCAAGAAAATATTTAAATTCTACTGTCAGAGTTATATTGTTTTTGTTTAAATACAGAATTTTTGTTAAACGTCAAATATTTTCGGTTTAAAACAGGAATACATTTTCAAACGGTTGTGCAATATAAAGTGCCTTTTAACATTTCGTCATTACTTTATCCCTGAAATGGAAAAACATTTGTTTCTTGTTTTGAAGCACTGACACCATAAACTATTTGAAGCTTAATCAAAAATTGCATGTATTGTAATGTTTAGTTTTTGATAAATATTTAATTCACAAATATACCTAAAGTACATATTCAATATTTTCCCCCATAATAACTTAATTTTTTTTTAAACCTCACCCCAAATTGGCATTAATAAGTTATTATTTCTAAAACAACAAAATCCCCCCTCCATCCACCTACAGGAAAGAAACTAAAGTGCCTGTACTGTGATCGTTTATATGGATACGAGACAAATTTACGCGCCCACATCCGACAACGTCATCAAGGTATCCGTGTACCCTGTCCGTTCTGTTCAAGAACTTTCACCCGCAACAACACTGTCAGGCGGCATATTGCTCGTGAACATAAACAGGAAATCGGTATTGATCAGTTACCTCAACCGAATCATACGCAATAGGCATCGGTTCAACCATCGAGGTGCAAACAAAAGCCACGCAAGATCCTAAAAGGTCACATTTAAATTGTGTGAAAACAAGGAAAACAATATCAAGTTTAAAGATCATCAAGATGGATCTTCAATGAGCTAAAAAAAAAATTAAAAACCAACAACAAAAAACAACATCAACAACATAAATTTAAAAAGAAAAAGTTTGTTACCATTTTTCTTCAAGCAAAGCCTACTACTACTACTTACATCTTATTGTTTAGTTTCATCGTTTTAAAGCAACTAACGCCTAGTAAAATATTTATTTTAATAATTGGACAGTTGACTGAATTAATGAGAAGTTAAGGTCATTACAACAGAGAAATTTCATATATTTAAATATAAAAGAAACAATCCAACTGCAATAGAAAATAATTTGTAAAAAAAGAATAATAATAGTTAAACAATATTAATTTTTTTTTGTTATAATATTTGCAATGCAACCTCTATTAATTTGTTTCCTGTTATTTAAATAAATAATTACTTAAAGAATTAATTCAATTAAAAAAAAAATATCCGACTGAAAAAAGTTTTCAGGGTGCTATGATAAACAGAATAAAAATGAAAGCAAAGATATATATAAAAATTATGTTTTTATATGTGAAATTATATTTTTAATTACTGTTTTGCATTTTCTTTGCATAGAAATATTGAACAAAAAATGTAAAACAAACATTACATATTTTATATAAAGTAAAGAAGAAAAAACTAAACAAATTAGTTGCAATTAGTAACAAAGAAACAATAAAACAATACTACAAGTCTGAACGTTTTTGACTGGTCTCAATATATACAAGAAAAAAAAATAGTTACAATTAAAATAGTCTTATTAAAAATGCAATAGTGAAACAAACAAGCAAATAATGCCTCTATCCTTTATCTGTCTCTATCTCTCTCTATCTCTCCTTCCCTTTCTCCTTTACGAACATACATATTAAAGAAATAGCATTTACAATAATATTTACAAATATTTACATGAAATATACATATTTAAATATATATTTTTCTCCTGTCGATATATTTTTTATTTATACATAAAAAAAACCGGAACATATGCATGTATTTTTTTTATTTACAATAGTATAAAAAAATCACAATACAATACAAAATAATGAAACGAATCAAAACTACAGTTATGTTTATTTATTATTGTGCCCTTATTATCATGTTTTCATTATTATCTTCATCCGACAGTTTACGATAATACATCTTCTCACATTAACGTAAATAATAGGAAATAGTATTCCTTTACTTCAATATACTACCACCACAAGTGTCATTACAAAGAATATAAAATAATTAATATATATATATAAATAATACTTTATTATAACAAAACTTAACTTACTTCAATTGGCATTTTCAGATATGCTTGAAGAAACAGTGGCTAAAAATGTTCTTGCAACTGTGAAAATTCTTTTTTCGAATCAAACCCATTTTATTTTTTTTACAAAGATCCTGGCATCTGACATAACAAAAACGTAATCGCAATTAACTTTCTTAAAAGAATTAGTTTACCGAAATTGGTAATGAAAGAAAAGCGACATAAGGACAATATTGTCCTTTTCTCAGGAAACACAATTTTAAAATCAAAAAAATTGACATTGTTGGAATATTAATCTCATGCAAAGTAAGATCTGCAAATATTCATAACACACCGAAAATGTCCTCTTTAATCCATATCGTTAATTGATTGTTGAAATACATTAGCAAGTCATACAAACAGTAATTTTATTGAAACGAATACGAGTGATATAAAAACGAATTCTGTCATAATTAAAACAAATAAATAACAAAAGATACGTATACGTCCTCGAATTAGAATTTATTTTTGCAAGAAAATACAGTCGCCTCAATGCATTTACTTTTATCCCACAACAAATAAATAAAAACATGTATAACGAATTACAAATCAATAATCAATATTTCATAAAAAAAAATAGTGAACAAAAGTACCTGCAATCTAATTTTAAAATAATTATCTTAAATACACATTTATATATTAAATCAAAATATATACAAAGAAAACTATAATAACATTTAAAAAAAAAAACATTAAAATATATGTTTTGCTTAAAAAATAGAAACAGTTTTTAACTTTATCACAACATGCATTTAGAAAAGTGCTTGTTGAAATTAAAGTAATAACATATTAAAATCCCTTTAATATTTTCGTCAATTATTGTTACCTTTTCTTTAATCTTTTTTATACTTTTATTAGCATTTAAATAAAATAACTTCATACGCACATTTTTTTATTTTAAATTTTTTCGTTATAAATAAATTTATTTTTATATCTTTATTTAAAAAGAAAAAAAAACAAAAATATAACGGGTGCCTCAATAAAATGTACGTATATTTATATTAAAGCAAATAATAATATAAAAACAAATATTTACACAGGATAGAAATAGATGACAAAATATTGTTTAAACAAAATAAAAACCAATCCATACCACTCAGCCTTCGACCAACGACAAACATGCAATAGTCCAACCTTTCAAAAACGTTCCGAAAACATACCCAAAAATATATGAGCCAAATTACCAATTATGATTTATATATGTATATCAAAATTACACCTTTGAAACGATTTTCCAGGACAATCAAAAATTGAAGCACAAAAGCTTAAAATTCAAAATTTCACATTTCGGTTATTTATATATTTTTATGAAAAACTAAAATAGCAGTATAATTTTTAATTGAAAGGTTTTCCAAAAAGGTTGCAAGAATAAACATTAATACAATCCATTAATAAAAAAATAAAATTTCACGCAATAGTTAATGTTGTAAAAAGTAAAAATAAAATAATTTAATTAAGAAATAGATAAAAATATACGAAAATAGTTGATATTGTTTTAAGTTTCTGAAACCATAAGCCTTTAACAAAGAGAGAAAAATGTAAAAAAAAACTACTAAACAACCGAATACAATAGAAGTTGATGAAAATGGGTGTTTCTCAACTCAATATACAACATACAGGGTGATACAAAACAACTAAAGATAACAATAGATACTGTGTTCTTGTTTTTTAGCCAAAATATTCATTTAATATGTCAAATGTCATTTGCATAAATTAAAAAATTAATCAGAGAACAATAGAAATACTAAATACAGTTGAAAAAAAGAAATTCAATGAAAACCAACACACAACCAAACCCAGTTTATTTCTGTGATCAGCTCGATAAGGAATATTCTATGAAAAAAAAAACTTCCTTACGAGCAACCATACCATAATTAAATATTAACTTTAAATATATGATATATTTTAAAGCATAGTTATAAAACTAATTAAAAATTAAATTGATCTTAAATATACTATTTAAATCAATACAATTTTTAATTAAAAAAAACTAAACATTTAATTTATAATTTGTAAAGCAAAAAAGGAAGTAACGCAAAAATAAAATAATAATTATTATTAACAAAATTTTAAACTTGCACGTAATAAAAAAAACACTCAATCATTTCATTTATTCATTTTTTTGAGATATAACAATATGAAAAGTAAATATTCGAGTGTGGGGGCATGTTGTCCCTGTTTGTGCCTGATTTTATTCTAAGCGTTTACCTTTTTCTTACATTCATAACTCACACCATGGAGTCTGAATTACATTTTTAATAATTTGTGTGCTATGAATGTGGGAAAAATATAAGTATTTTTGTTTGCTTCCTTTGTGTTTTTAAGTTTTTTTTTTATTTCTACATTTAATTACTAATATGAAACTAAAAATAACTACAATAGGAACTCATATACCTCAGATTTATATTACTTTCTTTATGTTATACAAAGTTTAATTTATTTTCTAATGAAATAAAATAAAACCAAACCATTTACATTTTACTGAAAAAAGACAGAACTGCAATAGTAACTAAACTACCTCAATAGCCAATAGGAACTTTGTTTTTTTTGATACGTATATACATTTTGTTAGTTTTTTAAAAGCAAGATGTTTACTTTGATTTTTTATATAAAATTATTAATAATTTACACTTTAAAAAACATAAGCAGAATAGAAATATAATTCTAAATCTAAACAGTTAAATATGATGAACAATTCAACAATGAATAAATGAAAAGAAAGTAAAATGGTGACAAAAAAAAAATGGAAACAAAGTTAACTAAATATTTCCGAAAAATTGTAATTTGTAAATAAATCACACAAACAATACGAAAATTTAATAAGAAAATAAAACAAAATTTTACCTTTAGGCTATTCTATACCATGTTTCTTAAGTAAATATCTAAGGGAAGTTTACTATGAATAACATTTTTTTTTTATGTAAAGTATGTGTAACATTTAATAACACCTTGTAGAAATCACTTACATAATAAACTATTTTAGGCTACAAAAATATTTACAAAACTTATGTAAAAAAAATGAAATGAAAAAAAAACTACATGATGTTTGGAACTACAACTTAAGGAAAAAATAAAATAATCTTCAAAAGGAATTAAGAAATACGACATTTTTTTTTTAGAAAGAAAAGTAAAATAACACATTTAAAATTAAATTTTAGAGTAAAAATGAAAGAAATAAAATTAAAGCAAAATAAATTAAACAATTTCGGGTAATTAAAAAAAATTGTAAAAAATTATTCATTAAATTTTTAGATAGGTTTTTGTAAATATTCACAAAATTACTTTATACTAAAAAAAAAATAAAAAACACAAAAAAACACGACTCAAAATTTCTGGTGGAAAAATATTATTCATAAAGTTAAAATTTGTAGTTTGGTAAATATATACAGATGATTAATTTGAATTTCTAATTGGGATAAGTAATTCATGCTTAATCCAAGTCCCAAGAAAATGATGATTTCATTGCTGTATGTAATACAAAGAAATTATTTGAAAATAAATTAAAATCTAAATTCTTTAATTATAATAAATTTAAAAATACATTTGTAATACTAAAAAACATAAAATATTCACATATGTATTTAAAACACACATTGTTTGGCTAAATATAAGAATTAATAAAATAAAAATTCAGGCATAAAAAAACTTCAATCAGTTGCATAGAAAAATTTTATAATTTTGGAGTTTAAACTAAAAAATAAATGTGTATTCAAAATTTAAAAATATAGCCCAAAAATTTAAAACCGAAACAGGTGAAAAAAAAAATATATTAACTAACGCAAGTTTAAATAAACAAAAATTTAGGCATAAAATGTATAGAACACAAATATGTAAACAAAATTATAAATATGCAAACAAAAAAAAAATAATAATAAATGTACGAAAATTTGAAAAATTTAGGCAAAATTCAATGCAAGAAAATATATAATAAATAAGTCACTAAACTATTAACTTTCAACAGAATAATTTCTTTGTAAAAACTAAATTAAAGTAATTGTAAAAAAACAATGAAAATGTCGCCATTTTGCATTTATGTAAAAAATTAAAAAAAAAATTAAAAAAAAATTCAGGAAAAATATAAAATATTACTTATAAATATCATAAATAATATTAATTTATTTTGTAAAAAAAAGTTAAGTTCTGTTATACGTATCCGTTTTTCCTAACAAATATTTCATTTTAATTTTTGTGAGAACTCTTCTTAAGGTACATTCACATTTATTATCTATGTTTTATTTTTCCTGTAAATTTAGAACGTACGTAAACGAACGTATTTCGATTAAGATTATTAATGTTGTTAATTATGTTTGTTAGATTTCTTTAAACGTTAAAGAAAAGAATGTACTTATTTTTTTGTAAACTATCAATTTCTTTCCACTGAATATAAAATAATATGCATGTTTGCACTAAACCTTAAAAAAAATGAAATAATATTAAATTGCCTATACACTATAAATAAAATATAAATATAACCTAAATAAAACTCAACTAGTCAGATGTGCAACACACTCAGGTACAATAGAATGTAAAGTGAAACAAATCTATTTCTCTAAAAAAGAAAAAAAAACTAAAAAAGAAAAAAAAAGAATTAAAATAATTACTGTACAATTTTTTGTTATTAAGTTAAATATCTAAAATTTAAGTTGTTATACAACAGAAATACGAAAATCAACTTTGAGACATTTTTTCAATTAATAAGCAAAATGTTAAGAAACAAAAATTCTGTTTTATTTTAAGAACAAAAATTTGTAATCTGTTTTGTAAAATAATTTGTTTTAATTCTTTTTAACTCAAGCAATTTCTGTTTTCTTTGTTGTAAATTTATTTTTATAAATATTATTTTCTGTAAATTTTGTATAGTGAAAAGAAACCAGTTGATTCATAAATAAGTACACTATTAAAAAACAAATAAAATTGTATATTTTTTGTGAAAATGTATCAGTCGAAATTGTTAAAAACAATTTCGTTATCTTCTGCGTTTTATTTTTTAATTGATTTTAGTTTTAGTCTTTTTTTTTATTTGTAATAATTACATTGAAAGGAAGTCTATATTTTGTTCAGTTATAAACTGTTTTTATTTTTATTATAATAAAATATATATATTTCTTCTAATGAATATGAAAATGTGAAAGAAAAATAAAAGTTTTCAATTTGAAACATATGTTTTTGCTTTGTTTTTATTTTGTTATTATTTTTATAATTGGTTCTTTTTATTTTTTTTGACAAATTAGAGTGCATGATATGCAGTTTAAAATTTCATATTTGGCTCCGTTTTCAGATCAAAGTCTCTTCGTTGGTCTGATAAAAAATACCAAATATTAAATTTTACTTTACATCAGAAATCAGAATGTTGTTCTGAATGAATCCATTTAAATTACTGCTTAAAAAAAGAATGGTACGATATGTGATGAGAAAAGCCATTTAGATCTGTAAATAAATTGTTTCTGAAACAAGGGATGAAGTCATAAATTCAGTACTGCTGTAGTACTGCAACGTCAAGCGTTTTTTAAAGCAACAATAGTGATACAATGTATAACGTTTCAAATCGCTGTGTAAATGTATGTATTGCGCAAAAAAAGCAACCGTTGCATTACGTACAGATTTGTTGCGATGACCTTTGGGTTGCTTAAATTATTATTTATGTGTATACATTTTATTAGAAATTTAACAGCACAGGTGAGAAAAAAATGCCCAAATCATCAGTTAACTATGATTCGCATCTGTTTGACAGTCACTGAGGCAATCAACGAATTATGCTCCCATACTTGCCTTGTATATCTTAATGATTTAGTTTTTTCTTCGCCATTCCAAAAAACCTCTATGCATGTTGCAAGTACCCAAATTAAATGATACTTAATTCTTTGATTAATTAAGTATCTATGGAGACTACGATTTATGCTACAAACGCTTGTTACAACCCCGGTGGGTAGCACTGATGGATGTCAAATTTCTGATGTGCTAACGACATTTAAATTTATGCCCAACTCAAATTCAAAATTTAAAGCAGAATTAAGTAGTTTTCATTACGTATTCGTTTTCTACTCGTATGCTTTTTTTAAAAAATTTAAATCATATACCGGGCCTTTGTTAAGATAGACGAGACAATCGGAAAATTCGGAAACGTCAAACATTTGTGCAGTGATGCATTCACTGCTTATTTGCGATGCTGATGCGCATCTGATGCTGATGCTTTGTTCATCGAACATTTCGTTGGCGTTTTAGAACGCAATCAGCTTACCTAAGTTTGCAATAATGAATACTCGGCGTCGAGAGTGATGCATATATTTGCATTAATAAGCAGTTTACCAGGCATCCAGAGCATCCTGGTGACAGTGAAGCGTTAATGAATTTAGACAATATGACTTTGCCGTAACAAAAAGATCAAGAAAATATTTCCATTCGTTTTCGGGACAATTTTCCCAATTTTGCATTTTTAATGGTAACCAGTGCCTGTGTTCAGGAGTTGGTCCTATGTGAATTTTATCTCGTTCTTAAGCTGCATCAATATTTGAAAAATGTCACGCATCCCAAATAAAGACATGTACGGTTTTGGTTAGTTTTTGTATTTTGGAGATGTGGAACGTGTAAAATTTCTACGCTGTTTAAGAACCACGCAAAACTTTTATATAACCTAGACGTACACTTTACATTTTATCGATGCGAGAATGTTATAGAACATGGGCACAGATTAATTTTTGTTAACAATAATTTATTCTCGGAACGACGTGCCATGTCAAGATAGTGAAAACTTTCAAGGAACGTTTTTTTTTCCTTCTTTTAACCGAAAGTGTTCAGATATGGAATCTTAATCCGATTTCGTAGATTTACAGACAGTCTTTATTGTATGCAAAGAATGGATTTTGATAGCATAGATTAACACCTTAGTCATCGTCATAATGTCTCCTGCATGTCGTTATTTTATCTTTATTTCGTAATACCCGCCAATGCTCATCAGATCACCCTAAAGCCTGTATTCTTCTGCCGTACTGTGAAATATAAAGATTCGTTCCTCTGCCGCAAAACACGAATGTGGAAACAACCACAACATCTTGCAAATATGCATCGGTTTCTCAATTTTTTTTCAGCAGAAAACTCTATGAAAGTCCAAATATGTGTCGCATAATTAATTTGACATATTATTTAAATTCATTTATGCTTGGTTTTATTTTTATTTCTCGTTGTTAATTGATTATTCATATTTTATTTTACTAAAAAAAACGGAGATTTAGGCCGTATGTTCTAATACACAGGGAAACTGTTAAATGTTTGCTATATTTATTTTAACATTATACATTTCATTTAAATTTCAACTAAAAAAAATAAAAACTATGAAATACGTATACTAAAATTTAAAATCTATTTAAATGTACATAGAATAAAATAAAATAAAAATGTTTAGATTAAGCCACTACAACAGTTCAGAACAATATACATTGACTTTTTAAAATCATTTTCTATTTATTTTTTAAAAAATATATTTTTTGATAAATGCTTCTTTAAATATTAAAAAAAAAAACAAATCCAAATTCAAAATTATTAAGCAATGACATATTTCTTATATTGGTGTTGCATAAAACATTTAAAAATAAAACAAAGAACAAAAAGAAGGTAATTAAAATAAACGATATAAGCTTATTATATATGCAAAACACCATGATTCAAAAGAAGTGAAAAAAAAACAAATAACAAATGAAGTACAAATTAAACTAAAAAAAATATAATGAAAGCAAATTTTTCGGAGTACAAAATTTTCAGGGATACCTTAAACTTTTCGGAGCAAAATTTCGTAAAAAATTAAAAAAAATTATAAAAAAATACCTTAATGAAAAGGAGAAATTAACGGCTATTAGCTGTGCCAACCAGAATTTCATAAAAAAATTAAAACCAACAAAAAAAATATTTAAGAAGTAAAAATTTATATATAAATCGACATTACTGTACAAATTTATTTCGGTATACTGAAAAAAATTGGGATTGCATATATTATAAAAAAATATTTTAAAAAAAAGGACATTTACAAAAATAAATTGAAAAATAAGTAGAAGATAAGAAAAGAATAAATGTTTGACAGACTTACTTGAATTTTTGGAAAAAAGGATATACGTAAAAATTTATTATTATGAACTTTAATTTATTTTTTTTAATGAAAATATTTATTTAGTGCAATATTTCATTTAGAACTTTCATTAGCTAAAAAAAATAATAGTTTGAATTATTTTCTTAAAGTTCGTTTTTAAGATCTGATGAATAGGGGGAAAAACTGTTCTGAACTGAAAATAAAAACAAATATACAAATAAATACAGCAAATGTACGTGAAATGAAAATTTTAAATTTTCAAATATTTAAAATGTCAAAAGATGATTTTGTTTTTCTAGTCGAAATTTTTAAGTTTATTTTTTCTTTAAAAAAATTATTCTTGTTGAGATGGCGTGAAGAGTTTTTAAATCGCGTGATTGAATTAGCATTACTCATGTATCAAACAATTGTTTGTATCCTTGTAACTTGAGATAAATAATAAATCTACTATAAAGATCTTGGCTAAAATATTACAATGTAGGTCAGAGCAGTGTCTGGAGAAACATTAGACAGAAGCATCGGTTGCAGTTTACTGTATCACCAACGAAATTACAAAAAAGACCAATAATTTCAATTCACTTTGAACGCCATACTAGTAAAAGACTGGACAATAGGAATCTGTGCTTGACAATGTGGTTATCCGGATAGTCATTTTTTATAGACGAATGGCTGCGACAACTTACTTACCATATAAACTATTGTTCAAAACATTATTATTGTGAATGATGCTTTTAATTTAGTTTTCCATATTACCCATTTTAACTCTTTACGCCAAGAATCAGAATAAAGAAAAATAAAAATAATAGGACTAACAACTTCCATTTGCATACTTTATCTCAGGGCCTTAAGACTCCAAAACATCTTTGAATAGCCTTAAGAAACTAAATTAAGAACAAACAAAAAATACGAATAAAGACCATCTTTCTCAGGTAAAATTAAATTTAAACGGATTAACTTAATGCATTTATTATCATTAAGATTATGAAATTAGTAAACATATGAATATTGTAAAAATCAGTTAATATTCTTGAGTCTTAACGAGCCGTACAATAAAAAATGAAAGAATAATATTAAAAAAAAAAATTTGCGAACAAAGAAAACAAAACCCTAAAAACATTTTCTATTGTACATTTTACCATCTTTTTTACTTTTTTCGAGTATTTAACACAAAATAAAGAGAAGAGGAAAAAAACAAATAGTAAAAATATATAATTATATCTGTGATTTTACCTTATTATAAATGTATTTTAAATATACATTATTTATTATTGCAAATGAAAAAAAGTTTATAAGTATAAAAAATATGCCGAAAATAAATTGTTTTAGGTTTGCCACAAAGAAAGAACCTAATGAAAAATACTTACAAATTAAAATAGCAACAAACATGTTTGGATATAAACAAACCAATATTCGGAATTCCAAAATTAACCACATTTAAATATTTCGCAATTATTGTTTTCTTGAAGAACATTTTAAATCGTATTTAGTTAAAAATTAAAGTCTGACGATTTAAAGTTTTATTTTTTAATATACCTTCAGGAACAGCAAGAAATTTAACTCTGTTTAAATGTAAAACAAGAAAAGAAAAAGATTAATACAATTCAATTATTTTTTATTGTCATCAATTTTAAGTGTATGATTATAATTAAAGAAAAACCAAAAAATATTTTACGGATATTAAAATTTCGAAAATAAAGGAAGGATTAAGGAAACTTTTTTGACATTTAGAAAGTGTAAGGGACAATGTGGGAAAAAATAATTTAAATTAATTATTAAGATAAGAAATTATTGATAATTATTATGATTATTATTATTAATTATTATTATTATGTAAACCGTAATTTGATGGACAAAAATAACAGAACAGAAAATTCACTGAAATAAAAAATAAATTTAATTTGTTGCTAAAACGAAGATGTTTAATTTTTCAAATGGTATTTTCTGCTGTATAACGAATTTATGCAGACTGTATCACAATAAAGCACCCATATTAGATCCTATTGAAAGTATTATGCGAACTTATCAACACATTCTGCTAAACACCAGTCCAGCCGGACATAACGACGTTGACCAAATCTTTTAGGCAATCCCGGAAACCACCATATTTTTACCTATTTTAAAGCCACATCGTCTTTCACAAATGCAGCGAAGCTATTAAAGCATTATATTCATATTCTCAGTTAAGCTACTGTGGTTTGGGGACGATATCAGTATCGTGAATCTATTTGAAAATAAATTAACGAAATGGCTTAACGAGGGCTTAGTTCCGATTGAACGTTTTCATCTTTTTATGCAGTTGGCTTTTAAAGTAAGTGATTTCCTATCGACGAAGAGGTTGGTTTAGCTATAAAAAAGGGCGCAGGCTCTCATGGTCTACCTGCAGAGTTTTTTGGTCACAGCATATGTTATTGGGGTTGACTTCAAAGCCATTAAGAGGGAGACGCATTCACTTTGAAAACCTTGAATCTGTCAAGCTTTTCGGGGACAGATGACGTCGATCATGCTCTAAAATAAAGTTTTTATGATATACTCAAACCGTAAGCCAAATCATACTGAAAATAAAAAAAATCTACTGCAAGAAACGGATTTCCAGATATCCACCGCTCTTATAATGTTTTTCGACTTTTCCTGTTACTACAGTACAGCTGAAAGATCTCCTTGGAAGCTGAAATTTATAAGAAATTACTACCGAACCCCAGTGAAACAAGAAAAGGGGCAATTTATCATTGATATTAATGTGGCCCTGAACAATGCACACAGTTCGGTAATTATAGATCTGCCTTAAATCTGCAATATTCCAGGAATGGCATAAAAAACCGAGTCATTACGTCTTCCAAAAATTATTTAATTTGAAAATAAGACTTTAAGACATGTTAAAGGCTATACAAAATAAAGACTTTAAAGTGTCAACTCAAATAAAAAAAATAAAAAAAGATATTAGTGGTAAGCGGCCCATACAGGACCCAAAGCGTAGCTTCTCCAATCCCTGTGTGTGCAAAGATATATTTTTTTTGACACGAATGGAAGGAACCTAGAGTTTAATGCCGATTCCGAACAGCAATTAATTTGAGTAGCTTCTCATGAAAGTTCTTACTGTTGGATGTTTGTCAGACGTTCGCAAGAGGTGGGGCAGCGAATAAAACTTTCAGGTGGTACAGGTCGGGATTTAAACCAGAGACCTCTTGCTTAGTGGAAAGAAAAAACAATAACACAAACAGCTTCAAATTATCGTTGTTGTTCCCTTTATTTTAAACTTTGAAATTATAATGTTTTTCCCAAATTTTCAAAATCCCTTGAATAGAGCTCCCTCCAGAGGAACTTATGTCCAAGCGATGCGCTGGCTACTGCGATTTTTTTACCTTCAGGCTCTCTCGGATGAGCCTTCAAAAACTAGGTTGAACGATGAGCAAGATGAAAAGTTTTGGTATGACGCACTTTATTTCATCTTTTGCCATATTTTCCTTTGTACTACAACTGCGCAAAGTGTCGAAATAATGACAGTCGATTTGTTCATGCTCCTGAAACTGCTGCGAGGAGTTCACAAATCTTTCCATGAATACACTGCTCTCTCTCTCTCCTTCTTTTTATATCAGTTGTTAATTTTAAATTTCATAAAATAATGGTCTACAACGATTATGTGCCACTGAAAGCTCAAGTTTTTTTCGTATGTCATTGCTCAAAATCATAATTATAATTTATTCGCTTTGGTTACAGTAAACTGATCTAAATTTTGATATTGATGTTTGATTTTGATGGTTAGTGAAACTAAACGTCACATGATGATTTCGATGATTATTTTAATCGATACTATCAAAATGTTATCGATTTTTAAACAACACTGGTTCCCATAGGAGCACCAAACAAAAAAGATTCCTGCGCCATCTTGTTTTCAAACATAAAATTTTAAGTCGTTGTAGTTATTTAAAGTTGTCGGTATTTGATTTGTTGTTGAGCGTGAACTACATCAAAACAAAAGTGAAGAAAAGTACAAAAAAATATATGAAAATATTTATATGACATTTATGAGCAATATCTGAACTAATAAAGCGCAAAAGCTTTTTTTCTTAAGTTGAACTTGTTGAAAATTGGCTTCAGTCAAAAAAAAATTTTATTATTTAGATAGGTAGGTAGGACGGAGTAGGAGGTCTCGATTAAAATTTAACTGAGGTAAAACAAAATAAACTCCTTTAATTCTTTCAATTTCAATTTTTTTTTGTCACTTGCTTGTCAAAAGAGCTTTTACTTGAGAAACTGGCTGGAATTATGTGATTTGAAAGTAATCTGGCGGTGAGTCTGTAAAGATTTTGAGTGCATTGGTTTAAAGAGCGTTGTGCAAATTGAAAGATTAAGCATGTTCAAGCTTTCAGCCACGCACGAAAATTTAATTGAGGTAAAACAAAAAAAAAAACCTTCAAAACACACAAGGTGTTCGATTTTAATTTCAATAGTTACTTGGCAAAAGAACTTTTGCTTGAGAAACTGGCTGGAATTACGTGATTTGAGTGGTATCGGGCGGTGAGTTGTAAAGTCTATAAAACTGGCGAAGATTTAAAAAATTAACCATACATATCCATCTGTTGGGCATTAGGTTAGCCAGTTTTAAACTACATTACCGATATGACAACCCAACATGGAAATTATTTTTTTGTATTATTTTATTATATTAACTTCATTAGTTTAGCATTTTTTAGATTATTCGATTAATAGCTAGTTTACATGGCCAGGCACGCATTTTTGCACGAGATTAGAGAGAGACATCTGCCGTCAAAGAAGACTTTAAAGATGTAAGAGTGAGATCAAAGATAAAACAGTCTACATTCGGCTGCTACCATGCAAGTTAATATCACCGACCAAAATACGTTGCACGTATATTTACGTATTTCATAGAGCTGTCCCTTCTTTGCAGTAGACTTTTTATTATTGTGCATCCCACTTAACCTGCGTGATAGACTTCTGTTGCCATGTAAACCAGTCATAAAATTATGCTCGAATTTTTTGACAATGGTTTGTGGGTGCAATGGTTTAGTTGTTAAGTCCGTTGGACCATTAAGCGAGAAGTTGCTGGTCCCTTCCATTCGTGACTAAAAATATAACTTCGCCCACACAGTGCTTGGATAAGCTGGGCTTTGGGCCCGGTATGCGCCGTTTACGCCTAATATTTATTTATTTTATAATAAATAAATAATAGTAATAATTATTATTATATCATTCTTATAATAAAGCAGTAGAGATTCTTCCTGAAAAAAAAATCGATCATCTTTACTTTGAAGTTAAAATTAATTTATAAAATGTGTTCAAATCTTGAAGTTCATGATAAAATCTTAAATGGAAATTGCTTTCAAGAATTCGTTAAAATTTCATAACAAACATGAATTTTATGCAGATGAAAAACGCACATTCACATTTGTTCATTTTTAAGATAATGATAATTTTCGAAAATTGCACTCGTTTTATTTTCAATAACTCCAATTCCTTATATCAGCTTTACAGTTTTTTGTTCGGCGACGAAGAAAATACAACTTTTGTTTAAATAATTTGCATGTAATCCAGTTTCACTTTTTATTCACCTTCGGATAGACCTTCGAGAGTAAAAAAACAACCGTTGGTTTATACGTTTTCGCTGCATAATACTTTTGTTGAATTTAGGAAAGAATGCATTCCCAATATTCATCACCTCATACCCTATTTTGCGCGCCATCTATTGGATTGTAGAATCATAAGTAATGCAAACAAACGGCTGTCAAAAACCAAAGGTTGCAGAAAATGCCGACTGGAACAAAATGGTTTGTTTATTGGTGAACTGTCATTTACCCTCTACACGAAAAACTGTTCCATTAGTTTGTACCCTTCCAACATAATTCCTTTTTTTTCTCCTGTCAATCGACTGAGTACTTTCTACGCTTCAACTACACCGAATCGGAAGTGGGAAACGAAATACACAGAAAAGCTGTATCGGACGCGAATTATACTGCCAAAAGGGAAATAGAATTTTGTATCTAATTGCAAAATTTGGCAATTTTACATCTCGTGATCTATTATAAATCAATAATAAATAAAACTGTTTGGTTAACACATAATAATAAATCGTGTAACAGTGTAACTCAGTAACATTTCTCATTTAGATTTAATTTTTTTCTTCATAATTTGTTCTTGCTTTCGTGAGTGCCCAACCCTATTCGCGTGAGTTTATAAAAAAAACCGACAAATACATACATAAGTCAACGAATATTCGCAATTTTAGTCCAATAAGAGGACATTTTTACGTATGATAATTTCGCAATTGTTGCATTGTTCCTTTTTCTATGACAATTACATCCGAAGTCGACAGAGTTTTAATCAACTTCTCGCCGAGTTCCCATTTTTTGATCGAGTGCATCTACACCGGACTCTAACAACAATGTCGACTGCATTCCTGACCGCAATTGCATTAATCCTTTGCATTCTATTCAGAATACTGAATGTGAATAGTCAGCCACTTAAGCCCAGTGTTTGGTGCTTAGATGAGACGTTCCTCGATTGCATTTATAAGATTGCCCCAGTACTGCGAGAACCGTAAGTAGAATTTTTGCATACCTATTTTTTTTTGTAATAATATTTTGCTTTCGCTTTTAAAGAAGCCTGATAGGTACATACCTACATGATATATTCCAACCTAGTCATAGAATGTAGTTTTACAAAATTCTCTGGGGTATGAGATTGTGGTATATGGAGCATAACAAATCATGAACTGAGATTTTTTTTTATTTTTAATGTAAAACAATAAATAATGTTTTTATTAAGAAATATGTACACAAGTACCCATATACGAGAGTACCTATGAGAATCTAAAAAGGCGAATTATAGGTTTCTATTAAGATATTTTTGTAATCATTTGTTTTTCAATAAAACTATGTAATTTGACGTAGGTATTGGTTCTTAGATATGGTAAAAATGTAAATTTCAAAAGGCTTACTAAGGCTTGAGTTAGGTTTGATATCGCTATAGGTATCTACTCATATTTTAGATGTTATCAATACCAGAACCTACTTGTATACGTACTTTTATTATAATAACTATATTTATATCTGATGTTATTCTGTTTTACATTTTATATTCTTTTTCGGGTCTCACACTTACAAAATATGGCGTCAAAAAAACAAAAAAAAACAAAAGTACTTTTCCTGGATGAATTGTAGGTAGCAAAACAAGATTTAATTCATCAAAAAAGCGAAAAATTGTGGGTCAAATTTAAATGCAGAACTTTAAGAATATATCTATTTTGATAAGTCTTAAAATCTAGTCTGTTATATTTTTTTAAATCTCGCATTATATTATTAAAAAATATACATTCCTATTTACTGGCATCCCACATGACTTTCTCCAGTCGAACATACATAAAAGTATTGAAGCAAATATAACAACTATAAGTTAAATACCTAATCGAATACGTAGATAAGAAATGATTTGAAAAGCATATGATAACAGTAAAACAGCCGTTTGTGGTGCATATCGACTTTGATTGGAAACTTTTCTTTACTCCAGCGAGGTATTTAACTCATTCCCGTTGCTGCTTTGCAAATATTCCTTAACATCTTTACATAGTTTTCAGGAAATTCTAGTTTTCTAAAAGACACTTTTAAAATCTGGTCTTTTAAACGCTTTTCTCTTCAGGATTCATGATGTTTTTCAATATATTTCTTATACATACTTCGGACTGCATTGGTGGATGATTTACCCTTGTTGAAGAAGATAACCTTCAATAAGTTGGATTGCGTCAAGAATTTTAAGATAAGAATCATTGCCATATAGGTATACCGGATTTGTCTGTTATAAAAGGTTGCCGGAATAACTGTTCTACCCGTTAATAATAACGCCGGCAATGAATTATTTCTGTATATAAACAAAATAGGTGTAAATGGCCCATACTGATACTGGGCCCAAAGGTTGACCTATTTTTGTGGATACAAATACATAAATGCATCGTGTACGTTTACAGCAGAAAGCATACAAATTTTTAATTTGTTCTCATAAAATAACCATTTTTCTACTTGTACCTACGATTTTATATCATTTCCCTTCTAATCGCATTGCTTTAGCTTTTGTCACATGTCCTTTTGCCATCTATGTACCATTTTAGAGTTATATTGGTTTATGACAGAAGTTATGGCAGAAAAAACAGACCTTACATTTTACATAGTATATAAAATAGTTTAGTTAAGTTTACTAGTATTAATTCAATACTTTACAAAATCTATACATACAATAATAATATTGTTTATACCACTAAGTGACTAAAGACTTTTGTATGCCCTGTTTCATAGTGAGCGTTTAAGATCTAGTTCAACAAACCAAATATCAGGGTTCAAAATATATATATGTATACATATAATACAAATTTAAACATCGGTAAACCAAATGTTGCCGATGAACTTTCGTTAAGCTTAAACCGCAATGTGAAACTGATCATAAACAAAAAGTGTGATTTCATGGTTATTTTTACAGAAATGTATGCACGTTTTTTTGCGATTAGGAAATGAAACATCCACCTTCATGCTGATAATGAAGCAACCCTATTATTAGTCACAATTCTAATTAGTCGTATCATAGATATAATTGGAATATAGGAGAAAACCAATTTAGTCTTATGATGATATAAATCTTTTTGAGAGATTGCTCTGTACTTTAGTGCATTAGTGATGGCACTTTGTAATTGTATGTCAAGTCAATGGGCATATATTTTTATCTATTATCTATTGAAGATATAACAGAAGGAATCTCATCACTCGAATCAATTTTAATCCCTGGTCCAGAAGTGTAAAATAGAAAAATATGGTCCAAACAGAAAGTTTATTTTGATAAAAGAACATAAATCGCAATTTTAAAATGGTTTTGCAAGTGGTAGGTCAACAACCACAAATTTTTCCCTGTTTACAAATTATGTATCGGATGTTCTAAAATCTGATTTTCATGTAGATCATTTTTTTGCACAGACTTTTAAAACCCCATTGATATTCTCTCATTTTAAAACAGTGGTGTAACTGTTTTTAAAAAAACTTAAAAAATGTTTATTTAGAAGAGAAATAGTTAAAATTATATACTGTGTGTGGGAAGTAATATTTGTTTCATCTGGTGTTCCTCAAGGAAGCCATTTTGGACCTCTGTTATTTTAAATTTATATAAATTAATTAACCCAAAACCTCTTTAACAGAACGCGGGCGATGTCGCTAGACTGGTGGCTGTAAGTAGAGACCACTGGGCAGTAGGCACCCACGTTGCCAGGCTCGACATACCCCACAATACCCATTGCGGGAGCTGCAATGACGCCAATGGCTTTGGCCAAGGCTAATCGTAGGGCGTTTGGTAAAGCATTCCTTGACAACCTTTCAGATATCTCGGACATGGGCCTCAATGATATCATAACCTTTCGCAACTCTCCCGGGTGGATCTGAACACACTCACCCATTACCCCTTACCCTGAAATCATCATGAGTGGTTGCATCAAAATGGCGTCTCAGCGCTAATTGCGTATTTCTGTAGTCATGGAAATCAGCAACTTTACAACTTTACCTACCCACCTGGTTTTACAATTATTATTAAATTAATTTACCGGAATTACAAAGTTACTCTGAAAAGGCGACTGCTTCCCACACTGCGACTGCTGTTTTATTTAATTATTTGAATATCTATGCACCAGGCAGAAATATTCGCCCTAGAAATTGGTTTTATATTCCTTTGAATATTCCATGGAATGTATTTAAACTACAATTGTAAGAAAATGTGAACATAAATTATATTAAATAAACTAAATTTTATAGTTTGGGCAATCTGAAAGAAGAAACTCGATAGATGAATGTGAATGAATAAATAAATAAAACACTTAAATGACTATGTATGAATTTGTTAGAGAAATATTTCCAAGATCCCCTTAGAAGTTGCATGTCGATTTTGGTCATAGCTATGAATGTTTTTTATGAATATTATTTTTGGATGATACACATTGCCCCCTTTAGATAGGAAGTATGTATGTAAAATAAATAATGGCTAAATGGCATACGTTTTGTTTGATTTCAATCTCCGTCATAGGTCCCAGTCTCCTCAAATAAGTTAGAATCAGTGGAATGGTGTAGTAGTCCTCCTCAAAAAAATTGAATTGAGTTGACTCGACTCCAGGTCATTGCACCGTATGTCGGTTATTAACAGCACGAGAATGTACGTGTCCAAAATATATCTTCGCACATACATTGGTTGGAGCAGATAGGCTTTATGTCCTATATGAGCCGTTTACACATAATAGTTTTTTATTTTATGTTATTCAATATGAAGGAGCAATAAAGATTTTACCTTTTGCTTTTGTTCCATCATATATTTCCTATCTTTAACAATATAGATGTGAATCGAGCCATCTGAAGAAGTATTTTGGTTAAGGCCCAAGTTCGTTTAAAGCTTAATATAAAGTAAAAGGAATTCGTTAATATACCGATGTCTTTAATAATTTAGTTTTCATTGAATTTTAGATTGGAAGGATGTAACGTTCTTCTTGTCAAGGTCTGTTTGAGCTTAGACCATACCATACTGCAACGTCTAGATTAAGTCGTTTTTGCATTTACAGCAACATTGACAAAACCTGAAATATTTCCCACGAAGCTTGATTAGTCTACCTACCCAAGCATTTAATCCAAATATGGTAATCGATGCTGTGAGTCTTGTCTAACTCGTTAGATGATGCCAACAGAACTTAATTGCTAAATTTAAACTGCTATACAGAGATAACTACTTTCATTTAATTATTTATGTGTTATTTCAATTTAATAGCGCCTCGCACATCGATCCACCAAAAGGTGTTTAAATAAATGTAGTGTTTGTGCAAATTGCCTATGTACATTCATACATATAAAAAGATAATCATCCCCTGAATTAAGATCTCATTCATTATTATTACTAGCTACATACAAGTAGATATGCATGAAAAAAATATATTATAATATCAAGTAGTAACGAGTACAATGTTGCATTGAAAAGCAAGAGCATTTGAGTTTAATACACATGACTAGTTTGTATTATGAACGACAGCACGAGCAAGTTTAGTGCATTGTTCATTTGAATATGACGACGACTTGATGATCATCGCTATTATCTCAACTCAAAGAATCTTCTTCGATATACATACCTTGTATATTAATAGATAAGGATTTTGCTTCTTTCGGTTTATCGCACTAATAGAATCTTCAAGATACTTTAAGCACAACACAAGTGGTTTCAAACGAATTTAGATGCTTAAAAATTCTACAACATCTCATGGCACATACCTATCTACATACAATCAATTCTTATTGTACATATACACGTATGTGTAAGTGTTGTAAGTGTAGAAAATCGAAATTTCGAGAACAGAGAGTACTTTATGTCAGTAAAAATTTGTGAATGGTAAATTGAAAATGGGTTTGAGGACTTTCTTATACAATCATTTATTTCGTTTTAAAAAACATTGGCATATCTCTTTCATGGAATTTATTTTGGACAGTTAATTTATGTTAAAAGATGTATTCTCTTCAGAATATTGCAGAATATTATGTAGTTGCTTCCCAACTGAATTAAGGGAAACATTTTCATAAGTAGCATGTCGAAGATTATATACTTCCAAAAAAAAATTAACTTAAACTTAAGAAATGTCATCCATTTATTTAAAGTACAACGCATTAAATTTTAAATTCTATGCCCGTTGCTAACACATTTTTTTTCCTAAAAAGCTTCATACATTATATGATAAGCAATGAGTTCCGCCACTTATTGCAATCAGTATCAGTATGTGTAGTATCATTTATGTAATAAAAGTAGAAACATGTACATCAAGATAATGAGTAATTATAAATTTTCTAAGTTCTAAATGTATTTCCAATCAGTCAGACATACTTGGGAAAGAGTTATGACTAAGAAAATTGATAAGAAAAATGCAATGCATTTTTAGGAAATCTAATTAATGGAAAGCCCGCTGTCCTGACCCTTGATTGAACAATTTAACATATTGCGATGCCTATTTTGTATAATCGATTAATTAAAGTTTACAGTAAATTTAATGCATCATGGTTATTATATCAGGTGAATAAACTCCGACACTGCCAATACAAAATCGACATGGAAGTGACAATTTAAGAAGTGTTTTAAGACTTTTTGAATCTGTATTAAAAGATTCAATACCGGAAATAGTTTCAGACGGAACATGTTTACTTTGGGAGAGAAATGTGTTTTTTTTTTGTTCCATTGACTACTAGGTTATGATTATAACAAAAACTATCCCACTTTAACTGCTTCCTTACTGGTCCGCCTGTGGGTGCAGTGACTCAGTGATATAGTATTAGGGATTACTATCCCAGGTTAAATTATACCATTCAACACTTGCAAGTTCCTTATATTTTTGATTGCTTGATTTTACTTTTATTTTTACGGCAGTCCAGTCGTGTTACCCCACAGTACACGTTTGCTTCAATGTGTTACTAAGCTGACAAGGATGTTTCAATTCTTAAATCGCCATTAATCATCTGTAGGAGTATTCCTAACTACTCCTAATCGGCACGGGAACCCAGAAGATAGATGTTTAATGGTATTACCTTTGAAGCGACATCACTATCATAACATAAAAATACCTAAGTTAACAACAACATCGGTAAACAATAATGTTTGTCTGAGAAGACCTCACATTAGAGCTATTAAGGAACTCTATGAGAGGTAGCAAGAACAATTACTATATCAAAAATATTCAGTAGATAAATAAAGACACACTTTGTACCTATAAATTAAGGCGAAATTGCTCAAGTTCAGGCAATCAGAAGTGAACAGCTGTTAAAATAGATAATTTAATGATAAGATAAGAAGCGAAAATAATTGAAGGAAATTCCAACAAACGCTAATTTCTCCATATTAAATTTAATAGAGGCACGCATTGAATAAGTGCTTCTGTCAGAAACATGAAAAGCTTCTATTATAATTTTATTGCGATTTTTAAATTGATTAAATGCGCACGGGAAAGTTGTTGAAGATCAAGTCTGGGTTTGATTGATGATTGGTACAGGCAAGTTGCATTTTAAAGTTGCAGGGTGTTGGCAATTGTAGGAAGCGATAATGATTATATGCGCTTCTTAAAAAAATAATTATAAATTGATTAAATATTGAATAGTATGTTCATTTGTTTCAATGGTCACATATTGACAGAGGACCTTTCTGATAACAAATGTTATGTAAAGATTAAATTTGTCTGGCGTTTTTAACAGAGACTTTTTAATTAATGACCACAGCTTATTGTTATCTCATTTACCGATGTTACATACTGTAGACAGCCAGACACTAAGGCTGTGGTCACATATCAAGCTTGTAAGCTTATAGGCTAATCAATGCAGTGTTTATGTTGCACGCTTGTTCTTAAGAAGCCCAAGTCTATGTTACGAAGAATTTCTTTTTCTCCAAACGACCAAAGGTACCTTCATCCCCATTAAAACAGGTCTATTTTTAAGCTTTGTATAGAGTATATTATTTTGATTATCAAAGTTTTATATTAAGTTGCCTTAGTTGTTCGCGAGAGGTTTAAAATTCGAAGTTGCCTTTTCAATGTCGTTTTCAGGGGTGGAACCATTTTTTTACTACCTGCAATTTAAGCTTTCGTTTAATACGTTCTGGCGGATTCGTCCATATTGGCTATTTATATACTTTGTATTTTCCTTTTTTACTGCTGGACAAATTGTTGCATCTACTGTTCCTATGCTTACACACGTACCAGTGATTGCTCTCTGTGTTCTACCAAGAATAACATTATCGGCGGCGTATGCAAGTAACATAGTTTTGAAAGATCGTGCCTCATGTTTTAATTTGTGAGTTTCGCACAATTCCTTCAGGTATAATGTTGAAGTAGTCACATGACTGCGCGTCTACTTGCCTAAACTCTTTTACGACATCAAAGGTCTCGGTTAGGTTGGTACCAACCTTGATGCAGCGGAGAGCTTTCTCATATTTTATAAGCGCCTTTAAAATCTAAAAAAACATAGTGACTATCACGCTCTTGGGTTTTTACCAGGATCTGCCGCAGTGTGAATGTTTGATAAATTTTTGACTTACCAGGCCTTAAATCAGATTGTTGGCAAATGGTTTCGGGCTTTCGCACAATAGGTCAGACAAGATCCTATAGACGATGTTTCGGAGGCTAATACTTCGATTGAGGGTATTCTTTGTTGTGAACATGAGGTATACTTTTGTTTACCCAAATCTTGAAAATTAGTTTTTGTAAAATACTACTATAAATAGACCGTCTGGCCTAGCAGTCTTGTTGTATTTTAGTATGTATGTTGCTATTCTGACTGTTTTTTTTGGGTTGGGTCGACGGATTTCTTGGTCGACATCATAGACGTTGTTTGCTCTGCGTAATCAATGTGGTTTTTACCGTTTAGCATTCTGCAGAAATATTTTTTCCATATCTTCAGCACCGACTGTGCCTTCAATATAAGATGTCCTTGAACATTATTCTTCGAGTAGAATTTCTCTATTTCCTCGATCGCGAGTTTCTGATGCTTTTTATCCTCTGATGAAACCGAAGTTATTCCTTTTTTTTGGTTGTAGATCTTATGAGCCGAAATCGACTTAGAACAACTTAGCTATTAAAAATAATAATTAACTTGCACTTGTTCAAATGTATTTTAATACGCCAGTATTAAAAATCTTATCATTTATTTCATTTCAAGTGTATAGAAAAATAGGCTTAGAAGTTTTGATTGCACAAATTTTATCGCACGTTCAAAACTGCCTTATATCAGCTTACAATTTCGTATCTTATATTTTGTATAAATACTCAATTTATATTTTTATATGATTTCAACTACAAATGACTATTGTGTATACTAACAACATGAGACGCTAAGTAAAACTAGAGGCAACAAATACGTATGTGTAAATTTGATTTGATTAAATTACACACAATTCATTGATATCAGTGCATAAAGTTGTGCGATGCACTCTTTGATGTGTACATATATAAAAATGATGCAATAGTCATGGACTTTGTGCAAACGAATGCAGTGTGTCACTTTGACGACAATTGAATATACTCGTCGTACGCCCACGTATTTTTGTGCAGTTAGTAGAAGGCTTTATGAAATACATGAACTAGCTCTTGACTAAAATTGCGTCGCATGCTCAGTAACGATAAATCGATAGACCAGCATCCGATGCAAAAAAAAATTACGGTATTCGGAATTCCCATATCATACAAATATCCATATTTTAGGACATGGCATTGCGTCATCGCCGTACGAAATGATTGAATTTCTACCACTTCTTAGACGAAAGTATATCTGATGACAATAATTGCTGTATTAAAGATTTTGCCAAACACACAAAGAGATGGATTAATTATTCTCTAATGTATTTGCCCGATTTAATTGTGAATGCCACAAAAGTAGAGATCGCGCGACTCTCTTTCCTTTAGTATGTTTGTGGTCTCGTATCGCTTTTACAGCTCTATGTTAATAGCATGACAGTATATGATTGACGAATAGTCCGCCACCTATCGATCTAGCTTTTGAAAGTTTTACCAAGAAGAATGGTAAATTATGGTGTCTACCGCTTGCTACCACCGAGGTACGCCGTTTAACCTCTTGACAAACTTGAGATCGTCGCTCTCGAATTTTTTGTTTAATTATTACGACTTCAACAATTGTGATGGATGAGCATGGTCCATTTTTCTAACGTTTACGCAGCTGAAACTTATGATGTGTTTATGTTATCCATAAGCATCGGTGGTTCAGTGGTAGAATGCTCGCCTGCCACGCGGGCGGCCCGGGTTCGATTCCCGGCCGATGCAATACATTTTTTAATTTTTGTTCCAAAAACTAATATTCTCATACATTTTATTTATTATACAATACTTTGTTTATTTGTTTTGCTTACATATTTGACATGCGCTCAAAAGTTTTGATATCAGTAATTTTATCCACCGATAGCGATAAATAAATTTTTTAATTAATTATTCTCCTTATGTCAGATAAAATACAGTGGACTTTTGATTTTGACATGTGGTTTATTATGAGTCAATATTATTTTCTATTTTGATTTCCTCAATGTCTGGTAGAATTGGTTGCTCTTGTGCAAATATATTGCGAATAATCAGCGTCTTTATTTGTAGTTTTAAATAAGTGTCCATTAAAAATTTAATTTTAATGACTACATATAAAGCCATTGTTTTATTTATTTCAATTGGCAACAGGCTACTAAAAATTGTCAGTAAATGCCGGTGGGAAATGATTTTTAAAGACTAAAAATACAAAACAAAAAGGAATAGTTGAAATTTTCTTTCACTCTGTGTGCAGTTTTATTTTGATACGAGTAGTTGTGTATATTAATATTTTGTTTTCACGAATAAAAGAGGATGAAGAGGCAAAACAGATTAAAGAAATGTTTGGGGCATTGACCGATGCCGGCCGATGTCTTGAGTATTAAATACATAACTTCTATTGCCTAATAAATAACAGACGAAAAACTTAGATGCATATTTATTAATATTTAAGATTTTTGTGTGTACTTCAATATGGCAAACTAATGTTTTTCCATAATTTGGTATATAAATACATACTTAATATTCTATTTATAGATACTAACAAAAAGGAATACGACGCAGTTGAAATAATTGGTGAATATTTCCTAATTTATCAACTGAAAGATTTGTTTAAAAATCGTTTTGAACTTTTGAACATTAAACGTGTTTGGTATATAGATATTCCTAAAGCTTAGGCGAAACAAAGATGTTACAGTAGCGGGTGCGGTCTTCCAGCATCTCAACTCAAGTTGTATTAAGTTAAAGTGAATACTTGCAATTTTGAGGTGTAACCACTCCAAATGATAAACTTCAGAAATAATAGATTTAGCTATAAAAACTACTTAATACATTTGGTAGAGCTAAACAATAACACAAGAAATGTTAAAATTTGTCGTGTGATTTTATAAACCTAAAAGAAATTTAAGTTACTACGTTTTTCAGCTTTTTATTGCAAATCCATTATTCTAGCAACAAAATAGATAACTCTAATTGGGGAAAAAAAAAATTAAAAAAAGAAGATCAAATAAACTTTGCCAATATTTTTCCACAAAGTACTTCATTGCAACCATACAAAATTAATCAGCTGTTTGTATTGTTGTTAAGCAGGGCCTTATATGCCAGACAAAAAAAAACATAATTAAAAAGCACGGTTCAATGGTTATCATCGCGAATAGATACTATTCAAATAAATACTAGTTAGCTAGTTTGTTATTGCGAGAGTTCCTAAGTACCTATTATGTACTTTATTCCGATAACATTATAAAACAATATGCGTGTAGTTGGTTCAACAAACTTTAGTATACGAATATAGTTCTACAATTGTGTACAATTGAACTAGTAATTGTTTTTTCTAAACATTTGCAGTTAATATATAAAATAAAAAAAATAAATAAGACATTAGCACGTTTTGGTGAAAAAGTAAAATACTATAATCAAGGCGATTTTTATTATATCTGGTTTACTTTTCTGACAAATTTTTTACTGGTATTTTCTTAAATGTTTTGTATGTGTGAAGTCAATGACATAGGAAGGAAATAACATTATATTCCAACTCAGATTTGATTAAAAAATAATAGCTATTATAACCGAATTCTCACTAAAGAACGCTTAGTCACAAAACTTTGTGATGCGATAGAGATTATTGATTCATCTTAAGAAAATTTAGACAGAATGTGACAAACAAATTTCACCGAAAACATCAAGCTTCGGCTAAATTGTAAATTGAAAGTGCACCATCATTCCTCATTGATCTGTGAAACTAGACCATTTATATCAATTAAGTATGATTAAGCTTTAAATGCACACCACTTTTGGCATTGTTTCAATATTATTAAGCAAAGTACATGTTATTACTACTGAAAAAGCAATATATACTTTCCAACGACTATTAGTAGACCATCCATAACAATGAATCTAAATAAAATCGAACAATGAATATATAACACAGTGTTCGCCTTTGTTTTCATCTGATTCAATTGCCAAAATGCACTCTAGATCCAGAGTACTTTAATTTTCAAAAAGAAATAATCAATATACAAGTCCGTCGAATTTGTTGGCACCGAAAAACAAATAGCACAACAAAGTTGATGAAATTGTTGCGCTCGTAATCGTCCTTTGAGTATACATATTCATATGAAATCCACACATGAAGGTCAAGGCGAATATCTCTCGTTCGGATTTCAGCTAGAAGCTTCCTTACTATAAAAAATAAAATAAATAAAAGTGTAGAACACCAAAAGAATATAGCTTTTATCTTTTATGCACGAAGAGATGAAATATTGATTTTCAGACAAGAGACTAGGATGTGACTATATTTCAGTTCCATACACAGTATTGGATTGCTATGCGTAGGATGGGAGTTACGAAATAAAATGGTAAAGAAAATAACGAGTATAATGAAAATAGGAAAAGTATCTAGGCACATATAAGTTAATGGAATATGAAGATAATACGTTTAAGGTAGCTTGCAAGTAACGCTGGTGTCTGTTTGCTGTTATCCGCAGACTAGATAAGGCCCATCATATACGGCATCTTTTTCATTTAATGTCGTCATTATCATAATATTTTTTTTTGTAGTATATACCTATGCCTTTGTGATTCACACATAGAAAAATGTTGCTGTGGAAATGTGCGGTTTGCTCCTTCTACATAGATATCAACAAAAAAAGTTAATGTGTACATATTGTTATCAAATATTGCTAGTCGATATTTTAGTCGAAACCGTAACTTCTTTTTCAACTGAGTTTCAGATGTGGTGACTTGTGTTTACATTTCCACATGCCAGGGACATCGCTCTAGTACTTTTAGAGTATACTTTATGTAATAAATATAAAAAAGTAGGTAAAGGGAGAATACTAATTATAAAACTATAAAACCAATAATCACCGCACATTGAAACCCTTTATAACACAGAAAATTAAAATTTGTCATGGGGTAAAATAAAAGTAATAAATAAAATTATTGTTCACAGCTTTTTAAGACTTTCCTTCCTATAGCTTGTTAATACTTTTAGAAATCTCAGGCAATAACAACATTTTTCAAACTGAATTTAGACAATTATTCCCGAAGTGCTTTGAGAAGTTCACACACCTTTCTATTACATTAAAAAGCGGAATAAGCCAATTTTCAATAGATTACTAAACAAATTTAATTTCCAAAAATTATTGTAATAAGGCGCAAGAGATTTACAACAAAAATTATTAGTAACAACCACCATATCTAAGATTTTCACTTTAACTTGATATAACTTTCGTTGGGGTGATGGTAGACCGCACCACTGAGCTGTAGGAATGTATATCTACTTAAATATTTAAGCCATATAATTATGGTTATTACATGCTGACAAACGACAAATGACTGTCTGTTATCTGACCGCCACAGTAGATATAATATTGATCACTATGTTCCTCTGCAAGGACCTACAAAAAATAGCTGCATTTTTGTTAACAATACTTTGTCAATTCGGAACAGTTTCCCAAGATTTAGAGAAGATTTCGAGAATGTATCATCAAACCAATGCAATGCAGTACTTCAAAGTAGCCATACAATATTTTTGTTGAGCCACCACTGTAAATTTACAATAACCGACTAATTATTTTGTGTTCAATTTCACAGAATTCATAAGTAATGAGAAATGGTTACTATCTCATGAGTCAGTTTACATTGACAAAATGTTAATAGGGGAGGTTTTCACACTTGAATCCCTTGCTTGGAGTTAATTAGTGATAAGAAAATTAAACATTTGTATCTCTAAACAGTAGCGGGTAATTGTTGTTGATGGGGTGATTCATACATTAGACATCTTGTTAACAACTGAAAATATTCACATTTAATTTTACTGTCAACCTTTCTCATGATACGTTACTTCACCTGAAAAAAATACTATAATGCTGGTTGTTAAATTGTAAATTATGCGACAAGACACACAACACGAGAGTTTTATCCACTTTCCTAATTGCACGCAAAAAAAAAAAACACGTCATCTTTGTCTTGTCTATACATTATTCCACTTTGAGAGTTACTAAAGGTGTTGTTCCACCGTATTACTTTACTTTAAATAAACTCGTCAAATCATAAAAAAGGTTATGTACTACGTAAGCATTCGCTGTACAATGTTTTCTGCAAATTTTCTTCGGCATATAAAATGCTTGGAGGTGATTAATCGCAGAACACTCATATAACCAAGCAACATGTTTGTTTGTTTGTTTATTAAACTTACTGAAACGTACATACAGATGATCGTGAACATGTACGAGGGAGCAAAGACAAGAGAAAGATATCCCGCCGGATTCAACTTAGAGTTCCTAATCAAAGTGGGTGAACATCAAGGAAAAGTTCTTCCTTGATATTTATTGTGGTTTTACAAATATAATTTCCGCTTGAACCAAAAGTGACGGACCACAAAGTGCCTTAGTTATTCTTTGCTGATGATGAAGCCATCAGAAGCGAGGATCAAACTCTTAAAATATCTGGAATCTATGATTAACAGTGAAGCAAACGACGATGACGACATCAATTATCATGTAAGCGCGGGGTAAATAAAGTGGCACGCAACTGCTATATATTGTGTGATATAAAAGGTCATCTACGGCGAAGGGAAGAAAAACAATGTACCAAAAATACAAAGGCAAATCGAAACCAACTGAGATAACGATGTTTCGCATGATAGGGACTCTACAATTTCCATTAAAAAGAAAATGTTAGTCAACGTTCCCATACAGGCGCAAAGTAAGGCCAATTGGTTGGGCAATAGGACAACCAAAATAATAAAATGTTGAAGTATACCATATACATGTTTAAAATTAAGTGAAATAATGCACACTTTTCGTTCATACAAAAATTTGTTCAAACTTCAAAGTAAATACGCTATTTACCACGCAGCCTTAAACGCAGCATTTCCGAAGGGAAGGTCAAATAGCTTTGAAGGATAAACCCTGTTTTTTATGTTTCCATAATGACTTTCAATGTAAACATGCAACGCATGGAGGTGTGGTTACGAGAGGAACATTCAATCTCATTGAATATTTTATTCGCAAAACTTTTTTTCTCAGGTAAAGGAAGAAAAAAAAACATCGATTTTCCAATAGAAGAAAACAATGTCCCTGACTCCCATTGAGGAGTGTTGCATTGCTTCGGCCATATGCTCGAAAACAGCAATTTTCTCACAAAGCTCATCAATATTCAATCAACATGTCGAAACATTATTGATGAGATAAACTAAATTGCTCAACTCATGGACAATATCCTTTGATGGTGTGGGTGGAATACTCGGCAGACATACACACATCACGAAACTTCGTAATTATATATAAGTAATATAGTTTGCGTTGTCCTCGACCCAAGGAAATACTTTTTCAGGTGTCACGAGTTTCATTAGATGCATATAAAATGAACATACACACATATTAAAAACGTATACCTACCCACACCACGTAAACTGGTTGCAACTATACTGGCAATGTTTCGTTGCAAAAAACACTCACTCAGTAGATATGTGACTGTGATCCTGGTGTCATATACTTTCGTATATAGCATATACTTTCGATGGAGTTCATTCATTTCACAGAAACTGAGTTCGTACTAGGTGGATATGTTCTCAAGGACCTGGAACAAAATATTCTATGGTGCGGTTGTGAGATTGTACAATATGTTGCTATTGATTAAGTTTTTAATGGATATGCAATGAGAAGAGAACAAAGTACAAATAAGTGTTCTGTTGCCATCATCACCCTGTCTTTAAGAGTACGTGATTTGAATAGGAACTCGCTAAAGTATTGTAAGATATTTGTTTTTTGTTACGAAAACCTGAGCTTGGGCGAAAATTACCGTAGTTATGGGCCTGAACTTTGTTGTAATTATAATGTAGAGTAGACTTTTATTTTATCATTGTTTATAGCTGATTTGTTATATTTCTATTTAAATATTATCTATACTTTTGTCGATAACCCTATTTAATTTTTTAGTGGTTTTGGTAAGCATTTAATTTAAATATTTTAGTAAAACACCCGGCGCGCGTAGTAAATCAGTTTGTATGAAAGCACATGCCATAATGTGCTTTTCTTATTTTTTGTGTTTTTAGAAAAATCTCATTTTGGTTAAAAACGCCCCAATTAAGTAAAAGTGTCAAAAAACTAAATGTGTATGTATACGTTAGCTCACTTCATTTTTAACAGATAGTCTTCAGATGTAAAAAATCAACTAAAAACGAAATCCACATTCCTCGGTTCTATTAGGAACTGTCATTCTTTACACCTGAAGTTGGGTGTTAAGGCTATACCAATCAGAATTTTGTTTAATAATCTATTAATAGTTAGTACGTTTGTAGTATTTGAAACAATTTTATATAAATAATATGACTAAGCTACATTTAGCCCAAAGTATATGAAATTTCACACTTACTTTAACTTTAATTTTAGTTGATCAAATTGTAACTTACTTACTTACTTAACGGGCTCCCGACCTGTGAAGAGTCCCTGCCTGAGATACGGCAGCCTTCCACCCTCTGCGATCCCGAGCACGCTGCTTCCAGTTGTCCAGACCAAGAGGCTCTGGCATCCGCGATGGCTTGGTCTTTAAAACGGATATTCGGTCTTCCTTGTCGTCTCGAACCTGGGGCCTGGGATTCGGAGATCCTCTTGACAGGAGCGTTGTTGCCCATTGGCTCGATGTGGCCGAGCCAATGTACTCGACTAGTTTTAGCTTTTCGCACTACATCCACATCTTGGTAAAGAGGTTGTATCTCCTCCTCCATTCGCCCTCCTCGCACAGGACCAAATATCCGTCGAAGGATTTTTCTTTGAAGGGATCCCAGTATTAACTCTCCTTTCCTGCTTATCGTCCAGCACTCGGCGGCATATAGCAGAACTGGCAGGATAAGGGTTCTGTAGAGCATGCACTTTGTCCTTCGAGTTAGGAGTTTTGAACCCATTTGTTTTGCCAAACCGAAGTTGCAGCGGTTTCCTAGGGTAATTCTTCGACGGATCTTCACTAAGATGTTATTTGTGCAGTTGAAGTTTACCCCGAGGTAGATGAACTCCTTAACTACCTCGAAGTTGCTGCTATCAATAGTGACACTTTGTCCTAGTCGGTGGACAAATGATTGTTTGTTTGTTGATAGCATATATTCAGTCTTGTCCTCATTCACTTCAAGGCCAACTAGTTTCGCCTGTTCTTCAATAGCCGTATAAGCGTCTATCACGTCACGCTGGGATCGACCGATGATATCTATATCGTCCGCATACCCCAGCAGTTGGACTGATCTGTTGAAGATAGTGCCTTTCGTGTTGACACATAACTGAATTAACGAACTATGTTATGTATTATCTGTATTGTGAAATTGAGTTTCTCTTGAGAAACATGAGTCAAGAAGTGCACTGACTGCTTCATATATGATTTTCTATTTGCCAATTGCAATGCCTGGTTAATCTTGTGGGCAACCGCTCATTCGATTCGATCGAATAGTCTTTAAATTGACATTAAGTATAGTCTGGGGTATTATTATTTTCCTCTGTTTACTTGGTACTTCCTTTACTAGCCCATCTATTGTGACTTTGCATACCCTATGAGAAATACTAAATACTTCCAAATGTTTTATTTTAATGTTAACTGTTAATTTATTAAATAGTCAATTTAATTGTTAAGAGCATGCAAGTGGAAAGTAGAAACAATTTTAAAATAAAATAAAATAAAAAACCATGTAAGTTAAAATTACTACAATAAAAATTAACTCTAAAACATTGTCAATTATGTAGATTTCTTTAGTATTCCCCTTAGTATGCCCCTGAAGAAACTGAGGAATACTAGCGAAATGTGGGGAAAAAAAATTTATGTCAATGTTTTCATTTACATAAAATAACATATTTGACCAAAAAAGCTCAAATTCAAAACTTCACGCGAGATTCTTTTTCGTTTCCACCAATAACACCATGACATCCAAAAGGCACAACAAACTAAAATTGAATTATGTACAAGGCTTTACACTCTATACCCCTTCAGTTTAACCGAGAAATGAATCAATGACCTGACCAACCCCCCCTTTCCATGGTAGTCATTCAATTCCCATTTGAATTAATTGAACTGCTCATTTGAGCACATAAACTAAAATCCGTGGAACGGAATAGAACGCTAGCAAAAATCATCTCTCAATTACATTCCAGTTTTTTGTCGTCAGCTATCAAACTCATAATAGATAGTATATACTTTTACAAAAGCAACATCGCTCTCATAAGTGGAATTTCTACGTGATGTCAGTTTAGATGGGTCACGTTTTAAAAAACATGAGATACGGGTAGCTTCTCTTTGGTGCAGCGCGGATTCTCAACGAGTTGAATTGCCCTAATTAGGAGACTACCTTGCCGTTTATTCTCGATGCGCTTAGTGAGAGGTTCCCTTTCCTTATACAATACTTGATATTGGTTTTGCCTTGATAAGTAAACGCCATCCACCTTTTGTACTAATAACCTCAAACAGTGTGCGGTTGATAGTTTGTGGCTTAACGGCTTAGCGACTATGTCATATTGCGTGCCATTGGCTATTTGCTGTCACATAGAAAAGTATAAATTGCTTTCTGCGTGATTAGCCAGCTGACTGACTAGTATTTCAACTTGTAGACACTTTCCTTCAAATGCATGCAAATAAATAGTAACAGCCGCTGACTAAAACCGCACACAATGCCATACAAGTTTTTATCCATTCTAGTGGTAGATATTGTGGTGTCTTTTTTTATGTTTTTGCCTTTATGTGAATATCAAATGTGATGGTAGTCAATTGTCGGACATTTTCATCGCACTATTGCTGATTGTTGGTTTAATGAATCTATGTTTTATTTATGAAAGCCATTTGTTGCTATTGATAGAGGAATTGATTGTTGTATATGCTTTAATTACGCCGCTTATTTGCATGATATGTTTGTACCTGGAACTACACTTATTTTAGTACATCAGATTTCAGTACATCAACTTAGTACCTATATAGTTATGATTGTCAATTGGCGCTGTTTTAGTGCAGTGATTATTCATGCTTTGATTCGCGTTTACTCGAACACACTTTGAATGTATTAATAAAAAAAAAATTGTTTACATAATCATTTAGAATAATAAGCATGACAAATATAGCTGACTAGACTGTTAAAAGACACAGTTTAAACTGAATTTCTCTCGATTATAACTAATTATATTACTATAATAACAAATTTTACTGCCTTTATTATTTCTTATCTCAGATATTAAATAAACATCTTCATCAGAACGCATATACGAATTGGGAATTAGGAATCCCATTACGATACATTGAAAAAAAAAAAAAAATACCAAGTCAAACAAGTTAATGACTCATAAGCCGCCTACAGTATAAAAGTGGTTAAAGTTCACTACTATAACCTACGACGGAAATAAACCGGCAACCACTGATGCTGACGTAATACCGCTTGTTGAGGGAATGTTTTGATATCAACATACGGTCTTAACATTTTTTGCATTGTCGTATTTATTCATATAAAGATATTATAAATATGTAATACAATTTTTCTTCGTGATATAATCTTAAAGGGTGCTGTTTTTTAGGGTGACAGACATTTTTGCAAACATACCCAGAGTAACAGTAATGATTTAGTGATAAGATTGCGTGATTTGAAACTTTTGGGCTCTGGGGTATATAACATCTTGTAGTTCATGCATAAGTGAATTCCCATAATCATGAGAAAATATTTAACACAAATTGTACTATGTATCTTACAATTAGTATGGAAAAAAATTATACAAAAATACTAAATGACGCGATGTACACAACGAATTATTAAACTCTGCCATGAACTTTGAATGCTTAACTTTTACCTAACATAACTACATTATGATTTAATTCTAGAGTTCAGAACCCAATGTATATTTCGTGTGCATTGTCTATTCATGACACATTAAATAAATATGTAAACATAAAAGATAGTACATTTATACATACTATTTAATTACTTTGGATAATATTCACAGTGTTGAAGGCCTATACAATTTGAAAATAGTAAGTTATTACTGCGGGTTATTTATGATGGTTATAACATCATCAAAAATACTAAGAATAACATATTGGTTTTGTGACAATTGTGCAGTAATATTTTAATTGTTGACTAATAAGGTTTAATGAGATAAAAATATATCAGAAGAGTACCGAAAACCAGAAGTGAGTGAAAACTGTAAGGTTCCAACAAAGTTTTATTTATTAAGATAGATAAGATAATATAATAAAATAATCTTAGAAATGTTAATTGTTAATAATTTTGCAATATTTTCATAAAATTGTATTATTATTTGATCCATGTTTTCGCAATTTCAATGAAATCGATGGGGTTTTCCACAAATTTATGTAAACATTTTTGGTTTATTATTATTATTAGCAACCAAAATGATAATAAACATTTCCAATATTTTCCAAATTTTTGCTTTATTTAGGAGTAGAAAGCAGAAAATAACAATATATATTTATTTATGCATAGTTAACAAGGTTTACTCACTACTTAACGTGGGGAGTCTCTGCCTGCAAAAAATAAACAAACAAGGTTTAACAAATCTTATGAAATTATTTGTTTTCAGGAATCAGAAAAACTTAATTAATTTAGGACACAAAGTAAGGGTTCATTTTTTCATTCATTTCACTCAAATATAAGAAATATATATAACTTTAAGTTCTTATTGTTAGCTAATTTTAAGCTGATCAAAACAACGAACTCATAGTACCTTAACTAATGTAATGCATCAATTCCATGATCCCAAATACACAAGAACCCGAACCAAATGACATCTCTAGTCGCCAGTAGAAAATAAAACTGTATAAATGAGTAGTGAACTGTAAACAGAAGAAAAGATATTCACACCAAATTCAAAAACTAAAAAAAAAAGAAGAACTAGAACAAGGCGACAGTAATGACATTATTTTTATATTTGTTTTGTATTTAGGATGGCTTGAAAAGCCATTTTTTTAGGTTCAGTAATTATGTAATTCGGTATGGAAATGATTATGATTTGTTGCCAAATGAATCAAAGTCCATACAAGAGATTAGATTTACGTGACGCAAGTAATTTCGTAAAAATAAAAGTTTTTTTTATGTTTATTTAAGCTGTATTATCGGCTAGTGACTTACTAAATGAAAAAGTATTTGAATTTTTTTGTAAATAATGTATGTATGTGTTGGCCTCTTTTTATTTATGTGTTTGCTGTATTCAGATTTATGAAAACAAGCCCCCGAATTGGATTGTTTGAATATAGTCAACTAACTTCAGTATAGGCCTTGCAAATTTAAGTAAAGTTTTAAGTCACTGCCAGCCCCACAATGTAAGTAAAACCATTTTAAAGCTAAAATTAACTACATAAAGAGTTAAAACCTTAGCAAAATAGGTAGACACTGAACTTTTATACAAGTTTGACATTTAAAGTTTTTTGTGGGCTTTTTTTTTACCAAAATATTGCTTTCTGCGAAAATTTCCATAGAAAATTTAAAATATAATATATATTAAAACATATTTAGACAATATTTTTCCGAATACATCACTCGTACAAAGTTTTGGCCACGCCCACTTTTTCTGAAAAAAAAAAACATGTCATCATTAAATCATTTTTCTTTGGGGCATATAGGGATATGGATAGGTTATCATACTGTTCGCCGCAAGCGTACTTATGTTTTTTACTTAAATAATTTCTATATTTATAGAAATGAAATGTTACTATCCTCTAAAACAAAATTCAATTAAATCCTTTAACATTTTAAACGTGTTATACTTTACATACGATAAATACAGACTAAACACTCTTAATCTGAAAGTAGCTATATTTCTTTGTCACCTTTTGATTTACCGCGCCTACTGCACGTCTTAAACAGATTTCATGAATATCCCATTATCGTAAAAAAAAAACAACAACAGCAATTATATGTTTCTACCAACCCTTAGTTATCAGGACAATATATTGACCCAACCTTGATTATCCACAACACCTACTACCTCTCTTTATTTAAATAAAATTGTCATTCTTTCCTTTTCAGTTATGTGCCAACTCGAATTTGGGGCTTTAGCGGTCATGTCCAGACCGTTCTTCATAGCATTGTTGGTCGTGTAAAGTGTCCTTGGCCACTAGGAGAACGGGTCTATCTGTCACTGTTCGATGAGTCAACATTGACCTATGATCTCTATCAACCATTGAATGAACACGAAGGTGAGTTCCAATACAATATGTAGAAGTATTTTTTAAATAAAACGTGAAGAGTTCCACCAGTCACTCAAGTGGAAGCTCTGTAGGCAAATATGCTATAGGACATGGGAGTGGCATTGACTACGAGCTAAGGAATGACAAATGAAACTAGACCACTATGATGATTGTAATCAACTCAATTCGAATCAAAGTAATTAAGTTGCATGTTTACCAGGCGACGTAATTTGTTTGTTGTAATTAATTGTAAAGGATATTTGTTTTCTTATTCTCAGTAAAGAATAATTTAAAATTGAAAAGGGAAAATATGTATTTTAAATTGAATATTCTAATTACGACATTTTTCAGATGATATCACCGTCGCAATTTGTCCGGGAATTGGCAACTCATCTGAAAGTGTGTATATTCGTACATTTGTTCATTACGCACAATGTCATGGCTACCGTTGTGCTGTTTTAAATCATATTGGAGCACTACCTAGTGTTCAGGTCACATCAACACGCATATTCACCTACGGTAAGTTTTCATTAACACAATAAATCTTTTTACCGACTGAATTTATGTTTATTGTTATAGGACATACTGACGACTTCTCAGCAATGGTTGAGAATTTGCACAAAAAATATCCGTCCACAAACATAATCGCCGTAGGTTACAGTCTAGGGGGTAATTTAATAACAAAGTATATGGGTGAGAAGACAATAACCCGACCGAGTACTGTCATTGGTGGCATATCAATATGTCAAGGATACAACGCTGTCGAGTAAGTTTCAATAAACTACATACATAGTTCAATTAAAGTAACAATTTTTTTTTTATTGTAGTGGTACAAGATGGTTACTTAATTGGCAAAACTTCCGTCGTTTCTATTTATATGTTATGACAGAGAATGTTAAGAATATAATTCTAAAACACCGACATGTTCTGCTCTCTGATGAGGTTAAAACACGATTTGGTCTGAATGAAAGAGAAATAATTGCTGCTGCCACACTGCCCGAACTTGATGAAGCGTACACTAGAAGAGTACATAATTTTGCATCGACACACGATCTCTACAAGTGGAGTTCTTCACTTAACTATTTGGATAACATTGAAAAGCCAATGATATTTATTAATGCCAAAGATGATCCCCTAGTGCCGGAGGAGTTACTCGCACCCATTAAAGATTATGCAAGTAAGTAGTCCCTTAGACTGTATGGTTGTGTTTCTTCGAAGACTTGTATTTGTTCGGATAATTATGTTGAGGTGTAGAAGCAATGTCTTTCTTAAAATCAAAAAAACTGCATAATAGTTATAGGTAATGGTAATAAGAGAAAGCATTCGTCTAAACTCAAAGGTCGCATTTGTCTTTAGCATTTTTAAGAGCAGTCGTGGCCGAGCGGTTAAGGCGTCTGACTAGAAATCAGATTCCCTCTGGGAGCGTAGGTTCGAATCCTACCGACTGCGAATTTTTTTTTTTTTTTTAATTGTTAAAATTCGTGGCTTATTGTAAGAATAGAGAAGAATATATAAAAGTTTATCTAATCTAGAACAGATAAAAAGTTTATATATATATACAACTTTGCCGGTTTTGAATATGTTGCTTGAGTTTAAGATGGTAGGGGTTACTTTTCACGGATTTCAACTTGATCCAACTGTTCATTCCACTTAAGATGCCGTCCCTAACTGATTTTTCTATGTACAGTGAACATTGGAAAACGTAAACCCCACAAAATGTGAACTACCCAAAAGCGTGAACACAGTATTTTTTACATTGACTGCTCTTAAACATGAACAGAATTTTTTCCAATATATCTACATCAAATTAATGAATCAATTTTTAAGATTAATACCACAATACACAATGCTTTATTTTAAGAGCAGTAGTAAAACAATACGGTTAATCATAAAATGTTACATTCCAGAACAGGAACACTCTCAAAAACATTAACACACTCGTTTTCCAATGTTCACTGATCTTCTTTAAATCACACAGGTCACAGACGACAATAACAAAGTCAAAATTGTAATGAAGTTATGAAGAATAAAATAAATAAAAATATGAAGAATTTAATTAATTATAAATTCAGTCAATAGGTAATATATTCATTACATACCTACAAACATGTCTCGATTGCTTCAAAAATTACGAGGATAAATTATTTTTTCGGGGACAAATTAATAAGCTGCCTTAAATATTTGAACAACTATGGCGATTCGAGAATACATCATGAAGAAACAGAATACATTGCACATTTAGCCTCTTCTTTAACTTACCCAAACCAATGAGGGCACATCTTGTAAAGTAAAGATTTATACAGTCAAAGTTTCAATTTAATCGCCTGAAAACAAATCTTGTAAAAGACTTAATCCAGGATTCACCGACGAATCTTAAACTATGAACTTCGTAAACCTATTCACCAACCTCTATTAGTGTAGATTTACAAGCGCTCATAAACCTTACAAAAGGTCCCAGCCAGCCATTCTTAAGTTAAGAGCAATAATACACTTGGAGATGAAAAAAAACCTCGTGTTGATGTATTCTGAAGCTGTAAATCCTCTCCCGTACACAAAGAGTTTGCTGATAGTACTTCTAATGGTGCAATGAAGTTCTATTGCACCCGTCACCAAATGGAAAAATCTATTATTAATCATGTGTAAAGCCGAGATATATCTATAATATCTAGCATAATATATACACAATAATAACAGCATTAAAAGTGCGTAAATATCGCATTCATATTTTTTTATTTATAACACCAGACAACTTATGTGGATAAATCACGGCCACTGGCGGTTCGATGGTAAATAGATGGTAATACGTCATATGAAAGCTAATATTGTTCTCTTTAAAACATTCCGAGGAAGTTAAAAATAAGTATAAAATGTATCTGGAATTAAAAAAAAAAAAAAACAGTTTTATTTCTTTTTGGTTGTATTTGTATATTCGATTTGTTAAAAATGAAGAAGGTTTTACTGAATGTTGTTAAGTCTGATGAAAATGATTGAACTTTCCATGCTATCCTTTTTTTAACAAATCAAATACGACAAAACACAGCAGTCTAATCTCTATCTTTTCTGCGCCTAAAACCATGCACTAATCTCAGTTAGATAGCTTCATGAAAAAAAAGAAACCCTGTTTGGCAGAGATGTTCCTGACACACCAACACGAATTTTCTGTACAGCTCAACTTTATTTATGCCTATGTTCAATGAAAAAACACATCGAACAGACTATACCTTTTTCGTAATCCAAGATTTCAATTTACATTTGTTTATATGTAAAAATTAACAAAAAGATAAACAAAAAATGCTATCATATGGTACACCTAAACAATAAAAACAAATGAAATAAAAGCAAAGAAATACTTCCTTCCATGCAGCGTGTAAAGTGAATTTTCTTATATTATATACTTCATATTTACCTTTAATTCACTAATTGATTTATTTTTACTTTCAGGTTCTCGCAATCAAACCGCCTATGTTGAACTGGCTCACGGTGGACATTTAGGATTCTACGAAGGAGGATTGGTTTATCCCAATCCTGTGACATGGTTGGACCGCACTTTAGTTTCTTTAATTGGATCAATTGTAATGATACACGCCGACCCAACGTCAAAAAAGATCTCAATTTAAGCTTTATAAATTCCATTGAAAACTAAGCGTTACCAATACAATTAAAACCAATAAAAAAAATGTAAAAGAATAACAAATGGATGAATTTTTGTACACATTTTTTATTAAACGCTGACTAATACATATTACAAAAAAAAAAAAACAGAACATATGTAGAACTATACGTGTATTCATATTTATAAATATGTTTTATAGATTAAAACCGGGAAACCTACACATTCATTAAAAAATTTTTATGAATAGTGTCCAAAAAATAAAACAGTAAACTTTTTATATAAGGTTTTTTTTTAAAAGCCCAAACGACACAGAAATTTCGCATTAAAATAAAGTGTATTCAACGTTTTTAAAACCATACTCTTTACACATTCACCACAAAATAAAAAAAATTTTGAATTGTTTAAATGTTGTTTTATAAACAAGATATTGAATTGCATTTTATTTTTTACATGAACAACTGAAGTTAAAAAAAAAGTGTATGCATACATGTACAAATAAACCTTTATACTTTATTTATAAAATTTCGCTCAAAACAAATCAATACATTTCGTTATTTATAGATATGACAGTTTGTTTACATTATACATGTGTTTGAAGAATGCGTAAAAAATGCTAAAATATCTAAACAAACAAATGTTTGACGGAAAATGCGTGTGTAACTTTATATAACCATTAATGTATTTATTTATTTTTATATTAAAAGCTAATAAATATTAAATTTCAAAAACGAGTAAATAAGAAAAAAATTTCACTAAGTTATAATCTTAGCTATTTTATAGGAATTACGTACTTAGAAATGTCGTCATATGTTAAAAAAACTAAGTTAGGTTTTGAAGATCTTTTGAAAGAAAGAAAACCATTGTGGCAATTAAAACTCAAATATAAGAGGCTACAATATTTCCTTTCCAAACTTTAGTTTAACAAGTTTGATTAAAAAACTATTATTTATTATTAAAATATTTTTTCTTACTCATTTATATTAGAAAAGAAAACTTTATACAAAGGATTTATTAACGAATAATTTTTTTTCTCAGTATCACCGTTTAAAGTTAAAACTACTTTTGTGTTGACAATGACAATATCCGTTGTGGGTCTCCTATTTCAGGTATTATACAAGTGTTATTATATTCTCGTTTAATGTAGTAAAAAAAAATATTTTAAATGTCTGATTTGCTTTTATACTGCGAATAGAATGAAAACTGTATAAAAACGAGTAGAACAAAACATACTGAATAGAATATTGGTTTTCAATTCAAAATTATTAGCTTTTCCCAGCACATTTAATTTTCGATGGAGTGTTTTTTTTTGCATTCTCAGTCACTCAACTCAATGTAGGTGATAATATATTCGATTTGAAGCTACAGGACATTGACAAACAACTTTTACCGACTATCGAAGCCAGTATGACTTCGGAAAAAGAAAACAAGTCACAAAACCTTTATGCGTTTATCCCACAAAAGCAATTTGGCATCGCCACTTCTTATTGCATCGTTAAGGCCGCCATCTAAGTAGAAGAGTTAACATTATTTAAGAGCATATTGTTTCTCTCAGTTCGTTCAGCACGTATTCGGTATCGATCATGTCATTCAAATGAATTCTGTCTGATTTGCTCAGTGTCTGCAGGACACTGCTACGACCACTCATCGATATTCATTGCATGAGATGAACACCAGCTGACGTCTGAGAGTTTAATTCATTATGCCGTACTCAGAACAAGAGGCTCAAAACAAGTGGTTGCATCAGTATCCTCGTGGCGAAACTGTTAATATCGAATATAGATACTGCATCAACAATAAGTGAGAGACTTAAATATGTAAAAAAGCTTATATCATTTTTAAAATCCGAAATTGCTGACAAATCTTACCTCAGCATCACGTTTTCTTTTTATATTTTGTAACTAATAGATAGATAGCTATGACAGTAAACATTTATTTAAATTAAAAGTTCGCAAGTAAAATAAGTTAAGATAAATAGAAAAGAAACACCAATCGTGTTTCATACCAAAATTTATAATGAATGTTGCTTTTCTTAAGAAAATAAGTTCGTTCTGTTGTTGTTTGACTGTGATTTATATTAAAAATAACAATATTTTGATTTCAAAATTATATGAACATATAACATATACATACATACATACATAATGATATGAATAAATAAAATTAAACTTAAATTATACAATGTTTTTTAGTTTTGGGTATGTTTAAAAAAAAATTATAATATTATATTATGAAAAGTAATCGTATATGTATGTCCACATTATATAAATGTTTTTTACAAAATGTCTTTGTCTTTTAAAACAAAGTCATATAACACATTGTTTCATGAATTGACAAAATATACGACACAGTTTTTGTATGTATGTGTTATTATTATTACATGGATAAAAAAATAACAATGTAATAAAGGCATTGCGATTTTTACTTTGGATTTGCCCTGTATGGTCAAATGTCAATGTCTAATATAAACAAAATTTATATACATTAATAAAAAGCTGTTTGATATGATATGTAATTAATTGTGTTTAATTTGTCCCGAATTCAGTGTATCTTATGTAGAGATGACTTTTTATGTCAGGGTCTTTAACAAAAAACCTAAATATAAAGTAGAATTCAAAAATATTTACAAGCGAAACACGACAACCAGAATGGTTTGTCATAGAACTGATGTGCCTTTCATTTGGTTTTGGGCAAAAACTATTTCGATTTACGAGCAACCCTGTTATGATATGGTTTCTGGTCTAGCTAAATTTATTAAAATGCTCCCGCCTCGCCAATTCATATTGCTCAAGTTCCAAAAAGTTTTAATTAAAATTAAAAAATTAAAAACTGGAAGGATGGAGTGCCTTCTGTAATATGTTCATGGGTCGGCAGACTGATGGGCACTGATAAGCCAATCACACTTCCTTTGCTATCGTTGGACTCGATTCGTATTGCTGCAAATGTGCGTTGTTTTTGCAGCTTGTGCTGCCTGTTTCTTTGTGTCAGCAGTCTAGTGATGACGCTTCCAGTTTACTTCCAGATAGTTTGAGTGTTTTCAAATTGGCAAAGCCACTTGGAACGAACAATAAGTTAAAATTATATGTGTAGAAACACCCGAGTTTAAGTTTGAGTGCGAATTGAGAAACTCCATCTGTATATAGTTCTTTTGAACCTTCCTTGCCATTATCTTGGAAGGAAATCAATCCTTTCAGTTTTAAATTCTAAAAAACACAAAAATCGACCAAAAATACGTAATACCAGGCTGGTACAGAGCATGTGACATGTTTATCGGTCGACAGGCAGATGGAGTAATGGACAATGACTGGCCAATCATACTTCCTCTCCTTTGCTTTCGGTTGACTTGCTTCGTATTGCTGCAATGAGGGTTGTTTTTGCAGCTTGTGCTGCCTGTTTCTTTGCTTTGTCTAGTGGCAGCATTTCCAGTTGCCTTCCAATAGATTGAGTTTTAAAAAATTGGCAAAGCCAGTTGAGTGTTACTCAATGTAACAAAACATTAAAAAATACGTCTATACACATATACAGTGGGAAGCAAAACTGTCCGGATGTTTTGCATTTCTCTGGTTATGTTAACAAAATTAGTAATGTAATAGAAATATAACATATATTTTTTTATTTAATTAAACGTTTTCTTCAAATTAAATAACAATAAGTAATTAAATAAAGTAATATTCAGAACAAAAATAAACAAAAATAACAGAATTCATTATTCGGACACTTTTGCACATTAGTGTTGTAATCAGATAATACCATATTGTACTGTTTTTTTGTACCGTAAGAATTTAGCTTTTTGATATTTATGCAGTTCCTTGACCTCAGTATATAATTTGTCGTTGTGCTGTGCTTTTGGTTTTTAAACAAAAAAGAAAAGAGTAGAAAATGAAGAAAATTCCAATTGATCTTCAAAATAGTGTGATCAATTTATTGCAAAAGAATTATTCGTGCCGTAAAATAGCTAAACAGTTGAAATAAGGTAAAACCACGGTTAGTGATATTAAAAACCGACGAAATGTAGTTTGTTCAAGCGGTATGGGGGCCGACCAAGACTCATTTCTGATGCCGAAGCTCGGTTGATGGAGCGGTTGCTCCATAACAAGGACATTCGGACACCCAAAAATGCTGCAAAAGCAATTAACAAAAATGTTAGTACATGGACAGCTAGACGTGCGCTTAAAAGAGTAGGGTTGGTAGCCAGCGTAAAAAAAAGAAGCCATCTCTTTCAAATAAAAATGTTCAACGACGCTTAAAGTTCTGTAAGGAGCCCAAAAACTGGACCATAGATGACTGGAAACGTGTCATTTGGAGCGATGAAACAAAAGTTAACCTTTACCAATCAGATGGCAAGGAGTACTACTGGCATCGACCGCACGAGCGTATCCAAAAGCACCAGGTAAAGGAAACTATGAAACACGGTGGTGGGGGAATAATGGTTTGGGGCTGTTTTACTTGGTGGCACGTCGGTCCATTGGTGAGAATCCGAAGTATTATGAAGAAAGAAGACTATTTGAACATTCTCCTAACCAATTTTCCTGATTTTGTATATGAGTGCACATATCCCGCTGAAGAAGTCGTCTTCCAGCAAGACGGAGATCCGAAGCATACAGCTAAAATTGTTCAAAATTGGCTCCAAAATCAGAATTTTCAGTTGATGCAATGGCCTGCATAAAGCCCGGATCTAAATCCAATAGAAAATGTATGGGCTATTGTTAAAAGGAGGCTGGGTGCGTATGAAAATCCACCAAAAACCATAGATGAACTTTGGGAAAGAATAGAAAGGGAATGGCAGAATATTGACCACAAAATCATCCAAAAATTGGTGGAGATATGCCTAAAAGAATTAAAAGTGTGTTAAAGAACAAAGGGCTTTGGACAAAGTATTAAACTGATGGCGATTAGAGAGAAATACTAAGAAATCACTAATGTGCAAAAGTGTCCGAATAATGAATTCTGTTATTTTTGTTTATTTTTGTTCTGAATATTACTTTATTTAATTACTTATTGTTATTTAATTTGAAGAAAAACGTTTAATTAAATAAAAAAATGACAAATATATGTTATATTTCTATTACATTACTAATTTTGTTAACATAACCAGAGAAATGCAAAACATCCGGACAGTTTTGCTTCCCACTGTATATGGATACTACTCAACAGCCCCTCTCACGTGTATTATAGTGAAAGAGACGCATTTCACATGGGTCAGTAACACGTCGCCGTACTTTAGTACTCCAGTTTTCATATCCATTCATGGTACTACAGTTTTCATAGTCAAATACATTTGCTAAGAACCGAACTTCATCATCGACAGTTCAGAACTGAACGATAAACTTAGTTCTAAACATAAATGATGTGTGTATTCACTTCATTTCCGGATTTGTACACGAACCACACCGAATACACACTATTTTGTAAGTTCTTATCTAATCCGCTAGGTCAAACAAAACAAAACCAAAACCACCCAGGACATAAAATTTGTTCAGTATTACATATGTGCTTAATTAAATTTGTTAACAATGAATAGTATACGTATTTATCGCAGAGCTTATTTACATTTAATTAAAATAAACATGAAGATGAAGTTACCTATGTGAGTGTATTCTTCAGCCGAAAGGCCATTTGCTTTAAAAAAAATAACAGATTTAAACAAAGCCTGAGAATTTCGGGACAGTTAATCTTATGTGAAAATAATTCATATGTGTATCGAGCATCCCATATGATAGAACTATATTCAAGACTCGAACGATTTTTGGAAATATTTGGAAATATTACATTGCGTTTAATTAAGCCTATCATAGGGTTTTTATATGAGAAGTAAAATTCATCTTATTGTTAGTGTCAAAAATAATAGATATTTTTATTTCATTTTACAACGTCAATTAAAACTAATGGTGAGAGATTAAACTTAAGCAGCGATACGCTGAATATACTTTACCTTTAGATAGCAAATTAAGAGTAGAGAAATTGCTTTCGGATCATGCGACTATGTTGCTTAATTCGAACTAAAACTTCAATATAATAATAGCTAAGTCAATCTTCTGTGCTCTGTTTGGCTTTTCTTGTCCGATCTAAAATTACTCGGAAACTGTAAGGCCTTTAAAGCTGAAATTTGCATTATAGGTATAAGTAGACTAGAGAGGTGCAGGAATATTTTTTAGTTTAAAGCCGAGGCGACTTATATGCACTTTAAGTCTAAAGTGCCATCTAGATTGGAGAATTGACTTCTGAAAACATTATAAGAACACAAGAAGCTTTATATTTGTTACGTAAATCCTATTTGTGCATAAAATATGACGTCATTTTTATTGGAGTCGATGATAGTTTATACATGATTCAGTACTCGAGCGCTAAGTATAATACCTAAGTATAATAAATCCAAGTTATTCATAAAAAATGGCGCCATCTATTCTCAAGTCTACCATAATTATAATAAATAATTGAGGCTAAATGTAGCTCGAGTAAAGGGGCCGTTCTTTCTACAAAATAAGGAGAATTCATTATAAGAGTGTTGTAAATGTTTTGTTTTTTTCGTTTTTGGGGTGATTTAGGACCGTTTAACCACTGCCAAAAAAAAGATACGAAAAAACATGGCATAAATTTGCAATTCTTTTAAAATCGCTTATACCTACATCTCTAGGACCTTTGGCTTTTTACGACCAAGTTCGTACGTCTCGATTAAGACATACTATGCAATGCAAGCAATAATCCATCATTTCAATCCGAGTGCAATAAAGTAAGCCGCTGTATAGGAATATATATTTTCTGACTTAAAATAGTTAATATTTATATTACACTTGGCCAAAATGGTTATATAAAAAAATAAATGGTTCTTAAAAAAAAGTATGAGGCCCATACAGGAACTATACCCTAGCTTCTCCACCCATCGTGTGGGCGAAGTTATATTTTTGACACGAATGGAGGGACCTGCATTTTAACGCCGATTCCGAAAGCCAATTTATTTTTGAGAAGCTCATGACAGATTTTACTCTTGAATGTTTGTCAGACGTTCTCAAGAGGTGGGGCAGCGAATAAAAACTTTAAGGTGGTACGGGCCGATATTTGAACAAGCGACCCCTCGCTTAGCGGTCCAACGCACTTAACCACTACGCCAAAATATTGTTGCAATTGTTATAGAAAATGATATTATATTACACATATAAAATATTATAGATTAAGTTTAGCTCAAGCGACAGGAACATTGGAATTTGGATTCGTCATAAATAAATATTTAAGAATTTATTACATCAACTCCACTATAATGAAGCATTAGTTGTTGTATTTATTTCACTCGAGTGAGTAAAGCTCACGCTCAAAAATAAACTAGATCAAATTATTGAATTATTATTAAACACACTGTATCTCTTAAACCAACTCGCCTACCATTCGTCAGGATCTGACATGCGCTTTTTGAGATTTTTCTATTTTCTGACTTAGGTAAATCAATTAAATTTAAGCGAAAATAAGCTGCATATAAATAAATAATAAAAAAAGAATATAAATCATAGCCATATAGAATGGATAGTGTATCCATTCACTATGATAGCCATACTACGCACATAGTATTGTAACACCTCATAATATTCGTCCTATTCTACTAAAACTAAAAATACGTAAGTATATATTTATGATCAGCAACAAAAGTTATGATCATTTAGCAATGTCCGTACATCTTTCAGTCCGTCTATATAGAATTTTCACGCCTTTAAATTTAAGCTTAGATTTGGAACATAAACTTCCTATGGTCCCAAAATAGTTAAAGCCGTTATTCACCAAGCATTCTTAGATCTATTTAAAAATGAAGTAGCTCATAGTTTTAAGTTGTTGCTACATATTCACCATGCAACAGTATTGTTGTTCCACTGCCAATGTTATTTCGAATGTGCGAAAAATTATTTGTTCCCTCATTTTCGAACTCTCTCTCTCGAATATGCTTACATCGGAATGTGGGGTGGCCTCCAAGTTTTTGAAGTTGACGGCTTAAATACTTTAAAGGGTTTTATTAATTTTTCATTATTAAGTTAAAGTAACAACTCTGTGTAACTTGGAAAGTTCAACGTTAGGATACTTGAATAAAAGTATTTCAGCCATCAATTATTTCTGATAATCATATAAGCAACAATTATTGATTCTCTTAAAAGTTTCGTATGAATTTTCCATAAAATTTTGTTCGGTCGTTTATTAAATACTCAACATTGTTTATAAGATGGTACTTTCCTCTCATAGTTCAAATGAAGAGCAGAAAAAACATCGGCCAAACAGGCTCAGTAATTGTTACAGGAAGATTTTCATTTGATTTTCTGGGTAGAAGAGTTGAAGTAGAATAGATTATCACTGATGCTTACGCGATAGCTTCAGTATTGATATTTGTATTCTTACTAAAAAATTACCTAGATTTATTTAAAGATGTCTGTTCGAAGAATTAATAAAACAGCGATCAATTTAATTTATATAAAATGTTTCTTTATTTCATTATACACAAAAAAAATATTAAACCTATTTTTATATATTTATGTACACTATATACAAACGTTTTATAAACAAAATCATTTTATTCTCGATTAATCAGTTTATATATCTAAATTTAGCTATTTCTATTACTATATATTTTTTTTCTACAGGAACGAATTTATTAACTGTTATAAAATGTACATGCTTACTGTATTTGTATCTGTACATAAATTTTATACTTATATGGTTAACAAGTCGTTGATTTTGCATTTTTTCTACCTTCTATAGTAATACAATTTATAAAGTGACATCTTGCGATTGAATTCTTTAAGGTCAAAACAAAAAATGTGTGTGTTTGATTAACAATAATATTTATTCACTTGGAGTAAGCATTCATTTTAAATGATGGTATGATTTTAAAATATTTCTAAAAAACTTAAAAATATGATTTCGCAAAAAAGCAAAAACTCTAAATAGAAAACAACATGCGACTTATGGAACAAATAAAAATAATTAGATACTATAATCAAAAACTGAAGTAGGTATAATAATAAAAGTGTGCCAAAGGAATTTCGGATTGCCGGCGCTTTGATCACCTGGCAGGTATATCTTGACAAGTACCTGATTGAAGTATTTTACATATTTATGTTACGGCCAAACTATATAGTTTATTATAAGCATGTAAGCCGAGGAGACAGGCCAAAGTTAAAATCCGCGAAGTGTGCGACACACGTTCTATTATTATGTTCAAATATCACACAATTTTGATATTGTTGTTCCTGATATTAATGTGTGTTTTATTTGCGTTTATTGTAATAAAAATTTGTAAACTTATGTCCAATCTTTGAAAAATAATAGCTGTAAATTAGTGGGACTACTTAGGTGGGACAAGTTAATGCTAACTATTAATTTAGATGAATAAAAATTCAAAATCAATTTGGCCCAGGCAATCAAGTATTCAGGCCAAACTATATAAAATATTGTATAAAACTGACAACAGTAATTTTTTTTTAAATAATCAGTTAGTACTAAATAGAAGCAGAGAAGATAATTGGGAAAGAAATTTCAAACCAAGTGCTGTGTAGCAGAGTTGTACAAAAAAGAAAATTATAAAAGATTGCATTCGTTTGCAACTCTGCGATGTAGTAAACATTTTAGAGGCGACTTTGCTCAAGTTCAAGACTGGTTTGAGCTTGAATCTGAGCAAGGGGAAATTCCCAACCCTATAGGTCAGGACAACAACCCTCATCATTATAGCACCTTTTTAGCTTTCAGGAAAAGTCGAGTGAATCTAAGTACAATGGACCAGTCTTTAAATCTGAAAACCAATAAAAAAATCATTGTGGGCTGTACGATTTGACATTTAGTTTTTAATTTTTAGACATCATGGCAAAATTCCCTAAAAAGAAATTTGTTATTCGATTTAAATCTGAAAAATGTCACATCGCCCAACACACCGAGGAGTTACGTGCTCCTGCAGAAAGAGTCGAAAGTTGAAATCGTTTAGCCTCGCGTAGTATATAAACGGGATTTATGTGTTCTTATTATGAATTTGGCATTTTTGTTTTTTAATAGCGAAAATCAAACAAAAAGTAAATGGATATTTCCAATCTCACAGATGTATGTATATCTATTTTATACCTTTGTTTACATATTTAATATTCCATAAATCGATTAATTTATTGCAGCAAATAATTAAAGATCCGAATAAAAAAAAATATTAAAACAAACAAATATATTTATTATTTTAGCAACACACCACATTTTATATATTCTAGTTGCTAATGCTTCCACATTAAAGTTACTTTTGTGATTGCTTTTGCTAAGCACCCATCAATATTGTCTAAAATCATATATTTACATTATGTATAAATACCTACCTATTTAATATTAATTATTTTAATGCTTTTTATTTACATTGATGTAGTTCTAGGAAGGTAATGATATTTACAATAATTTGTTTCATATTATGCTAATTATTGAAATAAATTTATATTGCAATACATATTTGCTATAATTAATTGCGTGTTTAAAGAAACTGAATAACTGTAAACAAAAATGTTTATTTGATTCAAATGATGCATCAGCCCTTTTGCTATGTTATTGCTATCCAGTTGTTTTAAAATTTTTTGTGTAGCTGAAGTTTTGAAGAGATTAATTCAAGTCATACATGAGTTTTTCTGCCTTATTCGGTTCCTCACAGTCAAATGATGCCATCATTAGTTCTGTAAACAAAAAATAATAACAAACATTTTTTTATAAGAATAAATTTAAATTTATTAAATTCAACATTAATAACGTTAAAAAATGTTTATTGCAAATGTAAGCATGGCATTATTATAGGTAAGGTTATTCTCTTCATAACATTATTATGGTTTTTACTAGGACCTTCGAGAGCCTTATAGAAAATTTGTCGATGATGGCAGTAAAAGTAAGAAAATCATTTTGTAGAGAAAGAAGGCAGGTTTTTAAAAAAAATTAATACCACATCCGTGTCATTATTCGTCGCAAAGATAAACGATTTGAAAACAACTTTGTTTTCTGTTAAGTTTATTAAAATAAGAGAATTTTGGAAAAAATCAGGTTTTAAAAGTAATATAATTTATATTCCAAACATTATCTACATATTTTGTAAAGATTTTTGCGCCTAATTCTATCAAATTTAGCTTAAATTATTTAAATTTAAGATTTCAAGCTTCTGCCTCTAAACCAGTGACGACCTGACAATCACACCGGTAATGATCATTAAATTTTGTAAATAGGGTAACTATCCTAACGGTATATTCATTTTGACACATAATATTTAACACTCTATAATATTCGTTGTAGACCCCTAAAAGTATATTCAGTTACGGCCAAAACAATAGGACCACCTGTACGTCGTAGTTCTTGAGTTACATATTAATACTTAAGTAAATAGATATCAGACGATAATGACACGGATGTGGTATCAAGCGGACTGTTACATTCCTAAACGTTATTTTTTTTTAAATATTCAAATTTCCAACCGACCTATAGTAAGAAAATTGGTTGGATTCTACAATGGAATATCATCAGATTCTTTCATACATCTCTCGTGAATTATATTTTGTATCTGTTATAAACTACTGCCGTTACAACTTAGCCCGTCCTTCCCAACTTAAACCTAAAAGTTAAATATGTTAAGCTATTAAGCCTTTTAACCTCTTTGACTACACATACTAATGACCACATCAATGGCTACTTAGATATAGACATCTGCGTTGCATATTAATGTCATATGCCAAGTCTCAAAAGCCATGAATGGTGGAAGAAACCCCAACAAATGCTTTCCGAACTACCTTCCCTTCCTTCCCGTCCGTGCGGTGTGGATCCCTGGTCACATTGTGCCAAAGGCAAAGAAAATGCTACAAAAAGGTAAAAACGATAACCAAACACGTCCCTGCTTTCAGCCATGCCACCATAAAGGAACAGTGGCTACCTACATGTTGAGAGTTCAAAGGAACAAGGATAAAACTGAAACTCAATTCAGCTGTATGACAAAAACGTCTGAAAGCATCGAGATAAAAATATTCTAGGACACTCTTCATTTTATTGTCTTCTGTTCATCGCCATCCTTGTTATTGTTGTCGTTGACGACGATGACTATGCTCGTCGAAATATCGAATATTGCCAACCAAGAGATCTTTTTCAGAAGAAAATAACATTTCGCGGCTTCAACAGTGAATGGTGTATGACATGCCCGAAAGGAAAGCCCGTTGACCACACGTATTCAGCGATGCAGACGTATATGAAGGCATACCACTTTTTGCACAAGTGAATGGTCACACCCATTCTATTGTTACGGCGACATGAAGGAATTATAAAATGTGTGCAGTAATGACTTTGGAAAAGTTATTTTATTCGTATTTTCCATTCTATCCAATAATTGAACTTGATTGCTGAGAAATTGCTTGAAGATTTAGCTAGAATTTTTTCTTCAAATAAATGCTTTATAACTATGCATTAGGTTTGGAATCTAATTATATTTAGTTTCCTATGTTTTTAAAGACTGAGTGACTACTATTTACAAGATTCTCGTGAAAGGTTGTTCTAAAAGTTACCTTAAGTAAATACATAATTACCAAAGTTATATCGGTGAAAATTTATGCTCTCACTTTATTGCTATTATTTTAAACTGATATATTCTCGCATATTATAATCGTATTATGTATTCGCAAAAAATTCCATTGCGAAAAAAAGTTAGTTATATTTATTTTGTTTTGCTTAATAATTTACCTTCATTTTTAAAGATAAAGTTATTGCGATGGTGCGGAAATTTCGAACTCAAACCGAGTATAAGGGATTATATGACTACTATAGAGAATTCCAAAAAAGTGAGTCCGCCAATGCCGTTCGTCGGTCTGTCTGTATGTCTGTCTGTCCGGGCGCTGTATGGCGAAACGGTTCTATGAATTTGCCTCTGGGGCATCTTTTTTTTTTTGCTTTAACTTTTGAATTAACGGTACCTGCAACTTTTGTGTATAAAATCACTTTTCACTATTTTTCTAGCAAGTGGTTCCAGGGATTTTGTTTTTTTTTGATACTTGGGATGGGGCCCAAAATACTTCATACTCAGTTTTTGGAAAAAATAAAAAATCTATTCATATTAGGATGAAAATCCTTTTCATATAAGGATTTTCTTAAATTTAAATTAAATTCGTTTTCTTAAAAAACGGCACTAACGATTTTGATAATTTTTTGTATTTCGAAAAGTTATGTTAAAAATGTTACATCAAAATCGTAATCACTATTTTTAAGAAAATATAATTTTTCTAAACCAAAAAATTGATTAAATAAATTGGAAACCATTCATTTTCGATTCATTTTGCGATTCAAAAACGCATCTCATATACCGAGAAAGTTTTGTATGACACAGTCGTCTATTTTTGTGGGTGCAGTGGCTTAGTGGTTAAGTGCGTTAGACCACGAAGCGAGAGGTCGCCGGTTCAAATCCCGACCTGTACCACCAGAAAGTTTTTATTCGCTGCCCCACCTCTTGCGAACGTCTGACAAACATCCAAGAGTATGAAATGTCATGAGAAGCTTCTCAAAAATATATTACCGTTCGAAATCGGCATTAAACTGTAGGTCACGCCATTCGTGTCAAAAATATACGTTTACGCCAAATATTTATTTATTTTTTTAGTCGTTTACTTTATTACTTGAGTTTGCGTTATATTTGGGTGACTTATCAACTTTATTGCCAGCTGGAATAACCGTTAAGAAGCTTGACGCAGACGACATATTGTTCTTAGCAGAATCACCATATTCGCTACTGATTTAAATAAATTAAATTAATTGACATATCAGAAATATTAGTTTTCAGAAATCGAGAGTGGCTTGAATTGAGCATTGGAGTTACTATGGGAACAGCTAACTCATTTTACCTACATATATGTACCTAGGAGAAATTCTATCACACAAACTTTCACTAAGGAAAAATGTTGATGTGAATCTGTCGAAAGGCAATACAAAAAACGTTTCAACTAATGCTTAGCTTAATAAACGGCTTAAAAAAATTTTGCTTAATTTCTGTAGTTACTGGAAAAATTTGGCAACAATATATAGTTTACGAGGTTTTCCTGAGGAATGGGGCATCTGTATAGTGCAATTTGTAAATTATGCGGAATCATATATTTATAAAAACTTTTAATTATCCTATTTATATTTGTATTTCCTATAAGTTAAATAAGTTATTAAAACCTTTATTTTATAATTAATACAATAAAATGATCAATATACGATAAATGAAAATAAAATCGATGTTAAAAATATGTCAAAGAATTAGTAAAGTATCATAGTACTAAAATGTTGCACCCAAACTGCGAATGAGATATGATATTTATATTATAAGAGAAGTCCAAAGAGGAAAAAGTTTAACATATTTAGAAACGGTGCGGTGCCGCTGTGCGAACAATCACATACATCTTAATGCAGTAACAATGAAATAGGTATGGGGGCCATGCTGTAACTCCCTTGGTGCATAATACGTACGGTCGCACTTGTCATGTTGCAAAACAAAAATTCCCATTCGGTACATATACTGTCCAGCACCAAATAGGATTAGACATCCTTGACTAGATATTACAAACCCAATACTCCAGGTTGGGTTAAGACTTTCTTCTTTAACAAACTTCAAAAATCAGATCAAATGAGTTGTTGTGGGCAACTAGTTGGGTTTTTCTAAACCGCCACACATACTAAATGAATGGTGAAAATTTATTCAAATTAAAAAGAATATCAATAATAACCATTACTCAACATCCATCAACATATGAAGTCAGAATCTTATCACGCCTGCATTTTTTAATATCTTTCAATCCATTAGATTAATGGAATGCGCGTACTTCAAGTTTTAAAACTACGAATTGGAAGGCATCGATGGGGAAAGAGAATAATGGATGGGGTTAAATGGTCAAAAATGGTTAACCGTAGCTCAGTAGTCCAAAAATACCTATCTTAAATTCATCCACCATATAGAAGTGCAAATAATAGGACCCCTTTCGCTTTGATTTGAAAAATCCCCCCTTTTTGCACTCCTTGTGTAAAACAACAAGTTGTAACCAGTTTTCATATATTTTGAAATTCTTTGATATAACTGAAAAACTTTCTAATTCCTAAATTTGCGCTCCAACTTCCAGCTATAGGCTATAGGCAAGTTTGTGATTTCTTTGTTCCCATTCTATTAAATACAATTCAAACAACCCAATCCAGCAAAACAATTTTCTTTGTCTAAAAGGTTACATCTCTTTTCCGAAAATAGAATTAAATCCTTAAAATAAATCCCTTGATTATTCCCGCCCTTTTGAAAATCCTGATTGAACTATCATAGCGGGATTAATTCTACCATTTATCTTATTTCCAAAATGGGATAAAAAGAACTCAAGTATCTACTATTATCGACTTGCTAAAAAAAACATCAACAAAATTACAGGGGAGAAAAAAAAACGAAGTTAATCAAACATCTTTGTACCGCCTTGCTTGTAAATTTCCATCATTTAAATAAAACCCATTCTCTACCAATCACAAGTAATAAAGCGAAAGCCAATTTTGAACGCCTATTTTCTTTACAACATCTTAATCTATAGCCATTTGGCGAATTCAACGAAAACTTTTCGATTGCACATAAATGAATAATTTCATGGATCATCAACTCGAATGGAAAAAAAAGACAAATCTGATGTTGATACTCCTTTAGCTCTAGCATTATCGATTCTCTACCATCATCGACAACATCATTTGATGCTCTAATATCAATATCACACAATGATGGTAGGTATAATAGTATCCTTGTAGATAGACAACAAATCGAACTCCACGGCGGCGATGACGATGGCGACGGCAAAGCAAGGACAAAGGAATTGATTAGGTATCTCTCTATTGAAATGATGAAAGTTTTGATGTACTTGTAGGCTAGTGTACTAATGTTGTTCTTGGATGACGTCGACATATATTTCTTGGATGCCACTCATTCTTATCTCTCCATCTCTGTACTATTAAGGCATACCATAAGCAATAGCAGCTCAACGATACAATAACGTTGGCTTGATTTGTTATAGTATAGGAGCACAAGTTAGGTATATTGAATTCTCCAATAAAGTATGCATGATTTACCTTTGCCCCTGCAAATGAGCCACCGTTAGGTTTCACTTCAATCTTAATAAGCAATCAAGGCGATATATCTTTGTTAGTGGTAGTGTTTGATAGTTTTCGATCCTCAATTTCAATAATGCGCTCCTCATAAATGGAAACCATGCTTCACTTCATCATAAGTTCAGCACATTTCTTCAAAGTCATTTATCATTTGGAATATTCCGAGTCACATGAAGTATGCCTTTGGCTGGGAAATGAGTAGGGAAGTGTTCCATTTAGAATCAAGTAAAACTCTCACTGTGCGAAGGTGCCCAAGGTTGGAACACCTGCTGATTCGTAAGTTGATTTAAGCCATAATTTAAAAACCTAACATAAATTCTTACATATGGTGGTGGTTGAGGCTTCTTCGGAAAGAAAGTGGATCCCTCCCGCTCGACATTGGAATAGCCTCTGGGAAAAAAAATGTTTTCCCATTTTTGTAATGAATCTATTACTCACTCCTGATGGAGCTGCCGTCGACAATTTATTGGTATCAAGTGTGAAGGTTATTTATTGGAGATTTTTTCGTATCCTATGTTGTTCTGAAATGGATCATATTTGTTTGTGATTTTCTGGCCTTATGGCTTTATAACATTATTACGAGTGTCATAAATCAGACGCAGTTGGAAGGGTTCGAATGTGATGTAGCACTTTAATTGCGTCGTAAAATTATTTCCCAAGGTTACATAGGCATGCATCTTAATGTAGAAATGGTAAATCTTATGTTACAGGAAATTTTGGTCAAGTATTGAAATAATGGGATTACAAGGTAATTTGGTCTCAGCTTAAGGCATAGCCAGCAGGCGCGTTTTTGCATGAAGTCATGTTCGACAACTATCTATACTTATGTATATATTTTATTGCTGTTTTTTTGTATAACTAAGTCTGATAAATTTTAAATAAACGAGAAAAAAAGAAATCTTTCATATAACTAACAGTTTTTTAAACTTAAGGAATTGATTTTCTCAAAAATTTTGTTTTTTTTTCAATATTTAAATTTCATACGAATTGTTTCATAAAACAACATATCGAATATGTGGATTTTATTCTCAATAATAACTTCTTTGTAATAAAATTCTCTTTTTTAAAAATTTTTAAAACTCATTTTTCACAGATTTTTCAAAGGCGTTACGATTTTGATCTTTTTTTAGAAATTTAATACCACCAAATTCAACTCTATTTAATTAAAGAAAGTCTTTATAAAAAATTATGTTATTTATTGTACACGGGACTGTCCTATTGCAATACTACAATATTTTTAGAAATACAGCCGCAAAATAATTGTTTTAATGTAACTAAGAGGCAGAATTAATTTTATATTTGAAATAAAAAAAAATATGGCTAAAAATACACGCAGTAAAATAAAAATATATAAACGGCCCATACGGACCTACATTGAGGCTAGGATATAATAATCTTAATATACAATCAGTTAAATTAAACTTTACAGGTTGAAGGATTTGTCATATACATATAACCTTACGTTGAAAACTTAATTAAACTGATCTAAATCATGAACTAAATTGCGGTTTAATATAATTGAATCAAGGAATGAGCTTCTTCAACCATAGTTAACAATCGGGAGGCATTTTTTTCTTATAATTAAGCGAAAATTCCCTAAATCCTTAGAATCACCCCAATCCAATTAACAAACGTAGGTATTCAAAGTACGTGAAATGAAAAAAATGTCCTTTAATCATAATCCACTGACAAAGAAGAATAAATTAAATACACTTCACCTTGTCGAGACTTTGAGGATTCATTTGCATCGGCCACTCGTGTCCCTTGGAGTCATGCAAAGTTAATTTAATTTCAAAGCAAAATACAATTAGCACCTCCCTTCCTGGCATGTTGTCTACATACGAGTATATCTATATGTATTCGTTCATGCTCGCCCGATCTCCCCAACATACCTTACAATACAGTTGCATAAATTCACAAGAATTTTAAATGAAAACGGTTACGGTAAAACAGTGGCAACGGCGACGATAATACCTAACCTGTGTTCAAATTAAGGCAGCATAGGGTTTTTAATTTACTCGCTAACCCTTCCACCCACACAGTAGCACCGGTGCTCGCGTTAATTTTCATCCACTTAAGCGAGCAATTAAAATAAATCCCCACCGCCCCTAGCGTGGAACAATTTTTGCTACCCCTAGCTGTTACTGTTATTGTTTGTGTATTGCCATTCTCTGTCATTCACAACGCTGTTTTCAGAGCCATTCCAGAGTGACGAGTGTAAATGCGAAAACTTTTACTTGGCATCTAACGCCTTTTTGTTAGTGTAGTTGTCGTCAACAAGTACATGCAGTGACAATACTTTTCTTGCTGAGGCGACTTTAAGTGCACTCCTTAGTACGAAATACAACTGTATATTTTCATTCTATTTAATAGGTCAAATGAACGGTAATGCTCAAGTCTGCATCAGAAAGCCTTCAGAGAGGAGCGCAATTGAAGAATGCTACCCTTGTGTGTAGTTTAGTTAAAATGGTTCTGTTCCTCTGGGAAAGAAGCGGTCCATGTATTCAAATCCAGAAGAAAGGCGATGTAAGCGTTTATGTCCTACCGAATTTTTGTACATGTGCAGTCAGGCATAGATATAGTTTTAGGTGTCAATGTGCACAGTTTTACACCACGTAAGTTCGAAATGAGTGTACACACGTTCCCACTTCATCCGTATTTCCTTTCCGTCCACATGCTATTTCTTTTTTATTCACTACTTCATAGAAGCCTGTCCGCTCCTTTCGTATCCATTTGAGCCGCCGCTTTAACTCCCGTCGATGCGATGCTTCTGGCCTTTAACCTATTCTCCAATTGTTTTAAGTGCACTCATTGTTGTGCATTGTTTACATAGCAAGTTCAATTCCTGTTTAGTGTTTCATATTATCATTTTCATCCTCTAGCAGGGAAGCATCCTATCTCCGGTCCTTCGCATTCTAAGTGGTGTGGCTGCATCCGCACTCTAGTAATAGATGAAAACCAGAAAAACTGCAGCGAAAAAACTTAAAAGAGGTTGCCATTTTCAATGAACACCTTGGGGCATAAAGTCGCAGCCTGATTATAAATGCAAGCGCATTTTAGTCAATTTTTTTCTTCTTTTCACTTGGAACTCGTTTATAGAGTAATGGGTGCGGGAACTAGGATAAATGTGAATCCATTGTTAGGGTAGATATCTTTTTCAAGAGTTGTTGGTTATTATGAAACAAGTTCAGTTTAAAACGTTTGAATTTGTCTTGTTGGACGCTATAACCGCGGTGGTACTTTTAAATATTTCACAAGTTGAAGAGGAAAATGTAAAAATTAGGAAAAAAAAATTAAGAAAATTTATGAGCCAAAGTTTTAGTGCCGTTATTGTAATCTTGGGAAACGGGGAAAAAAAGAAATATTTAAGGGTTTTAAGCGAAAAAAAAGGTTCAGATTTTAAAAAGAAGAGAGATGAATTGAAAACGGTCAGCCTTTTAGGCATTTGAGTAAAAGTAAGGTTACTAACCTTAATAAACTGCAGTGGAAAGAGGGTGTTCGTCATCACTTAAGTTGACAGTTGCTCTGATTTGTAAACCTACGTAAAGTTATTCTAGACTAATAATAAGATAATCTTTTAAAATACATAAGTTGTCAGTCATATTAAAGATATTTAAACGATTTCTCTTAAATCAAACGCATATTTACACGCGTATAACGCAGAAGATTCAGATTTCATGGATATCCGACTTAAAGGGATTTGTCTGTGTATATGTATTGATAAAAAAATATCGTTATTCAGTATTATAGTCCTACATTTTCATTTGATTTTGTTGTACAAGCATATGCAGGATCAAGTGCAAATATGCGTATGTAATGCAAAGGGATATACAAGATATACGGGATATCTTTAAAGGCAAATAGAATATAATGGCGAACTGTAAGCTGAAAAAAAACTCTATTGTCACGAATAAATCAAATAAGAAAGCGCATGTAAATATAAACACACTTCTAGTTAGGAAGGGCACATACCACCCGCCAGGTTTTGATGTCATCCAACAATAAAATAGAACTAAAATAAAGAAATAAAATGGGGGCGAACGTCTCTTCGCGCGAAACTGTTTCCTTTATTCTTCTAACTACCTATAGTGCGCATATCATGGTTAAGGAGGGCTGCGTCGTAGAGGAAAGGGGTTTCTGTCTGTCATATGACACATAAAATATTGAAAATAATTTCGCGCATAATACGAACAAGTTAGGAGGACGACGAACGCGTTGTTTGTCATTCACAACGCTGTGAAAGTCCCAAGTGTATGAAGCCGGATCCTTGTTATTTCACAACGCAAGGAAACATAGTCATTTATAGTGGGCTTTGTTGTTTCAACGCCGCCTCTAACGTCACCGTCGCCGTCTTCATTGACTGCAATAAGGAACTTAACGAAGTATGAAATCAGTTCATAAACTTCCGTAATATGAACCTCCTTGTTGGTATAGAGTAGAAGAAGTAGAAGTGTGTTTATTTGTTTTCTTCTTTTCTTAGCACACTTTTCTTTCTCGGTCCATTTTTCTCCTTATATTATACCCTTCCCCATTCACTGTTGAATAATCCTTTAAGGCAACTAATAGTCCCTATAACGTAATTCATTCTGTTTCGCTTGCTGTGACTTCAAGTGAGGCAACAGCAGAACAAGCAGCGGTAGCAGCAGCGATGTGGAGTGGAGTCCTTTCTCTCGTAATGTTGGATAGCTTCGCGCGCAGTTGTTGCCTACTACTGCTGTGAATCTGCTCTCTGCAACCACAATCGTTTGTTTGAAGAGCACAAACAGACGACAGAAGAACAAACATTGAAATCGGTAGATTATTCCGCCAGTGGGGAGTTTATCCCGTTTTTCTCATGTTTTACTACTTATAGTACCGTAAAGTGGAATCTTTGTGAAAGCACACGTTAAATGATGAATAAAAAAAATGGAGAATGACTCTAGAAAAATAACAAAGTCATTTAAGAACAGGATAGCTTCATATAGCTCAGTGCGAGACTGAAGGCGCTCACTGCAATTTATCCTAGGGTAATGCCAAAAGGATTTACTTTATGTTACCGGCTATGAGCCAAATGAAGCTTTCAAAATGCAGGACAATATTGTTGAACTATCATGACACCGACACATATAAAACCAAAGGGGAGGCCAAAAGAGGCAAGTAAAACGACAGGAGGCACGTACCTACCTACTCCAAAATAAAATCTTTCAAATGACTTTACGTAGCATACTTCTCCATTTCAATGATGAAATAATGTACCTATTATACGAATCTAAATAAAGTGTACGAATGGGTCGCTCAAATTTTTCCTCGTATTTTTAATGTACCTAACTAAATTGTGAATACATTTTCGAGAATAAGTTTAAAAATGTGTGTTCATGTGCCACATGAGTGCTCCAATACCAATGGACTAATAGAGGGCTCATTCACACCATATCGTAAGAAAAAAAACATTTATCTTCGCCTAGGCGCTACATATTCTATATTACTGAAGAAATTATTTTCCAGGTGCTTACTTCTGCAGCGAACAATTGCCTCACATTGCATCCCTCACATTAACATCACTCTTACAGTCTAATAAGATTGACGTCTTTCTTAATAGAATATATACTAAGACACATCTGCACCCCAATCAAAAAGCCTATTAGAAAGACAAATCTGCCAAAGGAGCACTCTTGAACATAACAAGACATAGAGGGGTTGGACGGATAGTATTTTATTTCATTCTATGAAATTTATAACAAAAAAAATATTGAAAAAACGCCCCCAAAAAGTGGGAATGACCAAAAACTTTGAATGGGTGATATACTAGAAAAAATATTGCCTAAATATCTTGTTATATTTTATTTTTCGTTTTCACTGATAATGATCGATTAAAAGCACATATTTTAAAAAAAATTATATGGCAAGGTGTGTTTACATATTTTGCTGAACTTATAACCCATCATCTCTTCTACAGCTTTAAAACGGTTTTTTCTAAATTGTATGCGCGGCAGTGAGCGTATTTAAAATTGTTTAGCACTTTACCATTTCGGGACCCTAGGGAGTATATATTACAAATTTGAGCTTCCATAAATTTAAATTCCTCAAAAATTGATACGGATGGACGGACAGATATTGATGAATAGTCTTAGGTTTTGGTCGTGAGCATAAATATATATACTTGGCTCGGGTGTGGGAGCTGGTATCCATGGACCAAACAAAAATGTCTCAATACCTATAAGAAAAAGTCTCAGTGATTTCCAAGCAGAGCTCCATGAATGCGCAATCTTTATTTATAACTCAGGTTTCAAAAGCGCTAACATTTATACATTCACGGCTAAATGCCAAAAACAAAAAATATGGTCACGAAGAATTGAATATCAACAAATAAGCGGTAAATTCGGTTTTAAATGGAACACAACCCTGTTGTGGGCATCATCCCAGGTCTTAGACAGACCAAAAAGGTTGGACACCTAACCGGTCATTACAGACTGCGATATCACCTCTCGTGCCAAATATCTTAAGAAGACTGTCCGGCGGACAGAATTCTTAAGAGAATTCCGGCGGATCCTGGGTCATGGGTCTTAGAACCATTGTAAATGCTGACGGTGTAATCAATAGATTATTTAATCTGAAGATCAAAGCTTGAACCGAACAAATTATAAACTCATATTGGATCGGATAAAAAAATTGTCATAATAAGTTTTAGAACGAATCTTCGATAATAATCTTCGGGGAATTTCAGTACTTACAACTATAAGAATGTCTGCGTGCTTTTTTCTACTTCGGTTGACCCTTTTACACTCTTTTGGTTAAAATGATGTTTTTTTCTCAAACGCAAATATTTTTACTTTAGAAATCTCGTTTCTTAACGTGACCACAGCCACAACTGAAGGACAGAATTGAAAAATATTTAAACCCCAGAAGACGTTTCCACTAGCACCAGTAGTCTGTGGATTGAAAGTTTTTTGTACTGCCATAGCAAGTGTGTGTTCACTACAATCTTTCGAAAGCAAACAAGAAAAGTGGAAGCTGAAAGCAAACAAGCAAAAAAATTAAAAACAAGACGTATATCAAGGAACTCACCGATTCAGGGGTAACAGCGGACGGCGATATGTTTGAAAAATTTATATTTTTCTTCCATTCGAATGAATAACACCGTTGTTTTGCCCAAAAGTTGAGGTCGATACTTCGGTGCAATTGCAAGAAAAAAAAAACACGAACCGGTTTTCGTACATATGTGCAATCAAAACAGCAAACGAAACCATTAGGGAAAAGCTCTGAGTGTTTTCCTCGGGTACCAAGTTAAGCGAGTAAACACAAAATACCACGAAGAAAAGAAGGATGATATCGTATTGTGTATACCCCCATTTAGTGGAATGGGATAGTGGTTTTTTCGCCCGTCCATCCCTTGTACTATTTCATATTTTTTTTTTTTTGTTCTTTCCTTGGCACTGATATTCGTTCACTTGCAGCGTGGGACCCAGATGGGCACGATTGCATTTAGCCATAAGCGAAAAATGCAAGTAACATAAATCACTGATGATTCAACGTTCTGGCTTGGATCGGTTTTCTTTGTAAGTAAAATGCTGAGCAACTGAACAGCTGAAAAATAGTATTGGAAAATGTAAGCTTTCAAATAATAAAATAAAAGTTTCTTCTTCTTTTCCATTGAATGGCTTAAAGGATCTAGAAGTATTGTTCTCTCTCTTCTCGATATTATAAAAGGTACAAAAACTTTAATTTCCTTTTCCATTCCGCCCTTCACTTTACCTTGAATAAAATAATGTGGGAAATTAAGAATCGGAATCCATGTATATGAATTCATGAAATTTAAGAGATGGATAGAGAGAAAAGGTAAAGAAACTGGAAAACAAATTGCCAAATGATAGTCCAAGGAAATCGGTTTTGCGCTGCAATAGAGACAAAATGTAGACCACGGAAAACGAATCAGGTTCAGGATCATGAAATAAAGTCTTACTTGCATTTTATTTAACATGTCGTGAAAATCTCTTTAGATAGAGAATAAATGATTTGAATTTCATTGGAATAAATCTTGATAATAAGATGTATTTATAGTATATACATAGGATAGATAGGTATATTATACTGTTTTTTGCATAAATTGCAGAAGACACAATTTATCTTAACGAGTTTTTTTTTGGTGGTATTTAATTTTTTTGTCAGAATTCAGAGTGAAATACTATACACTTGTGGGTACCGCCTGAATTACATATTTGTAGGTTAGTTTGGTATGCACAATGTAGTTCATATTTTAGATGAAAATATGTCTCATTTTGAAAAAGAAGCGAAATTTTTAATAATAGATATGTATTGAATATAAAGTGATAAGAAATAAATTGCACGACTGCGTCATACAAAACTTTCTTGATACATGAAATGTATTTTTGAATCGCATCGAACAAAATGGAAACATTTTATCACATACCAAAATTTATTTAAATCACTTTTTAGGTATTGAAAAATTTGATTTTCTCAAAAACGGGACCGACGATTTTATTGTAATTTCGCACATTGGACAATTTTAACAGAATTTTTAAAAATAAAAAAAAGTTATCAGAAAAGAAAATCTGAGAAAAGGAATTTAATTAAAATTTTAGAAAATCGTTTAATGAAAAAAGAAAATATTTCAAAATTTAAAAAAAAATAGTAAACTTTTTTGGAATTTCCTTTATTAGTTTTCGAGATATTGGCGGTTTTATAAGTTACCGTTAATAGATTTTTTTCCAAAAACTGAGTAGCCGTATTTTTGACCCAATCCCAAGCATCCTTAGTACAAAAAACACCAAAATACTTGCAATCATTTTCTAGAAACATAGTGGTAAGTGATTTTCAGAAAAAAAAAGTCTGGCAGGTATCGATATTTCTAACGACAAAGCAAAAATGAAATGAAGCCCCGATAACCCCAAAAACCTTATATACGAATTTTGAAGGAAATACGTCAAACAAGTTCGCCATACTGCGCCCGGCCAGACAGACAGACAAACAGTCGGCATTTGCGGACCCACTTTTTTACTTCTCTATAGTCGAAATATCATCCCTCATCATCCGACTTTCACACATCAATGGAAGTCGGAATTTTGACCAGACAAGGGTAATAACACAAATTTTCTGCTTTATTAACTGCGCTTTCAATAATAATTATCTTAGGCGGGAAATTTATACCATATCCAAACTATACATTAATTTTGATACCTATTTTGTAACACCCCTTAATATATACTATCGTAGTCCCCTAAACTATATATATATTTGATCATGATCACAACCTATGACGTTTTAACAATGTCCGTTCTCCCGTATCAACTTTTGAGGCCTTTATATTTAAGCTACTAAGCTGAATTTTGGTAAATATACTTCCTTGGGTCCCGAAATGGTTAAGTGTTAAATTAATTTAAATACGCCCACACTCTAGAAAAACCAGTTGAGATAAAGGGTTAGAACATGAACATCATTTATGTGGGCAAGATATTTATTAAATATTTTTGTAGCATATAACCAATATAAAAGTTTTGGCCACGCTAGCGGTTTTGAATGAATTTTTTTTTAGATACATTTTGTTTTTATAAATTTCATAAAATGAATTAAAATGCCACCCATCATGATCCTAACGCTGTTTTCGTTGGGGCATATAGCGATATGGATAGGGTATCATACTGTTCACCCCAAGAAGATTGTAGCCTTTCCATATGTTAATTTTTTTATTTAAATTTTTATAAGGTACATACGCTTACATTTTTTTTTTGTTTATTATTTAATGTCTCCAAAATGCCCAAACTTGTTTTTTTAGCTATAGTAGTTACAAAGTTATAGTGAATATAGTACAGTTACATCTCTTATTAGCGGAGACCCTGTTTAGCACACACCTCTTATTAACGGACAAAAAAATTAAATGGTTGGATTCGATTATAAGCCACAATAATTTTGTGGGCATGGTGAGAAAACTCAAACCGGTTTCTTGGTAAATTTTTATCCATGTAAATGCCAATGCACGTGTGTGTTTGTTTACTGCACGGCATTAAATTTTCGAATATTAACTTGTAATGAATTAGAATTCAGTTGAATATTTGGCACCACCAAAACGTAATGACTCAGAGGTGTATTTGTAACAAGGTTCCATACACTTGTATTTGGAGAAGTAAGAGATTAGTTGCCAAAGCAAAAGGAACACGGTTTTTAATAAATCCAAGTTTAAATTTAAAATCAAGAGGCGGTTACAAACTCTACAATAGAAATAGTAAAATACATATTTTTGCATATTCGACCACGATGTTTCAAAATGAGTCCTTTTCATTTAAGGAGCATTTATTTGAAAAAATTATCAGTGATATTAAAACGGAACTTTAATAAGTACGCTTTAAAGGTCATCCAAAAGGTGTCAACTTCGATTTGGCCTCGCTAATATCGACATCCATTCCCATATAATACACAACTTTGCGCCAGAAATCATGTTTAGCTAATTTATTTATGATCGGGTCGCTATACCAATATTCGGATTTTAATTGAGAAGTACTGAGATTATTTTTTCGATAGCTGTCTTACAACACATGCACAAGAAACCATATCTACATTTAAATTCCCACTACAAGTACACTATTATAAATATCCACTTTCCATCGACACAGCATTAAATTTTACCTAAAGTAATATTTCCCTTGAAACACTGGCTTGGGCAAATTAAATTTTATTAAAGTCCATTCAAAAGCCCTTAGCAAAATCGTCCCTAAGCAACATATCCATTGCCATAGAACCATCCAGATATCACCTCAACTTTTCAAACTTTAATTGTTTTGCGGGATTTTCTCTGCCAACTTTCCTGCCTATACCAAGTTCTTATTGCAAAAGAATAGCACCATCACTAGACAACAATATGAAAATTGTGTTTGCACATATACAAGAGGTTCTGGCTTAAATCCGCCGACGTACAAACCACAATCGTCATCATCATCAGCCACCTACAAAGGGCCCGACTCCTCAACAGCAATAAGGAACTTAACAATAAAACTAATTGCAATGTAATTAGCAACAATAAGGAATTTCACTCTGCTCTGCCCAAGTATACAGATGCTTCTCTCTTTTTACTGTTGTGTTGCGAGTGGTTCAGGAATCCTGCTCCAAAGTGCAGGGAATAATACAATTACACCTCCATCCCCAGGGAAATCGAGCTGGATGCAAGTAAATAAAGTGCAATGAAAAAAAAAACCGACCAACAACAAAAGTAAAAGATTTTATTATCTATTTTGTGTTTCTCGCTTATCTTTTATTTTGTTAGGTAATAAAAACAAGTATCTCACTATCACCACGAGTTGGGTTAAATATCTTTTTCCCATTCCCACCCTGTTCATTTCTTAATTGCCTCTATGAATAGAAATCGCAAACCAAGCAACTAGCAGCGGCGAAATGTGCTTCGCTATGCCGTAATTATGTAACAAATTCCCTAATTAAAGTTCTATTCAGAGGGATAAGAAAACAATGAAAAATTCCGGCCAGGCCTACACCAAAACCAAAACGCTGAGATCTTCTTTTCACAAATAAACGATAAAGTTTTCGCTTTAATTTGCCTAAATCACCTTTATCAATCTGTAATAAAATTTAATTACCAAAAGAGAGCGAAAGAGAATGAAATTCAAATCAAAAGACAAAGTTTTAATTTGGTGCAACATCAAGTTGTTACGCGAGAGAATTTCATTTAAGGAACAGGAATTGTGCTTCAAGCGAATTAGGAAGACATGCAAAGAAAAAAAAACAGATACAAATCTTCGAGAGGCGGCAAAACACAATTTTCGCTAATCTGTAAAGATTTTCTGGTGAATTAAAATATATATATATATATATTTTTCGGGGAGATTGTTTTGTCCTTTTTTCTTTTATGGACACGCGACGACAAACTTTGTGGTTATTTGCATAGCATTTCGGTCGTTTTTGTATAGCTGCTACTGTACTGAATTGCCTTAAAATGGTTTGGGAAATTGGATTCTGCTCTTTTTATCAATTTTCTTGTAATAAGTGAAAAAGTTTCGCGTTTATAAAAAAATCGGTCGTTGGTTATGAATATTTTTGTTACGAAAGCATATCCTTGCTCTATAGAAATGTATATTTCTTTCTGCTAGCTTTTGAGATGGGGTCCATTGTTTACTAAGTAATTGCATTTTTACTTTTCTCTTGTAGACAAAATTCTTTAACGCTTAGTTCGCAAATATTTCAGCAATGGTGTGAATGCGAATAAAAGGATTTAAAGAAGTGTTGAAAATTTAACGCTGTCTTAGAGAGCAATGAATATCTTTAATGGTAATTTCAAGAAAATGCATCTTGAAATCTAGATTTAATTAGAAAATAAATTTATAATCTTAAAATGTATCTTCGCCAGTAAAGTTTATAAAAAAAACTCGCTATGTTTATATCATGTCAATTGCACAGATAGAAATAGTAACTGGTGAAAAGTTTGCAAATCTTTGAAGCAACCAACATCCTTTCATGATAATTTTCGTAACACTTTGTTATGAGAAACTTTCTTTGAACACTGCTAACAAATTTGTTTAGTCATTTTTAATATGGAATCAGTATGTTCTATACATATAGCATACATATGGATCACATTGACAGAAAATCCTAAAAATCCTTATTTTAATTCAATTTAAGTCAGTTTACAAAAATACCACCCCAACTGCAAAGTGTAATATTTCATGTCAATCTTTTCATTTCTAAAGCCACATGTGATCCAATGAGTAACAAAAAATACCCAAGTACAAGGCATCAAAGAGAATAAAGTAATGAATTTATTTCATCAAGGAAATTACAAGTACAAACTCCACAGTAACTTACATTGATAACTTTTTACGTACACTCCATCAACAAAAAGCAATGTAAGGATACATACTTCTGTTCGTATACTTCAACTCTTCTTCTTTTGACAGCGTTGACTTGATTATTAATGATGTTCATAGAGATGGCCTTATACTGGTCAAAAGTTTACATAACACAAAAGTGTCATCCTGCTTCCGTCCTCCATGCAGTTGCTTCTTCCACAAATTTATCGTCCTGAAAAATGCATTTTAGTTTGGTAAAAACAACTTTGTCGAATCGATATCGCAACGATGAGAGGGTACTTCTGGATCATAACTAAAGAAGAAAAACTTTCCATTTCAAAAGAGTTTACTCAATGAAGTAAGGTCCACGGCTTGGTCGTACCAAATATTATCACTTTATGAGATGAGTGTTTTAATCGGACCATACAAGTTTTTGGAAAATATATAAGATAAATCTCTTTTAAGCGGTTGATTTTGATAAAAAATAAAATATCCGTAAAATCTTCGCCCCTTTTTGTAATCGAATTTAAAATTACGTCTTTTTATCTAAACCACAATCGACAACCGTACTAAATTGCAGGACATTCTTACCTGTAATTGTCCATGAAAAACCTTTTGTAAAGCACTTCTTACGATGAGTGCAATAACTTTCTCCTTAATATCTAAGTGAGGAAAAAAACAGAAACCGTCCACCTTAAACCACATTAACTTTGGATAAACGCATCTACGAGCGTGTTTGTATGTATTAATAAAGTTTAATGTACTATATACATGTTTGGGGTAGTTTTTGTACTTTCGTTCAGCAAAAAAGTCACAAGAATAAGACAAGTTTCAGAAGAATAAGGATTCTTCGCCACGATTTTGTTTGTATGAGTACTATATTTTAAACTTTTCAGATGATGGAAAAAGTCGAAAATATCCGAAGTTAAATTGAATTTGTAAATTCGAGAAGATTGTGATAACGAAGAAGCCAAAACAAATGTTTGCTATTTTCTATTGCGATGAAATAGTGCATTTGGTGAAAGGATTATCGAAGTTTTAGAGACTCATAGCCGTCGAAAAGGAGTGGGATTAGGTAGAAATACGAGTTAAGAAGTTTACAAAACAATTTTACTTCGTAAGCTCGTGAAACAGAGAGTGGTTGCATATTGATTTCGACAAAAAGGGTGTTTTTTTCTTTTGATTTTCAGAAGTAACACAAGAAGATACTTTATATTTTTAAGAACCATTAAATGTTGAATAAAGGAATTGTACAATTGTACAATTGTTGTTGAAATGTCCTCTAGACTTGTCTTGTCATAAAGTTATCCTTTAAATAAAGCCAAATTGATGGACATTGAAAAGATTTTCTTGTGTTTTATTTCAATTCGAAGTTCTGTACCTAAAAAAACACCCTGTATATGAAATGAAATAATAAGTTTATTATAAAAATATTTTTTTAATGATTATATCAGAATTATTAAACTATTTTATGGTACGACTCGTTGAAAAATTTAAAATTTCATTTTCTGATGAAATTTGTTTGAATGTGTTTTACTCCTTTGATGCCTATTTTGTTCACTCGTATCTGTATCAACATTTCTTAAATTATTTTATTAAATTTCCTACCTAAGATCAGATGCAAGACTTCAACAACACAATTCGTTCTTATAGAAACGGGAAAGAGACTCGGGACTTAATTTTACTAGTTCGCATAGACCTCGGCTAATCCATACTGATTCTGGCGCAATAATGTGTTAAAGCTTTGATCCCTATAAAACTGATCAAAGTCTCGTCGAAGGACATATAAATCTTTCATAAGAAAAACGCAAATATCCTAAAAATTAATTGAAAAATAAGATTACAATTTGTTAAACACTTTCACGAAAAAGTTGCTTGTTGAAATGTTATTTATTAAATTTTTCTAAAAGGCACTTAAAGGTATGCTAAGATAATGTCAATTTATCAGAATTCAGGGTTGTGATTTGTTATCCGATTTACTTTTACTTTTCAAATAAGCAAACGCACAATCTTTTCACATTTTCAAGTTACAGTATGCGATTAACCGAATATAAACCAAATTAATTAATATGAATATATTGTTCAGGGAAACAAATTTACTGTCTATTCACTGCCTGCTGTGATTAATTTTAATTTTCTGGAAGATAAAGGGGAAAATTCAAATGTAACTGCCTTTATTTCACGTCATCGGTAGACACATTCAATGACATAAACACATTTAAGGAAAGGTTAAGGTTCTTCTGATACTACATCTAATGCTGAATGAGGTAACATTAAGATAGAGAATGTAGATGAGTGTCAATTGTTCGCAAATAATTTTATTGAAATACACCTGTTTTGAACCTGTTATCACCAACAAAATGATTCAATAGCAAATAGATAGATAATAGATAGATAGATAATTTACTTAGCGTGTTTGCATGTGTGTGTATGTCTGTCAACATCAATCATATGTATGTTGGAAAATGAACAGCTTGGTAATTGCTATGCACTATCTGTTAGCAGTATACTCAAACCGTTGTTATCCTATCTTATGACGTAACAGGCATCACAAGTCACGCCGCCATGGGTGCTTTCCATAATATGCGTAATGCCTAATCACATAATCCTATTTTCGACAGGAACACCTGCCCTTTACATGATCGAATACAAATTAGTTGATGACTCCCACTATCAGGAAATATTCGCAAGATGCTACTTGCATGGTAACGAAGTTCGTACATAGCTTCGATATAAACATTTCTATTTAATCCTTCCCAGTCGTTCAATCTGGCGTGGTTTAGTTACCTCACGTATGCGGTTCTAGTTTTGTTCGGCCAAAAGCGGTTTACTTCACAAATACCTCCGCCGGCGATAAGTTTCGTTATGTAACATTGAAATTTTCAACTTCAACGTTACTTTCTGAATGTATGTGGAATAAAATATAAGAAAATAATTTTAATATGAAAACTGCTTCACATAAATAAATCAAAATACTAAATTCCAATCTCTATTTGTGCTTTGACATTAAATATCTCATAAGACTTATGGTTGATTTTTAACAAAGAAACTCAAGGTAACTCCACACCATAAATCTCAAGTGTGACAGTAGTTCACATTGCCAAGTGAACTTTAAAGCTTTTCTCCAATATTAATAGTATTAATTTAAGTTGTCCAACCGTGTATGTATCCTTAATACTGGCTAGCAAATGTAATTCGCCATAAAATTGACTCAATACAATTTTCAGTTTTATTTTCCTTCTGGTCATGTTGCATTCTTCGAGTACATGACAAGGTATGTGTATAGTTAGTGCGGGTGGAAACTACTACTGTAGTTCAATGGAGCGGATAAACCTTTCAATTTGCGATTGATGCTTTTAGTATGCAGGTGAGCAGATACGTTGGATCCCCACATGAAAGTAAGCACGGCGTAGCAGTGCGCTCTATTATACACTACATTTGCAAACATATCTATCGACTTTGGATTACTAGGAAGCTGATTATTGGAGAGGTATTTCCTTTATTATTATGTGCAATGGGTAATATGATTTTTTTTTAATAAGTTCATATTGCAATCATATTATATGAGTAAAGGAACAAATTGAAGTATTCCTGATACTTGATTACTTTTCAATTTGATTTTCTGTTTTGCTGTTCTTATTATGTTTTAAAAATTTCTTAAAACCATGGTAAGGCAAAAATCGTATGTTTTCAAAAGTAACAAAATGAAATGGATATAACTTTTACCATCATAGCACGTATTATGTGCAGATGTACATAATGAATAGAAATGTACTGCTAACCATGCTGCCTGCATGACACACCAAAGCTCAAATAAACAATATGGTTGTATGTCAGACAAAGAATATCATCATGAAACATAATTATATACCTTGAATATAGGAACGAAGCGTCCATGTATTGAGTGGAATGTGTGCCTGCCTAAAAAAATTCAAAGATACTTTATAACAAATTTATTAATTCAAGATTTAAAATCTTACAACTATTTGTATAATGTGTTAAACGTTCCTTTACTATCTACAGTAAATAAAACTCAAGTCGAATTTTCATATAAAGTCCGCTATTGAACGCGCAACTAGAGCCATGTGGGCCAGTAGACGCTTGTAAGGCAGGACTTGGGGTCTTAGTTCCAGAATGCGCATCTGCCCAACAACGGCACTTGAGGCCATTGTTGGGCTCTCACCCATACATATCTTCATTAAGAAGACAGCTGTAAGAAGCGCTTTTAAGTTTCAACTCGAACATAATTTCAGTCCAGTAGAGCATGTGGGTCACCTAAAAATACTTGAAGAAATCTCGAAAATGGACATGTTTTACTGCATCCCTGATATTATGGTTGTTATGGTGTGTTTGGGAATATATTAGAGGTTGAAATATTAGAACGTTCTTAACGGGAAAATGGCATTCCGACACTTGGTCCGAGAAGCTCATCTAGTACACCGACGGATCATTTAAATCTGTGCAAATTTGATTTCGCGAAAAGGAATTAAAGGTGCCATAATTCAAATCTGCTAGTATAGTCAAGCAGCACTACAGATACTATAAGCTAACACTGTGAATTCTGTGACTGTCAGTGAAGTGCTGCTACGATGCCTCGCAAAACCTAGCCATGCATAACAAAGTTAAAATTGGATGGGTTCCTGGTCACCAAGGTATTGCAGGCAAGTGCAGACGAGCTTTTTAGAGCTGGATCAGAGTCTGCGTTCTTAGGACCAGAGCTCTACTGAAGTCAATTGGGCTGCTGCTCTAAGGCTTATTAATGCTTGGGAACAACAACTTATTCTGAACCACTGGGAAAGTGTCCCGGCTTTAAGACAATCCAAAAGATTAATTAAGCCCAACTCCTACAAGGAAATTCTATTATAAAGTATGGAGAATATTTGGAAACTGGTGAGCTTCCTCATAGGCGATTGCGGCCTAAGATATAATCTTAACAAAATGAACTTGTGCCCAGAAACCGAATATCGATTATATCTAAAGGACGATGATACGATGGTTAAGACGAAGGATTTTCCATAAAGACTTCCGTACATCAGCAGAATTCAGAAACTCTGCAACTAAGGATGTTGTGGCATTCACTAGTGAAGTCAGTTGTCTCTTAGGCTAACATCTCCTTATGAGATGTTAGCCTAATGGCTGACACCTTTTAGGTTGCAGTGTCAGCCATGTAGCTAGGGGTTTGAATTAATAAATAAATAAAAATCTACTGTTAATTATAAATTGAACATGGGAACATTGGTTATCATATATAATCAAAATTTTCTAGCAAAAACAACACTAAATCCGTATATAATCTCTTTGCTAAATGTTAGTTGTGAACTCAAAATGTACCTAACAATCCAAGCCGACTCAAAAAGCATAACATCACTCCAATATTATAAAATTATAAGTTTAAAACATGAGCTAAGCATGTTTTCTATTTTTCCTTCCTCAGTCATATTCCATCTTACTATTTTTTATCGTTTGACGTGTAAACAATGAGTTGAGTGCATTCATTTCCAAAATTCAATACCTTAAACAAAACGAAAAACCAGCATTGCACTATCTTCATCTTTTTACACATGTGACCTTATGTGTTCTGTGCAAATCGTTGTGCTATTCATCAGGAAACAAAGTGTTTTGGCAACCGCTTCTGTATAGCGAGATCATTTTCGTATCTTATAAGAATATTCAATTTTCAATAAAATAAATGTGTCATGAAATTTAACGCTCATTTTAAGTAAAAAAAATATTAACAGAAATACAATCCAAAGGCAAATTTTATGATAAAACTTTTTAAAATATATTACTTTCATGATATAATGTGAAATATAAGTGATAAGGCTGGGTGCTTCCCCTTCCAAATAATATATAACGCATAATGATGATAAAAAAAGAGCTTAGCTAAAAATTTAGTAACCGAAACAGAAAAAACTAACTAACGAAAGCTATGGTTGTGGGCTGAATCGACCTATTTATCAACAACAATTTCAACACCAACCAGAATGAAATAAAAATATTACCTATTTTCGCAACATGGTTACATAATCCCATATTAACGCACCAAGGATTTAAAAAAATATATAACCTTCCAAATAATATCTTATTATGTATAAAACTTAATTTTATTTTACAAATAAATTACCAAAGTCAATAGCCCACAAAAGGCACAGCCCATTCTTTTTAACTTAAGCACTGCTTTCATAATTCACTGACTTGCGGAAATAGCAACCAGAAAAAGAGGAAACAAATGTGTAAGAAAAATAGCTTTCGCCTTCTTCTTTAAAGTTTAAGTACCTACAAAAATATACCGCAAAGAGTTAAAAATAAGACTCGGAGAGAGGGAGGTGTCAGGCAGAGAAAAAAGTAAAAGAAACGCCCAAAGACCATAAAGTGGAATTTAACGATGCTGAACACAAGATAATCTGTATGGCTGCTAGAGGTAAAGCTGTGGTGGTTGGATTTTAATGCAATATGCGGTTGAGTTTGCTTTTCATCATCATCATCATCAAGATGAGGTCCTCCGAGATGAAGATGATGATGATGAAGAAGAGAGCATGAACCAGAAGCAGAATCTGAGTTAGTGCCGTCAGCGCCAATGTCAGGACTATACCCTGACAAAAAAGTCTGCAAAATAAAATAAAAAAAAACATGTTCAGTCAAGGTGCGCGGGTGGGGTTTACTTAAATTGTTTCAAATTTCTCCATTTCTCCTGCAGACAAATATTTATTCAACATTCATTTATATCTGACCTAGCAAATAATAACTTGAAGGCAATTGCTAGAATTGTGACCTTGGCACTTTAAACTACTTCTCCGATTCCCTCTCTAAATTTGTTACAGCTACCGCATACTTCTAAAAATATTTTAACTGAATTTGTTCTATTCGATACCGATACTCCAGCACGTCGGGCAACCAGTTAGCGGATGCAATCTTATTTAATGCGACCTTGAAGCTTAAAGCTTTTAAAATTCAAGTAGCATCAATCTTTTTAATTAAGAATTTAATGAGTGTTGAGTTAATTTTTGTTCTGGTGAACTAACGAGAGAAGAATATTTAATTAGGGTTATTCAGTGAAAAGGTCCTTGGAAATCATAAATGCTCTGAAGAAATTTAAATAAATGTTCTTTGGCGACAAGTGTAAGAAGGAGGTACCTACATAGTAATGAAAAATTAAAATTTGCTGTGCAGTGCGATGCCTATGCGAAGCATATTTTTTGTTAAATGAAGCTGTAGATCTTTGCAAATGGTTCAAAAAATTAAAACATTAGAAATCGGATTTTTTTTTTAATTCATGTACGAGTATGCCGTTTAATATACATATATTTGTTGAAAATTTTATATTCTTCAGAATGATTTGTTTTCATGTAAGTATTTTACTATCTCTAGTCAGCAAAAATTATTTTCTTCTTGTAAAGCATGTTCAGTTGTGATGCTGCCGAAATACACATACACATTCAAAATCATTCGACTGACATGTCGGGCATTCCTTTTTCCAATACTGCCCTCACCTGCGTATAATTTGTACGTAAGTTAAAATACTAAAATTTATTGACGGTATTTTAATTTGCACAAAAAATTAGGTTTTGACATTACATTGCATTTTTATACCCTATCCTAAGGGTATATTAATTTTGACACATAGTTTGTAATACCCCTTAATATTCGTCGTAGACCCATAAAAGTATATATATTTATGATCAGGACCAAATCCTAAGACTATTTAGCAATGTCCGTCCGTCCGTCCGTCCGTCCGTATCAACTTTTGAGGCCTTTAAAGTTATGCTAGGAGGCTGAAATTTGGAGCATATACTCCCTAGGGTCCCGAAATGGTAAAGTGTTAAACATTTTTAAATCCGCCCACTGCCACGCCCACAATTTAGAAAAAACCGTTTTAAGGCTTAAGTTAGAGAGATAAAGTTGTAAAACCTTCACAAGATATGTAGGTACTGCCTACCTTTATAAATTTGTCATATAAAGTTTTTTGCCACGCCTACTTTTTGTGGGCGTTTTCCACTAAAATGCTGTTTTCTTTGAAAATTTTCATAGAAATCGAAAAAAAATGTTTAACAATATATTTAGCCAATATTTTTTCCAATATATTGCCCATACAAAGTTTTTGGCCACGCCCACTTTTTTGGGGGCGTTTTTTCAAAAAAAAATTTTTTTTCTTTAAATTTCATAGAATAAAATAAAATTCTATCCATCATCTTCCTAATGCTTTTTTTCTTTCGGGTACATAGGGATAAGGATAGGGTATCATACTGTTCGCCCCAAGCGGACTGTAGCCTTTCCTTATGTTTGTTAAAGACGTTACAACAGGAAAATGGCCTATTAATGGTTAATAAATTTAGGCCATTCTGTGTTAGTATTAATCTTAATTGTGCAGAATTTACATGCTTATTTTTGTTTTGTTTTTTAGAATTAAGAATGAGAGGATAATTTTGTGATTTATTATTTAAAAAAAAAATGTGAGCAAAACTATGGTTATAGAAATTCCTTTTGAGGAAAGTGGCCTGTAATATTTAAATTTTCATGGGTAAGAAAATAGCAGGTGTTTGAATTGAATACAGCCTAACACAGTTTCTTATGTAAATATTAATGGAGTTATTTGCTTTAATTCGGGTCAGGATACACCAAAGTAGGGCTTTCCTTAAATCCTGAGTTATCGTGGTATGAACTGGAAATAGGCCGTTATTCTACAACAATTTTTTTGTTAGAATATTTCCCAAATTATAGTCTTAATTTTTAAACCAAACACTCTGTGTAATGCATCTTTAAGTATTTTGTAATATGAGTTATAAATATTGTTTGCTTTCAAGTCAAAAACCCATAACGTTTTGAAAACAATCACACTAACTAAAAATCCGACAACATCATTTCGTATTAATGTTTTGTTCATTCCAACTGCTGTATTGCTTATTTAATAACTTGGTTCATCTTACTTGAACAACTTTGATAAACTTTAGACTTTGGTGAGAGCAACTAAAATCGTTCTGTCAATTACCTGTATATATGTAGACAAATATATTTAAAACAACAAAATAATAGTATACACACTTACTGGGTTATTTTATGCGAGGTTTTGGCAATATAATGATGGTCAATACCCTTCATGTATCGGATTACACAACGAATAATTCGATAACTACATATATTATGACATTACTGAAATCCTTATTGCCGTTCTTTAATCAACCTATTCTTCTGCGGGATTCCTTTCATTCCATTTCTAATTGCTAGTCATGATAATAAAATACACGAATCAAATACAAAAGCAATCCTTACTTGGGCCATTCTATTGTACATAGTAAAACTTTTTATATCTAACATCAATTTTCACATAGATGACCCATCATTATTCTTAGTGATAGTGACATCAAAACAAAAACCGTCCCGTATATATCACACTAAAGCTTTAATCTCTAAGTTTTTCATTCTTAATTGTGTGATAAACTCGGAAATGTAATAAGGGCGGGAAAAGGATCTGACAATCGTTCCCATCGCTGATTGCTTTTACCACAAAGCAGGAGCAGCAGTGAAAGACCCTCGGGTGACCAAAATCCAAATGAGTCATGGAAATAAAAAGGGAAACAATAATGGAGTGCCACTCCTTTTCGCACTACCACTCGGGGACGTAGTTATATACATGAATAAATATTATTGTATAAATACACACAAGTAAATATATATATATATATTTTTTTTTTGAAAAAAATATCACGTCCTATATTCATTTATCATAGTCGAGACAATTGCAAAAGTTTTCTTCTTTAAGGGAAAAGTGTTTTCCGCAGAGCATAACAATAAATGAGTTGTGCCAAAAACTTACCCTTACTCAATGAGAAAAGAGAACGAGGTAAAGAAATAATTAAATTTTCATTGATTCCAGTTAGAAATTAGTTCATAATAAGAAATACTAATAAAAAAGTATGAAGAGAAAGTACAAGACTTTTGCTAATCAATTTTGCTATTTAACTATAATATGTAACGATTGTCAGATCTTCGTAAAATTCTTAGATGTTCCTACCATTCAAATGCCAATCTATCTGCATTTATTAGCTGCGTTATTGGATCGCATTGGGATAAAACATTCCGAAAATAAGTGGGTGTACGTAATCTATGTATTTTTCTAAATTATTTATAATTTTGTATTCATATACTCAGGTTGATTAATAGTTTGTAATATTTCTTTATGCTCGCAAACCTTTAAAAGTAAATACATATTACTGTGGTTGTCAAAATCATAAACATAAAGCCGATTTTCAGCAACCATCATGTGTGTAGATGTATTTTTAATATATGTATATATATCGCGAATCCGGACGGCAAACTATGACCCCGTTTGAGCTTTACCACGGTCAAATTGAGCGAATAGATAAAAGTACTTCAGCTAAGAGAATCTTCGAATCAGAATCGTTATAGAAAAGAGTGGATACAAATAAATAAAATATATACATAGTTTTACCATGATATCTAGAAATATAAAGTGCACGAATGCGTCATACAAAACTTTCTTGATACGTGAGATGCGTTTTTGAATCGCCTCGAATAGAATGGTAACAAATTTATTTCAACCACTTTTTAAGTTTTGAAAAACCAGATTTTCTCAAAAACTGCACCTATGATTTTTATGTAATTTCGCACATTGGACACTTTTAATACAATTGTTTAAAATACAAAAATTTATCAATGTCGTTGGAGCCATTTTTGAGAAAACAAATTTAATTTAAATTCAAGAAAAACGTTATAAGAAAAAATTAAAAAAAAAAAAATTATTTCAGAAATCTAAGTTCAACTGAACATCATAAAATTTCTCGGAATTCCCTTTAATAGTTTTTAAGATATTGGCGGTTTTAAATATGACCATTAGTCGATTTTTTTTTTGAAAAAAATGAGTATACAGTGCTTTCGGCCCCGTCTCACGTATCCGAAGTACAAAAAAAGTCCAAAAGGCCTTGGAACCATTTTTGAGAAAATTAGTCGTAGATAGTATATAGTTTGCCGAAGAAAAATGGCCCAATTATGTCGCAATATTTCCCAGCGTTGTTCAAGCGTATACACAACCATATTCGTTCAGCGGAAGGATAAAACTAACTATCTATCAAATCAGACATGAGCTAAGTGTTACAATTCGCGAAAAGGTGTCGGATCTTTTTTTTGTGGGCACTGTTTTTTGAAATGATTAAGCAAAAAAAAGGCCCCGAGATGTTACGCCAAAAACCTTAAATACAAACTCTGAAGCAAATCCGTTTCGATATACGGCTCCCGGACACACAGACAGACAGATTTATATATTTTATTTGAAGTAAGTGTACGTAAATTTATTTAGACCACTGTATATTGAACGTGACAGTGAGTGCAATACCAAATTTCTCATACATAAACTTAATGGGTTTTTAAACCTTTTTTTAGCCTCCCATCTCCAATTAAAAGGCATAACGTTGGATACTGATCATTCAGATATTTTCAGGGGTAAGACAATATTACTTTTGTTACAAACTGTGTATAAAATTTAGTCTTATTTTGGAATAATTTATGGTATAAGCACCATCACAATGCACATCTTTAGAAGCTGATTTTGATGACGATGCAAGGTCAGCAATAGGTGGGTACCCATATTATGTTTGTATTTAGAATAAAATTATACTAAAGAGATTGACAGGCTATCATATGACTACATAGTTATATTGTGTAGCGTAATTCCATGGTTTTCAATGAATTCACAAATAAATTCCTTGCAACCATGCATGGATAAATATAAATTTGAGCACACTTAATAGCAAATTACGATAAAATACATTATATGGAATTTAGCATGCAGAAACTCTTGATTTAAAACGGGAACAGGAAAATGAGGGCGAAAAAAACAATAAAACCGATTGCCAGTTGCCATGCTTGACAGGGTAACGTAGGCATGTGTAGTGTATTTACAACAATTTAATGCGATCAGGCGCTTACAATAGCTCTAGTGACGTTTAAACAATGTAAATTGAAAATAAAATACCAGCGTTAATTGGTAAATGAAATGGAATACGATTTTTAAAAGCGCAATTAAATTATAGTAGGCCTTCTGTCACCCCAAAGTGGCACTTCGTGTTTTTATATATCTGTCTTTGTGCCAGTTTTTCATAATTCACTTAGTGGCTTGTTGGGGTGGCGGTGGACTAGCATCACACTTCATAAAGTCAAATAATATTTCAACTTTGATTGTGACATATGACTCGTACACCTATAACTAACTGTTCATTTCTATTGCATGACTAAATTATTGATTTATTAAACCCATGTTCATTGAATCGATGAAAAATACGCCGCACATCTGTGTATGTATTTCGGTGGTTAAGTTATGAGCATAATCAACAGAAGCCAAACTTACTCAATCAAATTGTCGTTGTGTATCCCCGGGAGATGGGTTTTAATATTTCCTTATTAGCTACCTTCACCATATGTGACTATATTTGACTTTCGGATATTTGGAATTTTAATTAAACAAATGAGTTATGGTATAGAAATGTTTGGCAACAGATTGCCATGTATTTGCCCCTTAATTTTGGCGTCAATAACTTCATAATTAGATTTAGGGTTTGTACGTATACGCTGTATGAATAAACAAAAGATATAAATGTATTTGTATTGAGACGTTTAATGAATTGGAATGCATACATATACTCGTAACATTACTAAAAGTTAACGGATTGGCTACCACATACAAATATGATAATCCAGTATCTCAACCAGAAAATATATTCTTTCAATTCACGTTATTCGGTTGCACAAATAAAACATTTACAATAAATACTCCGACTTTTAACTGGAGGATAAGAAGAAAATATATATCTTCTTGCACAATGTGAACACGGAACTTTCTCCAATCTCGCTCTAACAAAACATTGATACTCGGATGGCTTGCTTTAGTTTCAAACCGCCTGCAGGAGTTGTATTGCACAACTGTGCAACAAATAGACATCCCTCCACATTGCGCTTGAATCCACTTCTGGTTTTTCATTTTTTAGTCTACTTTTTAATAAAGTTTTATCTATGTACAGTGAACGATGAAGAGGAAAAGGAAAAAGGAAGCAACAAAAAATCCCTTAATTGAGGTCAGAATGTATGTCGGATCAGTGTTACCATTGAGAAACTTTTTGTTTTTTTTTCTGATTTTTACTTTATTTGACTCGCTGTAGCCAACATGAAAAGTTTAAAAAGTAATTATTTTCATTAAGCAAACAGAATACTTTTTCCACATAATTTATAGGTATGTGCAATGAGTTATGAATATTTATTACTTAAGCCCGAATAAAATATCAGAATCGTTTTCTGCGAAACTTGTATTTCATCAGTAAATTAAATTATTGAGTGGGTTGAGAAATTTAGCGCGAGTGTTCCGTTTTTGCAAAGTACTGTCCAATTATTGTCTGTTACACAACTGCAGCGGGCAAACGTATGTATAATACATCACGATAATAATTGGAAATGTTAATATACAAGAAAAAATTTATGGACATATTACAAAGTATAAAAAGTATCATCAGCCCTGTGTGAAATTATATTTTTTACCACCTGAAATTTACACAAAATAATGAATGAATCTATATTTACTTAAAACAAGTTATGGATCACCGAGGACCAAAGGACGTATGGAGAATTTTAAGCTTAAAGGGAAATTCGGTATTGAATTTAACTGTCAGATTCTTGTAAGTTTTAAAAGACTGAATAAAAATGTTACTTACTTAGGAATTTACAATGTTTTTCTGCCTAAACTTTCATATTTTTAAGAAAAATGTAAGTGCAATTAGCCAAAATTTCATATTTTTAAAACTTGCCTAGTATCAAATTAGAAATAAAGTTTGTGATGGCTTTCACAACTATGTTCGTTCATAATCTACAGTTGTTTCAATACTTTTTTTCCTTTAAAAATCCTGCTTCTCCAAAAGAGATTGTCATAAAAGACGAGTATAGGGAGAAATCACATCTATGTAGTTTGAGTCTAGCAACACATATCTTAATGCTGTCCTACAAGTGTGCAAGTGGGACCGTGGGTTGACGCGAATAAACATCATTGGTGTCAAAAAAGTGAAGATTTGGATATACTTGAATTCGTAGAAAAATCCTTTAAAAATTGTAGGTGTTAGGTTTTCTCCTTTGCCAGGTTACCTGTTGTTAGTCTCTTTAAACAATTACGGTGCCTCTAAATGAATATGATAAGATGAAATAAGTGCTTCTCTAACATTAACAGATCAACCTTTGTTTTTTTCTGCCGTGTTTTCATAGTTTTGTGTTGGATTGTAGACAATAATGTTCTTTCCATCGCTTTTCGCTTGAAAAGTTCAGTATGGCACATAAGAGTCGATCATCCCACCTTAAATTTATGCAATTTTCTTGAAGCGATTTTTATTGGTTCGTAATAAAAATATCTCACTTATTCTCACTACTTCTATTGTGTCAAACCCACCTTTCTCATATGCATTAGAGTACTAAAGGAGATGTTATGGCGTAACAATTTTGAACTTACATTGTGAATAAGGTATGAACAAGCTGTAGAGAAAAGTGTATACCAAAACTCTGCAATTTGGAAATATGTTGAGGGATATTCTTTAAGGATTACAATTTGAGTTTTATATTAATTTTGTGTACCCATTGAAGTCGATACATTTTTGAACAGAATCAAAAGTGATGTCGATATTGCCATGTCTATCCGTTCGTCGGCTACAATTTTAATCTTTTGAAGTATATACTCTCTAAAAGAACAAAATAATCAGGTGTTGAATTAAATATTATTTATAATTAATATAATTAAAATAAATTAAATATTTGAATAAAAAAATTAACACTGGCAACATTGCTCAACATATCAAGATTGAGTTTCAACACTCTTGTAGGCATGTATATCAATGTAGGTACACAAGCAACGAGTATCCATTGAAATAGGAGAGGATACTATTTGATACCAAATAACAGCTGGCGATGATAGTGTAGTTAAAATGAACATATCAAATTGGGTTTATTTTTTTGTTGTTCTTTACAATGGATTTTCTTTTTTAGATATCCAAGCCCTTCCTGTTTGCCAGAAAACCTTTTTTTGTGTTGGCCAACAAAACGTAATTTGTGATGGTAATCTTGTTTCTATTTTGAAATTGAAAGTCTTTTTCGTATGAATGGGAATATGCGGTAAAGTTTATGATTTTTGTTCATCCACAAACGAGGAAAGCTGAAATAACTATCCGTTGGATATACTTACAACGTAGAATTTAAAGTGGCATCAAACCAATCTGTGTGTCTAACTTTAAAATGACCAATCATTAAATTATTCTGGGCACTTCTGATGCTTTACAATTAGCTAAAGTGCAAATATTGTATTTTTCTAAACACGTACACGTAAAAATGTGGATTGCTTTCAGTTACAAGAGGTCCTAGATAGCTTGGGAACTAGAGAGTACTGATCGAATTTTTATACATATATTTCAGACGCCAGATGACATAATATTACAGATGACAGTAGACTTATTTCAGATGTCAGATGACAGTTGACAGATAACATGAGTCGGCGATAAGCGTATAGCTTGTTGATATGTGGTAATGGGTGATCCATTTCGATTAGTTGGGTGATCCCAACTTTTTTAAAGAAAAAAACACAGAAATTTCAAATTTACTGGAGAATGTTTATTATCATTTGAAAGAACATTCTTTGGCATTTATTTTTTGAAGATTATGTCTATCAAATGTTGGCCGTTGCTACGTCGCAGATGGTCCATCCGTTGAGTCAAATTTTCGATCACTCGTTCGAGCATTTCGACTGGTAACTGGCGAATGACACGCGTGATGTTTTCCTCCAAGGCCTGAATCGAAGCGGGTTTGTCGGCATAAGCTTTTGACTTTACATATCCCCACAGGAAAAAGTCTAACGGTGTGATATCACACGATCTTGGTGGCCAATCGACCGGCCCAAAACGTGAAATTATGTGCTCACCGAAATATTCTCTCAATAAGTCCATTGATTGATGAAACCAAATGTCGCCGAGATCACGAGCTTCAATTTCAGGCATCAAATAGTCGGTTATCATGGCACGATAACGGTCGCCATTGACGGTTACGTTCGCACCGGCATAATTTTTAAAGAAATATGGACCGATGATTCCACCGGCCCACAAACCACATCAAACCGTTGTTTTTTCTGGATGAAGTGGCAGTTCTTCAATCTCTTCAGGTTGCTCTTCGTCCCAAATGCGGCAATTTTGTATGTTTACATACCCATTGAGCCAGAAATGGGCCTCATCGCTAAACAAAATTTGCCTCGAAAACGTCGGATCTTCTTGGAACTTTTCAAGAGCCCATAGAGCGAAGCGATGTCGCTTGGGAAGGTCGAGCGGCTTCAGTTGTTGCACAAGCTGTATTTTGTACGCTTTCAATTTAAGTTCTTGACGTAAAATGCGCCAAGTCGTTCCATACGTCAGTCCGAGTTGCTGCGAACGGCGCCGAATCGACTCTCTACGGTCTTCGTGTACACTCTCAGCTACGGCCGCTATATTTTCTTCACAGCGTGCTGGACGTGGTCTATTCGGTCGAATATTATCCAATAATGAATGCTGGGTCTCAAAATGGGTGATGGTGTTGCGAATAGTACGCTCAGTAGGCCGATTATGTTGACCATAAGTTGAGCGAAGTGCACGAAACACATTCCTCACAGAACGTGAATTTTCATAATAAAGTTGAACAATTTGTAAACGTTGTTCACGCGTAAGTCTTTCCATTATGAAATGCCAAACAATACTAAACAAAAATAACATGACAGCATGACAGGACTCACACGTGATCTGTCAAAAAAGAAACCTCATCAGTTATTGTATATAAAGAATTCTTCAATAAAATTGTTCCCCAACTTGGGAAGTGAATTTACTTTATTGAGCTTTGATGAGCAGACTGCATTAACTTGTGCAATCTATGTATTCATATTAGCTTCTACGCTGACCTTTAGTTATAATGGTATTTATTTTTTAATTTAATATTTTAAAGAAGTGGGTGGCTATGGTGTAGATATTAGTGTGTCATTTTGTGATGTGGAAGGTGCAGGTTCAATAGCCAACAACAACGATGCCACGCCACCTGTTATTTATAAGAAACGAATAATGCCTGGTTTCTCGAACCACTACACCAAAACCAAGATTTATGATGGAAGCTCAGTGACCATTACTAAGTCTTAGTACTTCTTGGAGTTGGATTTCCGTCAAAAAAGAAAAACAAAAAAAAAAAAAATAAATAAATAAATAAAACCCTTTAAAGTGATCGACGTTATCGACGAAGTTTCGTAATTAAAAAAATATTCTTTCGGTTGGAAATCATTTGAAACTCTATTTAAATTTGCGCAAATATTTCGCCTATAAACAATAAAGTTCAGCACCCCATTTAAGGCTCATGACAACGTCGGATAAACGCAATATCCTCATATTCCATTCAGTAAAATATCAAAGGACTTTAAGCAATTTTCCACCTGACAGCTATCTTTGTAGAAAGAAATGTGCAATAAACTAGGACAGGTCATGAGACAAGCATTGAATCGAAAATGAAATAGATGTATACATCCATCGGTGGATAGAGTTCATTGTTTAAAGCAGGTACCTACCATTGCAAGTACCAAATGTACAAAACTAAACTTACCTGATTCATTTAGTGTAGACGTCTTGTGCATGTGCCGACAAAAGGTTTCGTATTCACCAGGTGATGTGTCCGGCGATGATGGTGCCTTCACAGCGCTCATGTGCTTCGCAAATGCTCCAGCGATGGCTGCCATCCGATCGAATGCAGTTACGTTGATGTGACCATTTGGCAATCTACGTGAATATAAAGAAAATGTAAATATACATTCGTGTAGTGACTACGTCTACTAGAGAGAAAATTGAAAATTGAACTATAAGTAACAATTGAGATACCTTTATCAAAAGTACATGGATTTCTGGAATAGATATTTCTATCTTCTTGGATGAGGATTTTATATGCCACAAATAAAATGCTCATCACATAACAAGCACCAGTGCCGTAGAGTGTGGTGAAATTATGAGATGCTTAATGGATTTCTCTTGGAGATACATGTCGGAAAAATGAAATTGCTTCACTATGTAATTGTATGCGGATATAAATTGTCTTCCATTACAGTAGAGATAGCATTCTTAGAAGTTTGTATGGATAAAACAGAAAAAGAGGTGACGGAACGTGATGGAAAATTTCTCACAACATTCTCGGAAGATAGTGTTTTTTTTTTTTTAAAGTTTGTATCAATGCGAGTTGTGTCTTGCATCTGCGGTAAGGGGATATACTCATGCAGGCCATGTGAACATACAGCCATGGAATGAAACTTATGGCATGTGTCTTTGCAAGATGGTCAAATGAAAGTTACTTAAAAACGTGACCTGCACAAATGGGGGATATCTGATATGTGTAAAAGTTAATTTAAGCTTGCAAAGAATAAAGGAGAGAGAGAGGAATGAAGAAATCTACTTTAATGTACAATTGAAATGGTAGGGTTATAGTGTATTTAATAATCATTTTGGTGCAGTTTAAGCTACCCATCTGCTTGAAAGTTTAAAATATGTGAAAATTTAAGTTTTAACATTTTTTCTCAAAATTATTCATCTTCACTATGGTGTTTCAAGATTTCTATTTTATTTTAAAGTTAATGATTACCATAAAATACTGATTTGTATATAAATATATAAATGGAATACACATCAGTTAATGGAACTTAATGTTTCGGATTGTTATTTTTACAAATTAAAATTTTTACTTTTTACGCGAATACGCGCTTCAGGACGGATGAAATGATATAAGTGCATTTCGATCAATTTTTCTTGTCTGCAAAAATGTTCAAATATGAAATTGTTTTTTCTTAAGCTAAACTTTGCATATGTACGCGAAACGCATTATCATTACTAATGCAACAATTCTTCATTAAAAAACGCTGCTCTTTTGGCAATGGTTAGGTTGTGGCATATTTTCGAACGAACGATAAATGTCTCATGAAAGTCATTTTTATACAAAGTATGCATGAATTGTACTGATTAAAGACAAATTAATGCAACTATATACCTATTTTTTTTGCTAAGGGTGTTGTAAAATTTTCGTTTTCTCAAAAACGGCTCTAATGATATTGATGTAATTTTTTCACATTGAATACTCTTAATCCAATTGTCAATTTTTTCTTAAAAAAGAGTCGTTACAGCTCTTTTTTGAGAAAAAGGATGTAATTTTAATAAAAAATATTTAAAAAATCTAAGTGCGCAGATTTGTTCAATTTAACAGTATGAAAAAAAAAAATTTTTTATTCTAATTCCTTGTATTAGTTTTAAAGATATTAGTGGTTTCATAATTTACCGTTATTCGAAATTTTCCAAAATACTGAGTATGCAGAATTATTGATTCCACTCCAAGTATCCAAGGTACAAAAACAGACCGAAATTTTTGAAATTTTTCTGGAGTATTTTGTTTTATTTAAAAACAAAAAAATTTTTGGCAGGTACCGTTATTTTAAAAGACCATTTAAAGGCAATACAGAGAGAAATTCCGCGATAAGTTAACCTTAAAACTTTATCTACCAATCTTGAAGTAAATTTGTCGAACCGTTTCGCCATACGGCTCCTGGACAACGGACGGCATCGACGGACCCACTTTTTTTGGACCGCTGTATAGGCGTAACGTCATCTCATACATACATATATATACATATCATACAGTAAAAAAACTAAACACAGCGCCTTAAAAAGTATTGACGCTGCAAAGATTACAGAATATAAAAACCCATATAATAAAGACACAATGTACTTCTGCATGTGTAAATAATTACAGAGGTCATGTTGTAGAAGGCCGCATGTCAATAATCATGGTATAGCATAATCAACTATTTGGGTGGAAGAAAGCATGTCGATGACAAGACCCTTTTACAAGAAAGGCGATATTGCAAAAACTATCGATGTATGTATATTCCTTTTAAATGCCTCGTATAAGATCCTATTCAACGTACTGTGTGAGGTGGTTAAGAAGTTTATCTACATAAGGGTGAAAATTAACTCTTTCGACTGACAACTAAGTGGATCTCCCTCCAAAAGTTACTCTAGGAAACCTTTGCTTTTTTGGTTTGTCAAAACAAATCAGTTCTAAACTTTTCACGAGCATCACAAAATATTAAGGGGCACGGTAGTGCCCAGTAAAGTTCCTTAGCAACTTTGGCACTATACTCTTATTTACACGAACCAACTCAGGCCATTTTGACTTCCCCTCTAATTTCAATCACAACAAAGCTAGACGGATCATTTTTAAAATTTGTAATTATTGAAAATTTCACAAAAAGTATTTATATTTTTATACTTGGAAAGTTAATTTGAGTTTAATATGTTATGTTTATGTCAGTCCAAGATAATAAACATGCATTTTATACTCTTGGAAGTATAACAATAATCAAAAGCAATTTGATTATCAAAATTTATACAAAAAATCGATCAAACACTAAAGGATTAATAACTAGAGGCACTTAAAATTCAACCCTAAGGATATTGTTGTAAGCTCATTACCAAATTACCAATTTCTAATTTATAATTCATGCCACCATAGCGAAAATTAATTGAAATTAATTGCCATCACAACATTTAAACATTTGTCTGAAAACAATAGTATTCAATGTCATTTATAATTTATGAGAATAGAAAATTACCTCTGGGCTTAAAGAGTTCTTTTGTATAGCTGTCAGGTTGATGTTTTAACAAATGTCGTATCGACAAAGGAAATTATTTACCTTCAAACACGATTATTGGTACCTTAAGGGAGTTATGTGCCTGCTAAATCCACAATCGAGTGAAAAGTAATTCTTTGTGCCGTGCCATGCTTTCAGAGTCTTACTGGATCCATACATACTTTAGGAAAAGGTTTTTCGAAAAGTATTAACGAAATAATCGTTTTCAAGAATAATTCAAATCTATTTCCTCATTTAATATGTCGACAACAACATGTCTTCTGAAAAAACAAGTTGCCTACACCATTCTTTTCATTATCCTTCCTCACCATCCGAGGCCATTATTGATAATATATTTCTGAACCAAGTTTATTGAGATGGGTTTTATTAGTATACTTGGAAGAAACAATGATTAGCATATTGAAGAGTAAATGTGGTGAACATACTTAAAGTCATAACTGTTCAACTCAAACATTCAACTGTTCAACTGGCAAACACACCTTTCATTACAGGCTTTTTCTAACTTAAGTTAATGTGCGTACGATATCCACCTAACCAAAATATAGTTTATATTTCGTCCTCAATTCGCATAGATTTACATAACGCAGCTAGGGGTATCTATGTTATGTTGACACCAAGACACCTGCTCATGTCTCAATATTCGCTCAACTGTAAAATATCTTAACTTTGCAATATACCTTTCAAATTAAAGCCCAAAACTCCTGGTTAATATTTAACAGTAATGAGCTCATGAATAAGTTCATTCCATTAATAATCAATTTGGTAAATTTATCCACTCTCGTGCTCTGGACACTTCCGATGTTTACAAGCCTTTTCTTGTTCTTAAGAAACTTCCTGTTGCGTTAACGTATGCTCGGATGCAAGTATATTTTCAACTTTAATGAACTCATTAGCAATCCTGGGGCTTGACAAGTTATTTCCCTGTGAGCTTACTTTGTCGGTTTTTACATAAAACTTAACTAATTATAAGTTTGTACCTAAAGTTATATTTTTTCCCCAGTTGCTTGCTCTACCGCCTCGTTTCGCTCCACCTAAAATCATCGCCATTTGAGTGGATAAAGACATTTTTCAAATTCCCTAACTCCGTCTTTGAAAAGGCGGCACCACTAGTTGAGAACGGGAAACTTCCTTGTTAGGTGACGTTGGTAAACTTTATACCTATGCGAATCCATCATACTACCATCGATGTTGTTAAGCTCTTATTGTTCGTTCCGCTTTTCTGTTTCTATTATGACCATAAATAGTTTTTTCCCTACCATGATGTTCGTCCCGCTCTAACGTTCTCGACTTTTATTTTCCATTTTGTAAAGGAAAACAGCAAAGTCGAAGAATTTTCTTTATTTAATCCTTGTTGATAAGCAAACAGCATTGTGCACTTTCGTAAATCATAGAACCTCTACTAATGGGAAGAATGCACTGCAGGGAGGATCTGTTTTGCGAAAAGACAGAGTAGATAAAGGGGGCGAACATAAAACTTTGTCGTAGTAAAGCTTACATTCAGTGAGGGAGTAGTGCGCACATGGGATGAACGATAGCAGGTGTTAGATGAAGGCAGGCATAATAAGAACTTGGATTCCAATATTGTATGTGTGCTTAGGAAATAAATCAGCAAAGCGAATACCTAAGATGCTCATTAAGAAAAAAGAATGCGCGAGTTGAAGAGGCAATAACAGGGACACGAGTGTTGAGTAAAAATTAGATTTACTTGCTCGTGGATTGTTTGTTGTTCTTATTATTTTTTAATGGATGAATTTTGTTAGCTGCTAACATAGCATAAGGCGATTTTAATTGGGGTTGGGATAACAAATTACTATGCATTTATGTGTTCATATTGAGCAATATATAAATACCTATCAACAAATTAAATATATATTTATTTTGAAGGCTGAAACATTTGTTATAATATTAATCCACATACTGTTTCCATGATAAAAAGAGTTCCCCAGTTCCAAATTACTCAGTTGTTGATCGTTGCTTAAATTTTGTATTTACCTTCATCAAACCCCACTGATTTACGGAGATAAAAGACATCGTTATTCTATTGTTAATTTAAACAACTTCATCAGACTCCCAGATCAAAGTAGTGTTTTTCAGGCTGAGGTTCTGGCAATCGCGGAAGTATCAATGTTGTCATCATACCACGGAATGATGTTACCATTTTCATCGATAGTCAAGCGGCCTTTAAGGCAGTTAATGCCACTGAAATTAAATCCAAGCTGGTTCACCGCTGTCGCTTAAGGCTCTTGGCTCACAGCACAAGGTATGTCTTTGCTGGGTTCCTGGACACAGTGATATAATCGGAAATGAGATGGCCGACGAGCTAGCAAGAAAATGATCCGAAATGGAGCATGACCCAGCACTTCGGTCGATCAAACCGCCACTCTGTAATCTCAGAGAACGAGTGGAATACAAGATCATAATGCAATCCAATAACAGATGAAAATCTATAACCACTTGTGATATATCACGGGAACTATAGCCAGAGTATAATAAGAGCCGTACTAACAAGCTCTTACAGTATGATAGAGCATCATTGTCTAAGCTGATAAGTGCTCTAATTGGTCATAACTTCCTTAGAACCCACATGATGAAATTAAATCTAAGATGCTTCTATCTCTAATCTTTTCAGGTTCCTGGAGACATCGGGATAGCTTGAAAACATTGGTTAATAACTAACGTAAGGAAGGAAATACAATAGAGGCCAAAACATCGGCTTATCCTCCCACTGAAGGGTATCACAATTGGACTTATTATGTAGGAGCCAAGGACCTAAGTGTGTTGACAAGGAGTTTGCTCCCTATCGATAGCCCAACTAACCTAACCTAATACATCAGTTATTTTTGACAATAATATTTTTTATTTATTTGATTCAATATAAAAAAAATTTACGAATAAACAAAGATACAAATCAATATCACATTCTCGATAATGAATAATAAAATTCTTGCAGGAGCAAGAATAATTAGTTTAGCGCTGAAATTTCTCTTTCATTAATACTAATCACTACTTATCTTAAGCTTAATCTTTTTTTATTTATTTCTAATTCAATGTTATATCCAATAAATGTCTTTTTCTGTATCCAAATGCCATTAAAGTTTTGTTTGATATATAAATTTGCCATAGAATAGTAAATTCGTTCACTCATATCTAGTCTTAAATTTTCAGCCTACATCTTCAAGGCTTACTGCAAAGGGTTTCTTTTTCCTATATGCTTTAATGTTTTATTTTTACGACATATTATCGAATCGTAAAATGTGTCCACTCTAATATTTGCAATCGAAATTGTCAGGGCATCACAATTTTTATGTTCATTGCTTTATTCAATTTTTTTTTCATCGTAATTTCTCAAAAGGGGATACAATAATAATATAATATCGTCATCTGGTTTAGCGCAGATCTCATGCTCTTCGTCACACTATACAATAGTATATACATGGTATCCATTCCACGAGAAAGTGGAACAATTTTATGTTCTTTCACTCAGCTGCTTTGATTCTTCTCCACCGACAAACAACACACTTGATTGGCTTCATCCATTTGTCCGATTGAGCAAATATTGAATACAATTGTTCTACGAGAAGGTACCTATGCTTTGCTTCACAAATGGAATGATGGTATCGTGGTATTGGTGGTGGGGGTGACTCTGGGGCAAAGTCTGCAAAATTAGATTTTGATTCATCCTTGAGTGAGATATACGCTTATACAATGGCGAACATTTATACGTTCCTTAGGCTCATTGTTCCTCCTACTACGTTCTTAAACTACGACATTTTCATTAATTTGAAAGCATTGTTCTTGGTGAGCTTGGATTTATATGTGTTTGTTTGTGGCCTCTAACTGAAGAAACTTTGACTGTAATTTAATAAAATAATGAAGTCGCTCATTGGAATTTAAGGAATCGTATCTTCGTATCATAAGTCTACCTAACATTTCGTTAATATTTCCAAACTATTTATAATACTTTAATTGAATTGACGTAATTTAATGCAATTTGATGGCATCATCAATGTGGTTTTGCTGGTGGTGAAACCCACGAGCTGATTTTATGTTGGAAAACGTGATTTTATAGAATTTATCAGGTCATTCCCCAAACATGCGAAAAAAATAAAAAATAGATTTTCACCGAATCCGATTAAATTTACTACCCGAACTACCGGCTAATGATCGTGGTAGTTGTAGATTTTGCTGAACGATGAACGAATATTATTTGGCAAACGATTTAGTTCTATTGGTTATGCGTTTGAATTTGAAATTACAGACATGTTTTAACTGCCAACTGGAGTTTTAAATCATGCAATGATGGGAAAATGTGGTATAAGTGGTTTTCTCACAAAGCTGGATGTATTTGATTAGTTTTATTTTGAATGCAAAAAAAACATTATGGGGATTTACAATCAATGTATTTTGTTCCGCAATAATTGCATAATTATAATTTGAATATTTGATTTACTTATTTGAAATATTGCACAGCACATTGAATGTGACATACAAGTGCTATCGGTTAAAATTGGACGTGATATAAGTTAATTATATCTAATATAATAAGACGTCTTGTATAAATTTTACAATGTACGCACAGGAAAGTTATTAAAAATAGTTTTTATTTTAGTATATGCCATCACGCTTCCCTCATAAAAACTGAGCGTTGGAAATTTCCTATCTCATTGCAGGTTATTACGATGTTGAATTGGCATTGCATTTGCTTTATCGTAAAAGGCTAAAGAGTGCCAATGTAGTTTTTCTACCTGCTTCTTGAATGTTAAAGTTTTCGGCTTTCTATCCAAAATGAGACCCAGATAAACAGAGCCACGTGGAATTTGGTGTTAATGCATATTCTGTCTCCTATGTCTGTCTGTCCTTCCATAACTCGAAAACCATTCACCCGATTCATGATCTTTTTTAAAATATGTATGGATGAGGCGGGAGATGGGTAAAGGATAGAGGGAGCAATTTATGCATTTACTTTGCTATTCACTTTGCTTATTTTAAAAAACTAAGCTAAGTGCAAGTAAGTAGGAAAGTTAGCAATATGCGATCAAACGGTCATCCGAACATATCACCCAGATGAAATCCTGACGTCAGAGGACTTATGTAATTCAGTTGTCATCTGCATATCATCTCGTATCATCCGTTAGAGATCACACATTGTCATCCGTTCCTTCATTGGAGTACCACTTTTGTCCCAAAATGTGACATAGCTGGATGACAGGTGATCACATGAGGTGACACTAATGGCACGGATGACACTGATGCCAATTTATAAGTATTATTGAGTACCACTTAACTCGACTATTTGTTGGTTTTAGTGAAGCCGATCATACAAAAAGAGGACACAAATATGCGGCGAGCATTAAGAGCAACGGCATGTGCATTTTTTTTTATATATATATCTTTTATCTACTATAATTTGTAAATTAGACGACGATTAACCATTGTCATTAAAACCGATTGTTATTTTTTTAATTTGTTTAAATAAATTATTATATTTTTTTTGGGTGGAGTGGCTTAGTGGTTAAGTGCGTTGGACCACTAAACGAGAGGCCGCTTGTTCAAATCCCGACCTGTAACACCGAAAATTTCTATTCTTACAAACAACCAAGAGTAAGAAGCTACTGTCATCAGAAGCTACTCGAAAATTGGTTGCCGTTCGGGAATCTTCGCACACATAATGGTTGGAGAAGCTAGGCTATGGGTCCTGTATGGGCCGTTTACGGCTTACATTTTTTTTAATTTATTTTTTTAAATAAATTATTTGCCATTGTACACTGTACAATCAGAGCTAATTAAAATCAATAGGAATTTCACTGAATGTCATCTGAAATGCCAGATGACACTGTGAAAAATCGAGCAGTGTCATCCGTGGGACATTGTCATTCGGATAACATGCTGTCAAAAAAAATTGGTCAAGCTTTCCAAATCCAAATCCAAAAGTCGTGTTGTCTGGTATGTCATCCGGTTGACACGTTCAATGACATACGGTGTGACATGCGATCACACGAGACAACCATCTAGGTCAAATTCTACGACATAGTGACGTCAGCATGTCATCCGGATGACAAGTTTGGATGACCGTCTGATCGCACCTAAAATGCATGCCATTTAGGTCCTTATATTTGAACGCATTGCGTGCAAAAAAATAACTGACGGTCGGATTTGGCATTTAATTGTAGCTTTCTTAAAATATTGCATTGGAGGAGGAGCACACAATTGGTGCAGTCCCAAGTCGAACGTCTTGCCCAACAGATTGTATTTGAAATTGGTCCTTTTAAATCATCATTACAACATAAATCATAATATAGGAAAAAGCTCTTTGTTGGTTCCTAGAATGAATAAAAAAATAAAAATCTTACCGCAGAAAAATAAAGTTTTACAGATTGGATTGATCCGCGATAGGATAATAATGGTATAATCATAAAAATTAAATACATTTGGGCTTACAAACGACTTAAGAACCCACATTTAATGATAGACCACTGCATAATTTGCGCTTCTTCATGTTTCTCGAAGAACCAGATCAAGACGACATTAAAGAAAAGACCAGCAATCGAAATTTCTAGCGCCAATCCAATTTGGGGGTTAAGTACAAACATTATAAAACAATAAAACCAATGCGGGCCTTCTCAATGAAAGTACGGATTTCGCACGCAATAACCTCAATCCGCAGAAATGACCATTCTCGAAAGCCAATTGCTCATCTCGTATAACCCAGAACAAATAATAAAAAAAATATCCAATAAATCCGCACAGCGGCATAGCTATAAATCTTATCCTGAACCCATCACAATTCGCATCACTTTAGCGCACTCAGAAAAAGCGCCATCAAATTAAGGTCCACCATCAAGAGTTACAATCACAAATGTTCAATTTTCTTTGGCCAATCCCAGAGGAAGGAAGCCCACTTTGGGTTCGTTAAGAGCGAACAAACAGCATACAAAAGAATATGCGAACAAAAAATCAAGGATACACAAAATAGTATAAGTATGTATGAACTTACCTCTGCAGGCAATCCTCACGTCCTGATATGGCCAGCTTAACAATATCTGCAAACACGGGTATGACCACCCAATCGTTTGGTTTAGTAACTTTTTTTTCCAATGCTGATGAGGATGTTGTTGTCGCTGCTATCACATCCACTGTACCAGTCCCAGTCGCAGTCCCAGCCGCAGTCGCAGTCGTTGTTGGTGTCGCTGTTACTGTTGCCGTTGATGATGATGATGGCAATGTCGGCGCTGCGGTAGATGTAGATGATACGACCACCACAACTGCCGTAGGATCAGTCTTTTGATTTTCATTCAAGACGATTGCTTGTTTTGTCCACAAATCCACATATCCTTCGGCATGTCGTTGCATACAATCCAATTGCTGGCATGTCGATGATAACTTACTCCACTAAATATATCATTGTATTGTTGTCGTATGTATTCATGTCGTCATTGTCGGTGGTGGTGATATTCCATTTCCAAGAAAGAAAACAAAAAAAAATCTACACATGTAGCAACAATATAACAAAATAGGGAGGTCTCAGCCACCCACAAAAACACAGTAGCATTACATAAACAAGGATTGTTACGACAAAAGTAAGTACGGGTGGAGAAAGGCGAAAGGAAGCCCGTCGTCGTTTTTTGTCCGGAATAGAATTCGATTCTCGTTGATAAGCAGATTCGGCTAGATGTGTGCAAGTCCCTGTGTGTTTTCCAACAGGATGCTAATGCCAATTACAATACAAACACGCATACCCACCCTACCCTAATGGAGAAAGCTTCACCCCAGTAATGGTTGGAATTCTACCGAATTGTTAGATTGGGGATAATAAATCCTTAATAGAGATTGTAATTCAGATTTTATGACATGCTAAATGCCATGAAATCTATTGACATTCCCATCGAGAAATAGTAGCTGGAGATTGAGGGGTGTTTTATTGAAATTATACATACATATTTCTGATGGCAAATAACGTGCTCCGAAATTTCGTGGGTTGCACAAAATTCCAGCCAAATGTTAAGTCGGAAAAAATAAAGAAATGAAAAGATTTTTTATGAGACTGAGTGAATTTAAGATTACGTAATTATGTGTATTTATTTAATTCAGATTATGTGCGCTCTGGATTCTTTTCTTAATTCGCAATTGAAATTCTGTCTGCGAGCAGTTAATTGTGTTTTTATTACCCATCGGTATATAATTACTACGCAATATAAATTGAAAGGGATACAATGTTTTTTATGCAGATGGTACTTAATTTCTCATAATAATACTGCAGTTAAATACAAATCCAATAAGACAGTATTTCAAGTGACTTTGCTTTTCATTTTTCAGTGGCTAGTAAATATAAAAGACTTCTGAGGTCCTGTGCTCAAATCCATTCATTGCTAGGATTATATTTATGATGACAATACATTGTAATGGTTGGAGAAGGTAGGACTTAGGCCTTTGTGTGCTCATCACGTTTATTTTTTTTGTATAAGCTTGGAATATAAAAATAAGCGATCAACTTCATTTGTAACATATTTGGAACTTATATGAATAACGTTTGAAAATCTAAGTTTGAAGGCGCATCGTCTGAAAAAACCATAAACATTGATTTCATAAGTGCACTGATAGACGTGATGAGTAAAACATTTCAGTCTTTAAATCTCAAACTCAAATATCACAACTAGGTAAAGCATCCATTCAAGCAAAATTGTTCAAATATAATTGGTTTATTTTATTTTACGAAAGAATTAACGTGCACGACTTTTAATCACATACCAAATTTATATAAATCACTTTTTAGGTTTTTGAAAAATTTGATAATCTCAAAAACGGCACATACGATTTTGATGTAATTTCGCACATTGGACGAATTTTACATAATTGTTCAAAATACAAAAATTAATTAAAATCGTTAAAGCCGATTTTGAGAAATCGAATTTTATTTAAATTTAAGAAAATCGTTATATGAAAAAAAAATATTTAAAAAATCGAAGTACAGAGATTTGTTCAACTTCACATTATAAAAAATAGTAAAATTTTTCGGAATTCCCTTTATTAGTTTTTGAGATATTGGCGGTCTTTTAAATAACCGTTATCAAAATGTTTTGCCAAGAAATGGGTATGCAAAATTTTTGGCTCCATCCTAAGTATAAAGCAAAAATTAAAAAAACCATCGCAAGATGTAACCCCAAAAACCTTTTATACCGTTGAACCGTTTCGTCATACGGCGCCCGGAAATTGAATTGGCATTGGCAATGGCGGGTCCTATTTTTTGGTCTTCTCTATAGTCGTAAAATTATTCCTCATACTCAGTTTGATTTCGAAATTACCGCACAATCGCATTAAATTTCTCTTTAATATACATACATTAATAGTATATGAGAGCGTTTAAAATGTGTGACAAAATATAGAAATCGTATTTTAAGTTTTCTTATTTTGTAACATTTTTATTTATTAATTGAGTGCTAACACACTCTTAACCGACGTTATATTGTTATGAATTAAAATACAAAACTGTAGCGCAGAAGTGAGAAAACTTTAAATTACGCAACAATAAAAGCAGCTGCATAGAACATGATATGTTGGTGTAAACCGAAGCCGGAAGTCTTGTTGTAAAACGGTGATTAGCAAATATTTTTCAAATATATAGCCCATACAAAGTTTTTGGCCACGCCCACTTTTTGGGGGCGTTTTTTCAAAAAATATTTTTTTTTTATAAATTTCATAGAATGAAATGATGTCCATAACCTTCTTAATCCGTTTTTCTTTGGGGCATATAGGGATATGGATATGGTATCGTACTGTTCGCCCAAGCGGACTGTAGCCTTTCCTTATGTTTTTTTTTGTTCTTTTCTTCATTTATTAATATTTTGGTCGAAATATTTTATGCTACTGACTTCTTTTGTTAAATTGTTGTACCTTATTTGTAAAACATCTGAAACAGACTTGAGCTTACTATTTGAGTGTCCAACATAATACCAATCTGTCATTTCTTTACACATATATTGGTTAAAACCACAAAAATTTGGAAAAATATAGAAAAAAAAAAAAGGTGATTTGTTTGAGTGGTATATGATGACAAACATATTTTAGTGAATTCTCTCATAAGCGGACACTGATGACACCGAGAAATTTGTCCGCTTATGAGAGGTGTCCGGTTATAAGAAACTGAACTGAATGAATGATATTAAAAAAGTTCTTAATTTAGTTAAGCTAAAGTCAGCCCTGTTCAAACAGTATTATACCCAATCAGTATTTGAATACAATTTCGTATTTAACCATTGCGGAACTCTAGAAAGTATGTGATCTAAATTTTAAATTCCTATCTCAAAACTAAAGTAGAAGCCTTCTAACCAGTGAGTGATATACGAATTGGCGTCCAAACGTCATCTGTCAAAATGCAAAGTTTTCAGTATACTCTGCCAATTAATCATGGAAACACTTACAAACGAGCAACGATTGCAAATAATTGATATGTATTATCAAAATGCTCTGTGAAAAATTTCAAAATCCGCTGTTTTATCGAAAAATTGAGGCTAGCAATGAGGCTCATTTCTGGCTCAACAGATACGTAAATAAGTGAAACTGTCGCATCTGGAGTGATGAACAGCCACATGCCATACATAAATTACCGATGCATCCCGAAGAAACGACAGTTTGGTGTGGTTTATTGGCTGATGGCATCATCGGTCCAGTTTTCTTCAAAGACGACCGCGGAAGAAACGTTACCGTAAACGGCGAACGATATCGAGCTATGATACGCGACTTTTTTTGCCCCAGTTGGCTGAGTTGAACTTGGTTGACATGTGGTTTCATCAAGACTGTGCCACATGCCACAATTTGACAATTTATTAAAAACTTCGACTAAGGATATAAAAATTGAGATTTTACGTTCGCTCAATACCTATTAATATCAAATAGCTTCCATTAATCAAAGAGATCCTAACCGACGGCTGACATGAAATTCCCCCCTTCTATTTGATCACAATCATGAAATATATTAATAATGAAAAATATTACCCTCAGAATTTAACTCCTGATTTAAAAGGTTATCACCCTCTCCATGGAATAGTTCGTACTGTAATCCGCCCTTCCGCAGCAGTATAACGGTATTAGAGCAAATTACTTTGGAAATTTTATTGTTGGTGTGCGACATCACGTACTCAGTTTCATTATCATCAATGTGCACACCCATTCCATACTAATTTTCGCTCCCCAATGACCTTCGTTTAATCTCTAATCGTAATTATTTCATTTGGAACAAATATAATGCACCTCTAGTGAATCCTAAATGAGTGCAAAATCTGTAATGTAGTTACTCGAATTAAATCGTCGAAAATATCATCCTTAAATACTAAGTCCCATTGTGAAGTCGTGGACGTGAACAATTTGCAGGATAACGCAATTTCCGCTATATTCGGCGAAATTTTAAACACAATGTTTTATCATTTCCTCGCCATCTCTTACGTACTCTCTATAAGTGATTCATAATTTTTCATTAAATCCGGCTTCTCAATATTGAAGAAGATTTTCGAATTCATTATAGCACAGGTGTGTGAGAGTAAATTGGTGTGCTGAGGAACAATGCAAAAAAAAACACACGGTGATATCCTTTCAAATAATCCAGCTACAGAGTAATGTTGCCACTCTTAACAGATTTACGGGTGCGGGAAATGATTTAAATTCTTTGCGAATATTTTTTCTCAAATGTCTCTACAGAGCGGAAAGAGAAGAATAAATATTCTTAGTTCTGTATGATTTAAAGTTTGCTCTGATGCTTTCAACTCTTTGCTAGTGTGCCAGAGCGGGTGTGGGATGTTAAACTATATAAATTTGCAAACTTTATGAAGGTGCCTCATTTCCGCTTCCTAAGCACGTAACGAAAATCTGAAATTATTTTTCAAATAAACGAATGAAATATAATTTATACGAGCATGGAAAGAAGAAACCTATCGGTGTTAAGGCAAACACGTAGAACGGATGATATATTTATGAAGATATAAAACTCCTTTATTGCAACATTACAGAGTTTAATGCATTTAATTAAAACTCTAATAAACGAGTTACATGACTGCAGGGAGTTTAAAAAAAAAGTTAGCCAACTTTTCGATTAATATTCCATGTTTTTTGAACGCCTTGCATGCTGTCAGATATTTTTTGTTTTCCAATACAACGAGCTGTTGAACGTAAGGTGAAATTCAGTTTAAGAAATGAAAACTTAACGTGTATATTCATACAAACAGGAGTACCAATTTTTCAAAAGGTTATTTATATATTCAGCACAGCTTTAGTCTATCCCTCTTTCGTGGATGAGAAATATTTTTCATACCAAAAATGACTTAAAAACGACACACTGTCCAACTAGTGCCAGTTGAAATCTGGAAAATGTAATCAAAATTTGATTGATTTGAACATTTCGCGGAATAGAAGGGAAAACCGGAGTTTTTATTTCCATTATCCTAAAAATGCAATATCCGATAGTAGAAAGAAAGTTATTGTGAAAAAAAAATGTTGACTGAAATTCTCTGAAATTGGTATAAAACACAGGAAAGAGCTACTATGTGGACATCGAAATAAGCGGACACAAATTCCGATGGTAGATACAAAACCATCTGGAACTCATAGGGATTGTGAATTTTGGAAGCTTGATGCTGCGTCCGCTGTGATATTGTTTGACGCTGAAATGCTAAATCGAACAAAAAATGAAAAAAATGTTCAATTTGGGAAAATCCCATCAAATCTTTTAATCCCCTAACAGCGTAGGCAACGAAAGTCAATGGGCACATATTTGGTATTTTTGGAAAAAAATGATTTGAAATGACAGGATTTAAGATACCTTAAAGCAGATGTTGCTAAAATAGTGTTTTCGGTGGAACTTTCTAACTTCATATTGGCTCTCCCAACTGCAAATCACTTTGGGAAAGAAGAGTAAAAAAATAACATATAATGAACATATTCAAAGATAAAAGAAAGTCCGTATACGCCACAGAAAACCATTTTAAAGGATTTAGGGTGAGTGTAGAAATTCTGATTACAACTATTAATAACTATGGAGAAAATTGATTCAATGCACTTCAGTGGGATTAATCTTATGTCAAAACAGAACAAAGAGCCCACTCAATTTCTGTCAACCCATAATGAACTTAAGAGAACTTCATAATCTGTCAAATTGTTTTCTTTCGGTTTGGTTTCGGAAAGAAAATTAGAGAGGTAATAAATATACTTTCAAAAATTTATGAATATTCAAAGAAAAGAAAAAGATCCTGCTGTGTTCGGCAAATAAATTGCGATAGAAATCAGCACGGGTTTTTTGCAGTTTCCTTAGAAGAAATGACGTCATTTGATAGTGGCCAATTCTTCATATATCCAGGATGACTCCAAAAATATATGACTTGTTGCTGAATTTGGTAACGCCATATTTCATGAAGTCATCAGTTATAACGCCAATACAGCCAGAATGTCAGCTAGCTGTTACTCTGCAGTTAGTACTAAGATTTGTGAACACTTCATATTAAAAATAATATCAGGTATTTGTCACAGGGGACATCATTACAATCGCTGGTATGGTCTTTCAAACTAGGAAAAGAAACTGTACGCACCATCGTATTGGAAACCTGCAAAATCATTTGGAAATTATTATATCCGGTCTATGTTGCAGAACCGAATGAAATCGACTACACGCAGATCGCACAAGATTTTGGAACTAATGGAATATGCCAAATTGTGTTGGGTCTATTTACGGTTTTATCGTAAAGGCATTTATTTTTGTGGACGGTTAAAATTAAAAGATTTACGAAATCGTACTCCGTATTTGGTTCCATTTTTTGCTTTTTTTTCTTCTTCTTTTTTGTGTGCCTGCTATCAAATTTCCGTACGAAAACTTGACGAAAAACTAATTAATCACGTTATGGGCAGACAGTATTATTTGAAAGTAATGGGACGTTCCATTAAGCTGACTTAAGCTCATTCAAGTCCATTATGGTTGGCCCTTAAGAAAACCACTAAACGAACAACATAGCTGATTTGTCTTCGAGATAAAGATAATAATTTTATAATCATCTAATGGCTTTGTGGTTATCTAAATTTTAAAATGTATGTATTATAAATTACATATTTTAAGTTCCAAGTAAATCCAGGTAAAACAATTGCCCCTCCTTTAATGGCGCCCATTTACACTAGCAATTTTTTGTTTTCGACAGAAGTGCAATATCAAAATGCTCTTAAGGAATATGTATGGTTTCTTATATTACCGACCTTAAAAGAGTAAGGGTACGCCTGAATGTATCTTATCAAATAATTCGATCTTATCTATCAACTTATCTATTTTTGAAAATATTTATGTATTTTTCCCGATAAATGTGTTTTGTGATAATTTATATTTTGGTTACCTTTACAGGAGTAAGCTTTGGGTTAATGTGGTAAGTACACACATTTTTCAATAACATTTTTTTGCCAAAAACTCGAAACACTTGAAACTTCTCATTCTTAGCTTTAATTCTGACTGGAGGGGTCATATGAAAAAACCTTCTTAAATAAAGTTTTCTTGTTGATATGTATAACTATTTTAAAAACCTTATTTTCCAAAGGCGAAGAAAAATAAATAAACAAATGAAGACAACAGTTTTCCATCAGACCAAATAATGTAGTTTCGGTCACCAGATATCTTTGTCAGGTCCAGCAGTAGTTAAAACTTAGTGGTCCCACCTAATCTCATTTTTTTTCCATGATCATAATTTATTTATCTTAGTGGAACCTGAAATCACCCACGATTCTTTTTTTCAAAATCATACAAATCTTTTTGAATATAGCAGAGGTCCCTTTTGTTACCTTACAAAATGCTCATTGTTAAACGAATTTTCTTCGGCAGTGCTGAAAAACACTGGTTGTTGAGAAAAAGAGGAATGGGATATTGCTGATCTGGCGCAAGTTAACGGCTCTCACGTTACAGCAGCAAGTGTTGTATATTGTGATTCATCGTGAGGTTTGATTTTCAATAGACTTTTTTTTGACAAATCACGCGCGAATCCTATTAAACTGCTTTGACATTTCACTGTTCAGTATCGCTTGGCAAGTCATCATGAAAAGACTCACACCACAACAGCGTCTCCGAATTGTTCAGCTAGGTTCTGGAAAAACTCAATAAAAATCCGGTGTTTTATCGTGAAATTTTGTTCACTGATGAAGTCCAATTCTAAATCAATTGACAAGTTAATAAACAAAATTGCCGTATTTGGGCTGATGAGCAACTAGAAGATTATCAAGAGGCAACATAACGTCGATTAAAAACAACGGTATGGTGTGGTTTATGGGCTGTATGTGCATATTACTTCAAAAATGAGTCAAATAAGAATGTAATCGTCAATGGTAACCGTTATAGCGCCATGTTAACGGACTATATGATTTCCGAAATTTAAGCCCATGGTCTCAGTGAGCTCTGGTTTCAACAAAAAGGCGCGTGAAATAATGGACTTGTCAAGAAATCATTTTGGTGAGCACTTAATCCACGTTTTGCTACGGTAAATTGGCCGCCTTGATTGTGCAGCATCACTCCTTTGGACTATTTTCTCTGGTGATACCCATGCAAGCCAGCTACGCTTTGGAAGCCGCTAACATTATACGTTTTGTTCCCGAGGTACCAGTCGCTCTGCTCAACGAGTCGCTCAAAATTGAACCTTACGAATGGACCACCTCAAACGTAGTCGTGGCCAACATTTACATGATATCATTTACAAAAAGTAAATGTCATGAAATGTTCTCTTAACCGATATTAAAAATTGTAAGTTCACTTTCAAATTTACGTGTTTTATTTTACATTATAAATCAAACCTCACAATGAATCATCCTTTATAACAATTTAGAAATAACGATTTAATTCGGTGTTTGGAGATATTCAATATTAAAAGAAAGAACAAGGTATTTTTCTGAACAGGAATAATGTCCTGTCGGGGGCCATCAGTAGGTAATGCAAAATAGCTTAAAATTATAATTAGTAGAAAATATTGAATACAATTTTTTAACCGTACATAATTTCTATAGTCGTCAATCAGGCAGATGATATTTGATTAAACATATACCACCAGGAGGTAATTATTTTAAATTGAGTTTCATATCGTAATTAACAGATGTAAATTCTCGTAAGTGAATTATACCACCCTTTACAAATTTACTACCTTCCGTTCAGAAGATCAAGGACAAATGCAATAAACTCAATTCAAAGAGCATAAGAAAATAAGTAGAGTGCAGAGAGAAAATGTAATAAAATTGTCCACTGTATCCAATGGAAAATAGGATAACAATGGTTTCGTTGATTTCCGTCAGGCAATCTATTTTTGTTCGCCTTCCTCGTACGTATGAACATTTTGCCCTACCTCTGTAAGTTCAGGGCTGTCCAATAAAATTAATCGAATCACAGGGTAACGCCAGTGATGAATGCATGAGGATTGCATCCAACGAAGCGTGATTCAATCAATCCTTTCAACACCCAACAACAACACGTCGTCGATAAAAAGTGCACTCAAATAAAAAGGATGAAAAACAATATTATATATAAAAAAAATTAAAACCAAGAGAATGCAAATGAATCGTTCGTTTCTCAGTCATTCGCTTCACTAGAACGATTGAATTTATGTGAGTGTTTATAGTGTTAACGATTTTATTCATTTTTTGCGGTAGCCAATAGAGTAGTAAATGAGGAAACCATATAATCGAAAGAGGATCATGTAAGTTTTTTTTTTTTATTGAATCGTAGATTGGTTGGAATGAATGAAATAAAAAAATAATCCTGAACCATCAATTTGAAAATGTCTTTTTCCCTGTATAATAAATGCAATCATAAATCCACACATCCAATTTGAGTTGCAGGTAGTTTTCAAACTATAAGCCATTAAATTTACATACGAGCATGTACGATGAACGAAGTATGGGAAATTAAATTAGAGGCGCATACAATATACATATCCCCACAGGTAGAGAAAAAAAGGAGTAAAATTGGGTTTCCAGTGAATTCTATTACAATGTAAACATATCATATGAATTCTATGTCAGATGAATGCCACGTGTGTTACACCCGAAGGCCTTTCGTATCGGGGCTTTTTTTCGTTCTTATGGAGACAACAATACATTTAAATAAGTCATTTCCTTTTTTTTTCTAGGCTCTTGTGTTTCCATACGAAAATCAAAATAATTGACTGCATGAAGTATTTTTATTCCATGTACGTACAAAGTGCGTTAAGCCCTTGTCAATATTGCTCCCTATGAGTGGATTCGCTTTAAGTTATTTTTCCAAAATTTTCTCTTTTGGCCTTATGGGATTTGTTTCAATTTTCATATCACAAGTCCATCAAATTTACTGTGAACGAATTGGTCGAACGAAACTTTCTTTCTCTGTTACTGTACATTTTGACTTATATATCATTCCCAGTTTGAGTGCAAAATTTAAGCGCCTTTGCAAAAGCTTTCTCTTCTGTTACCTACTGGTGTACACAAGAGAATAAATTCGTTTTTATACGAAGCTGAAGGCGAATTTTGAGATGAACTGAGGAAATTCCTAATTTATCTGGGATAGCGCAGGGTAGTTGGTTCAGTTTTTTTCTAATCCAAATAGATATTTTTGTAAGTAACAAATGTTAAAAGTATAAATATGTGTAAAAACCATTACAAATAAAAAGCTGAAAACCATTACAATTTCATTTCCACTTTAGGACAGTTTATATAACTTGAATGGGAATGCTAATAGACCCATCAACTACGCTCAACGTGACCACTTATTGTGAAGCAAATTTCGGTACAGAAAAATAGTATTTCACAAATCATAGTTTTATTCATATACGTATTTGGTACTTTTAAAAGTTTATGATGTACCTACCTAAATATTACTTACTTTAATTGTCGCGATTTTCGAATGCGAGCTATCGGTCAGAGCCGATTTCTTCGAGCATTTTTGGCTGGGCTTAGGAAGGTTTCTTTACGTTCCAATAAATAGGCGGGTTTTATTGGTGGACTTTTTTGCAATAATTAAAGAGAACACTCTCCTACCGAAATGCTTGCCAATGTACAGTTGTAAGGAATGTTGTTTTTTTTTCCGAACTGTTGAAAAATTCCACAGTAGCAACGGTATTTTTTTTGCTATAACTGCATTTTTCCAAGGATTATCGAGGTAAAAAAAACTAATTGATCGAAAAATGTAGGGACGGGACGATGAATTTGGCGAATTGGTCGAGTGCCAGACCAAACGAAGTTCAAAAGATGGTTAAATTAAACAATCTAAACGTATTCGACGCACTCTGCTGATAAGAAAATTAACATCAGAAAAGCTAACATCAGGAATAGCTAACATTCTATAAACTCGTACTATTTAGAATATTAATAGGAACCGTAAAATGATCGAGCTATTATCAGTTAGTACACGTTCTTTTGTTGCCCCGTGGAGGGACGGGAAGTAAGAATATCCGTGCAGCGCCCGCCAGTGCTTGGGCAAATAAGGGTGAGGAATCACTTCTAGGTAACATATTTAACACCTTTAAACTGCCCCACAAGTGTGCATGCAAATCCGTGGGTTGACACGACTGGAGATCACCGGTGTCATAAAAGTAAGAAAATCGGGAACTTATATTAGGAGCATGCACTAGTTGAACAAACAAACTCGCTTAACCCAGCATTATGGCAATTCACGTTCAGAGAAGCACTAACCCGCAAGCGCTTCTAATGCTACGCATGATTGTGATCTTTGGACGAGCAGAAATGCACGAGTCAGAGCTATTCGGTTTACGGGGGATAGCAAAATAATGCAAAGACTTAGGCGAAACCTAAGGGTCGAGAATTGGAACGTTGGAAGTATGAGTGGTCGCAGCTACGAGCTGGAAGAGATGATGGTAAGAAGGCCATTGGACATCTTATGTGTCCAAGAAACGAAATGGGGAAACACCGGGAATCGTGCGCGTTTCTTGGACGTTAAGACAAAAGCATAAAATATGTTCTACTACGGTAAAGATCAGGGTAAGAATTGTATCGGTATCATTCTTGCGGCAGAGTTACTTAGCAACGTATTGACCATTTCAAAGTCCAGTAACCGTTTTATGTCTCTCAAACTGGTGATTCAAGGTGAGATGTGGAATATTGTCAGTGCATATGCTCCCCAAATCGGGTGCGAGCAGAGGGAAAAAGATGCATTCTGTCTTGGTTTTCACAACCTCATCAAGAATATCCCTAAGGATGAGCTTTTGTTTTTTGGCGGAGATTTTGAATGTTGTTGGGAAGTCTAACGAAGACTATGAAGACTACCATGGAGGACTAGGATATGGCACCAGGAATTCTTCTGGTGAAAACATCCTAAGCATGTGCAAGTCCTACGGTCTGATCATTTTAAATACAATGTTCATCAAACAGATCCAGCACTTGGTTACTTATAGCAGTGGCGGAAATGAAACCCAGATTGACTACCATTTGGTGGCAAGTTTCATGAAGCCTAGAGTTAAAGATTGCAAAGTGATCTTGGGAGAGGCAGTCCTGAAAGAAATATTCATAAAGAGAAGAAGAACAAAAATAACAAACAAAGGTTTCTGCGAAAATCAATTAGTACAACCTAGAAAAAGAAAAAGGGGAATCATTTATTATCCGCATGAAAAATTTGCTCCGTAATAACACCAACGAAGTTGAGGATGAAGTGGGCACCGCACAAGGTATGTGGGATTCCCTACAACGAGCCTGCTAAGAGAAAGCTAAAGTACTGCTTGGAGCCTCGAAGGGTTTTTTGCATTATTAATGCAAACTATTTACCTATTTCATCGCAGAAAGGGAATTTTGAAGTAACCAAGCAAACATTTTTTTATTCGACATCGACTGAATCGCAAAATTCCTTTAGTTTCGCCACTCGCCAAAATGCGGATGAAGAATATTAGCGATAAATGTATGAAGTAAACATATTGGGAAAATGTCGGTACGCCAATATGTCCTGCTTGCATTTCGGTATTATTGTGTGTGCTAACTCTTAGCTTTGGTACATCGGTACACAGAGCCTAATTTCGGTAATGTACCGGTCTTTACAGTTTAGCTGTAAAATACCATACCATTCGCCGGAACTCCAGGAATCCCATCTTAGGATATTTTTCTTCTAAACTTTGATATTCTGGTGTGAACTATATAAAGGATTATTTGAAACTTGAAGAAATGTGCGAATAGATTTATTTTTTTCAGGGTGTTACCTTATTTAAAGAAGTGATTTGTGGATAAACAGAAAAAAGATTACAATAAGGGGATACTTGTGCTAGTATTCGCATTAAAAACATTTTTCTCTGGTGTCGTGGACATACAAACATTTAAACTTGGACTTGGACCTCATATACCTTAATTTTTGGTGGTTTTAAGCCCCTCATCCGCATTTTCCTGTCGTTTTCTTTAGAGGTATCATGATTCAAAAAACTGCGCTCCAGCTCATAATGTGATACTCTCATAGCTCAAAAGAACTTACATTCTCAAACTGTCAAGAGAAACTTGAATATCAGCATAAAGAAGTCCAAATAGTTTTGTCGTTATATGTACATTGGATAAGAACCATTGGCTTAAGTCTTCTATTTTACATAGCACCACAAATATTTGGTGCACAATCTTAAGAACGTATTTGGGAAACTCGAAAACGGTTTACTAAATTTTTAAATTTACAGTCATTCTTTCTTGAATGAAATAATTAAGTTAATTTTAATCTGCATTTATTTGACGCCTTACAAAATGCAATGCATGAAACAAAGCATTACGTGACGTATTTTTGAATAAAAGTGATTAAAAAACATAAGGAAAGGCTACAGTCCGCTTGAGGCGAACAGTATGATACCCTATCCATATCCCTATATGCCCCAAGAAAAAATCATTAAGAAGATGATGGATAGCATTTTATTTAGTTCTACTAATTAAAAAAAAAAAGTTTTTTTTGACAAAACGCCCCCAAAAAGTGGGCGTGGCCAAAAACTTTGTATGGGCGATATATTGGAAAAAATATTGGGTAAATATTTTGTTAAACAGTTTTTTTCGCTTTCTGTGAAAATTTTCGAAGAAAACAGCATTTTAGTCAAAAACGCCCACAAAAAGTAGGCGTGGCAAAAAACTTTATATGACAAACTTATAAAGGAGGCCAGTGCCTACATATCTTGTGAAGGTTGTAACACTCTATCACTCTAACTTTAGCTTTAAAACGGTTTTTTCTAAATTGTGGGCGTGGCAGTGGGCGTGGCAGTGGGCGTATTCAAAAAAATTTTACACTTAACCATTTCGGAGCCCTAGGGAATATGTGGTCCAAATTTCAGCTTCCTAGCGTAATTTTAAAGGCCTAAAAATTGCGTACTGACGGACGGACGGACGGACGGACGGACGGACGGACATTGCTAGATAGTCTTAGGATTTGGTCCTGATCATAAATATATATACTTTTATGGGTCTACGGCGAATATTAAGGGGTGTTACAAACTATGTGTCAAAATTAATATACCCTTAGGATAGGGTATAAACACTAAGTATCAAAGTACCTACCTGGTATATTTATCAATTGTAAAACAATTAATTTTACCACTCAGAACATCTTTAGCCATAACCGAAGAGTACAAACTGTGATTATTTCCCCGTTTCGTTGGTTAAATAAAAAATCATCAGCCATCAGTCATTTTCCGAATTTAAAACTCACCCGATTTCCAATCAGTCTCAATCAACAATGTAAGTAATTTGCATGCAACGACGCACTCACATCCCTTCATAAAGACTAATTGCTGTGAGTGCCATCGAAGTTGGTATTCAGCAAAAAAAAAAAAATGTATACATACATACATATATGCAGGTACATAATATATTCATGTAGATATAGTGGGCCCAAGTTTACAGCTTCGATGCCACATTACATCAATTCCAAAAATACCACTCAGTCCGGCCACCATGAGTGTGGCAATAAATTTTCCAACAGACATCAGTAACTTACACTTTGGCTGTTCTGTGCTGCCGCTCAGCCCAAATGTCGGCTAACTTCAAGTCAGAAAGGTCGTCGACGTAGGGTTGCAGGTTAGGACAGATACCAAAGCTATACCATAAATCAATATCGACAATATCGAGTTATGGGCTGGAGTACGGAAACATGCAGTAAGCGCATAAAAAAGCGAAACTTCCTCTCTAGGTAAAACGCTTTGCCATGGTTGAATGGAAAAATATTTCCTGAGAACTTAGTAGATGAAAATTCACTTTATGCAGTTTATATGCCGAACAAGAAGATAAAAGGCTCCTTGGTGCATTTTCATACTCGCCTGCCTTTGGCAAAATCTTCAAGAGACATGTGTGGTTGTGGAGGGGGGAAATGGACGTGTGTGTTCCTTTAAAATAAACGAATGCAGAATGCGCTGCATACCGAAACGATAGAAGAAAGGGTAACATTTAAACGCAATTCAAAGGAGTCGAATGGTTCGAATATTCGAAGCCTTTTGCCTGAGAGTCGTTTGGGATCAAAGTTATACTAAAACGTATATTGTGGAGATGAGGGTGTGTACTTACCGTAACTTTGAGTCGAGCTATCGGTGGTGATTCAAGAGTTTCCAAAATTGCTGTTGCGCTATTGTAGTTACCGACTAAAAGGCAATACTGGGCGACTCCACTCCATAGTTCGACGATTTTCTTGCGTTCACGGATGCTGTTACACTTGAGTATCATCAGTTTTAGTTTTTGAATGCAAGATCCGACAACGAGGAGTAGTAGCAGCAGCGGCAGCAGCATATAATGGCATAAAAGTAAAGAAAATACACATTTATATAAATACATGTGAACGTAAATATGTTCGTTTAAAGAACGAGATAGAGCTTAGCTATATATTTTTACAGTAAGTAATGGAAAGGAACAGGAAGAAAATGATATGGGAATTCGAGAAGTTTTATAGCAAAACGAATTGTAAACTAAGTCGTGTACAACACGAGAAGGTTCGTAAATCAACGTTGAAGATTGAGTGCTTTAAGAGGTGAAGCAGAAAGTTATCAAATAAAATCAATTTCTTGGGTAATATACATTTAATTTTAACATTTTATTAGTATATATTTGTTCGATTTGAAAAATAATACAAAAGATTCAAAATACTATGCGAACATGCAAATACAATTTAAGTTCTTCTCCTAACAATTCAAAAAATATGAACAGCTCTGATGTTATTCATTAATTCAGATATCCCTTAATTAACCACAATCCTTGGCTATATATTTTTAATTTTCGACCTAAGTCAACTCGAAGACAACGCACATTCGACCAACCAAAAAACCCCACAATGAGGCCATTCTGGGTGGTTCCATTTTGTAAAACCTCAACCCAAATGCTAAATCTCGCTTGATTGCAACTAATCCAATCAATTCGTCTATTCAAATGTGTGCTGTGGGCTTGGAAGTCTTACATTCTTCCATTTACTTCCACAAAAAAAGGACAAGAAAAAAAGCGAGATATATAGTTGCTCCAGGCTGATGTGTTACTACTTGCAAAGGTACAGTATACATATAAATATATGTACTCATAAGAATACATATCTTTTTAATCAAACATACATGTACTTTATACATACTACCTATGTATGTTCACATCAAGAAAATAATACTTGTTGTTTACAGTATACGGACAATATTCAACCCGCATTTATTCTCACATGTTTACCAAAAAACAACAACAACGAAGATGTATGTACCGGATTCTCGTAATGTGAAGACCACGAAATCACAACAGCATTCCAAAAACTATCCATTTTACAGATGCATTTGCAATATATAGTACATATGCATCTACATCTGCCATCAACGTCCTGTAATGATGCTTGTAGGTTGGCTAACATTTTATACAAATTAGAAGAGGACCCTGCTATAACCGATGATCTACTATGTGAATTTACATGCAAACACATACAATACTTAAAAGCGTGTTTGCATATGCATCCAAGAAGTGTATGTTTGGGGCAAGGCTAAAAATAATTCACATCCTAGTTTAGAATGTGCTTGTTAGTTTTCTCTCTCCCAGAAAGAAAACATTTAATTCACTTACCTGAAGAATTTCATTGCATACAAATAAGCGTAAACGTGCTGACCATTCCAGATATGTTTCCAGATTGCAAGTCTTTTTCGGATCCTGTACACCAGGTGGACCTCCTGATGTTGTTGGTTGGTCCCATTTTTTGGACTGAAATAATTTGATTATGCAAAGTCAAAAATATTTTGCTCTAATTGTTACAGAAAAACAGGTTTTAATTAAAGAGAGATTGCACGTCCATGTGAACATAACAGAGAAAACATTGTTTGGCATCTGCCACATGTGACAATTAGTTATTCGCTATGTTAAGGGGTACCACTTTGTAATTGAGGGATTCTTATGTAATAAACAAGCTTTTAAGAATCATTAGAATTATCAAAACAGTTTTTTTATATCCTATCCCAAGGGTATATTAATTTTGATACAAAGGTTGTAAGACTTATAAAAGTATACCGTTTTAAAGCTGCAGTTGAAGGGATGAACGGAACGAACCTGAACAAAATATGAGGACAATGAACTCCTTCACAAGTTTGCCATACAAAGTTTTTGGCCACGCTCACTTTTTGTGGGGGCGTTTTTAATTTTTATTTTATTTAATAAATTTCATACAATGAAATAAAATGCTATCCATCATGTTCTTAACACTTTTTGCTGACTGCGGACTGTAGCCTTTTCTTTATAGTTTTATTTATGTACCTCGTTGAAAATTGAAAAAGATATAAAAAATGGAATCTTAAACTTTCTCGTATACAGTGTATACTAAAAAGTTACTAAAAATCGAACCATTCTTTTTTTGGATTCAATTTTATCCAAGACCCCAAGCAATGGTTTCGGTGTAAGGATTTTGCGGAGGTCTTAATTCACGTCATTAATTAAATAATAATTTTGATATATGTACTTCCCAAGATACCACGCATAAATAAATTATGGATTAGATGTAGTTTGTAGCAATCCACTGAAGATCCAACACAACCACATCTGTGTGAAACACCTTTAAAACTAAATTATTTTACTGACATTAGACCTAACCAATAACAAAATAAATGCAAAGATTAAATTCTTGGTCCTGTTCATGGTAAAGGCATTGCCTTTTATTTTGTTAAGGGAGGTTCGTGAGATCTCAAATCGGATCAAAGCTTAAATCTCTGACAACGGTTTTAAATGTGGGCAACTATGGATCAAATATCATGTTATTTTTTTTTTATATAATGTATGCACACTAAAGGGACTTTGGATACCCTTAATGAAGTGACATAGTGCGGGCATTAAGGAAATGAAGGATTAGAGTAAGGGAGAAACCGATGCACGTTGGTCTTAAATGTCTGTAAACTATAATGTGTAGGAAAAACAGAGCGTGGTAGAGCATTCCACATTCGTATTGTACGGTTGAGAAATAAATCTTTATATTTCAGAGTACGTCCGAATACAGACTGATGTGCATTCCTAGCATGGCGAGTATTGCGGTTGAATTGCTGTAGGGGTGGAATGCAACTGGCTATTTCATTTGAGAACTTGTGGTGGAAGTAGCGATAAAACAAAGATAGGCAGGATACATTGCGATGATGACTAAGAGAGTCAGTAATGATTTCACGATGTTTCGATCGCCAATAAGTTTTACCGCACGTTTTTGAATCCTGTCAGGTAGCTCCAAATATGTAATTGGAGCACCGGATCAGATATGAGCGTTATACTCAAGTTTTGGGCATGAAATATTTCTTGCATTGCTTAAGGAAGCCTGGACATTTCGCAGCGTTCTTGGCGACATCGAATATGTGGTCATTCCAACGAAGTTTGTCATTAACGCACATACTGAGGATGGAAAGTCTTCCTCATAATGGATAATGGCAGAGTATTGGGGTTTTGCTTTAAAATAGAATGTTGAGCGCAAACAAAGTTGCGTTGTGAAATTTTTTGAGGTAACAATAGTTTTATCCATAGTAGTCGGCGCACTCGATTCGTTTCATATAGAATTTGTAGCATAGCGCTATTGCAATGATCATGAAGCCGAGTCCATTGCTTACGGCCAAATGGTTTTATCTGTTTTCAACTATAGCCATACCTAAGTCTCGGTGGATATTATTCAAAACCTTACATTGTCGTGGAACGCATAATAGTCTAAACAAAGCATTTATTAGCCGCTTCAATTAAAAACAATATTGGTTTCTTTATTCGCTGGTGCTTTTCCAAAAATCAGCAAAATTTTTGATTAAAATTTTTGTCAAAAACTACCTCAAGATGGCGAACAAATTTAAAAAAAAAAATGTTTTCGGTTCACATTAATAAATTACGCTACATCCGATGTATAAACATTATATTCCTATCTCAATTATTATTCTTCCTCTTCTATATTTTTACCTGATCAAATATGGTATCCTAATGTATATTTGAGAGCTCTGTAGAATTACTTTGCCTTTCACGTGAAATCCATGATTGATGAGAAACCACAGTTCGGAAGGAATTTCAAAAGTGTTTTCTCATTTCTTCTACTCCTTTATAATAACGTATTCAGTGCTTTCCGTGTGTGTCTTCTTTCATAAATTTCTTCCAAATAACCATCACTCCAGTCTAAATTAACTTGTGTTTAACAATTAATAACAAAAAAAAACGCCACAAAATTGAAATGTGAAAGCGGAAGTGGAAGTAAGAAATGCCAACCATATACTGTTTGTTGGTAGTAAAGTTATTCAGTTGCAGGGATCAGATGCGTTACAACAAAAGATTTAATTAAACTTTCTTGTGTTGTAGTATGGTTCTGGTTACATTTTTTTCCAGTTACAGGACCTAAAATTACTTCACTCTGGATGTACAAGGGTTGAACGATTCATGACCGCACACTTTTTCTTTTTAACTAACTGCACACTTCTGGCGCTACATATGCCATTTTCCGAGTATTTGTGTTTTTGCTCAGTCATCCGTTGCATGTTCCCTGAAGAGTGAAGTTTGAAAAGTCTGTTGAGTTAGTATCCAGTTGTTCTAAATGGTAGTTTTCGTACTTGCCTCTCTCGCTGAGCCTCAAGGGAAAGTTTACCCGGAATAATTTTTCCTTTTTAAAAAGGCAAATACATAATAGTCAAGCTGGGTCATGTGGAAGAAGATGGCAGGGAGTATAAAATGAATGAAGCTGTGAGTGATCCTTTGAAGTGTACGCATATGTTAGATAATGTGTTGATTGTCGAATAAAATGCATGAAAGGTTAATTGTTATGTAATTTTATTTTAACATTTTAAACAACGATGGTGGTAACTACTAGTAAAAGAACGTTTTTATGTTATAATTGTATAGGGCTTTTAGTTAGGAAAGTTTGTTGGAGTAAAATTCATAAATTGAGACAGTATATAGATATTTCTGTATCTCTCAGGAAGGCCGACACCACAGGTATAGCTTGACTACTAATCATGATGCTTGCAGGTGCTTCGTAAGAAACTAATAACAAATACTCGTGTGTTAATCACATGGAAAACTTAAGAGCTTTTGTTAAGCATCCGTATGCATTTGATAACACTGGTTGTTAAATAAAAATATTGGTGACCCTTAACCAATTTCCGGCTAACGTTGTGAAAACGCAATGCCGTAAGTGTGGTCGTCTGGTACTGGTACTGCAAATGATGATAAATCTAAGTGAACTAAATAGTGATTTATAGGGTTAATTCAATTATATAATCGATGTGTTTCTTGATTTTTTCTGAAATTTTATTTTCATGTCTTTTAATCCGACTTTTTAAAATATTCGATGTTAAATTATTAGCGTATTTAAAGTTTCTTTAAAATTATAATTTTTTATATTAATATTAACTGCACGTAAGAAAAAAATTTAAAAAAAATATTGCGCAATTTAAATGATTTGCCTGCCTTACGGTTGAGATGAAAGCACTACGTTGCGTTTTCGCAACGTTCGTCGAATGTAGTAGCATTTGAACCTACAAGCAATGTTTCATTCGTTGCGTTTTCAATTTTTTCTAGTGATATTGTGTGTTTATGTTTATAATGCACCAAACTTCTTAAAAACAGGATACGTATTCTAGTTTTGGAAAAAAAGATCAATTTATTTATTTGAGAGAGATATATTGGAAAAACCCTTTGTCATCCACGCGACTTCTCAGAAGTAGTTAGAAAGTATATTCTGCGTGTAGAACGCCTGCAATTTTTTTTATGAGCGTTGGCTTTATAAGGAACTCTACTATAGTTATGTAGCTACTGTAAAAGAAGTAAACATTTTAACTTTGATGATGAAAAAAAAAAAAAAAGGGTACTGGCCAGTTTTATAAACTGCAGCCTTGAATACATGAATTTAGAACGTCTGTTGTAGATTCGTGGTTGCGATTGGAGTCAACTATTCCAATCCATTCTCCAAGGTGAAGGAAACCCCAATGAAGTGATTTATATCGTTGACGTCAAGCAGACCGTTTATTCCTGCAAGAAGTAAATTTCTTGAAATAAAGTTAATTTAGAAATTATTAAATTTTTCTATTATTTTTACTTCATCGGATACCTTCTCTTTTCAGCAACCGATTGTGATACTCCCTTCCAAAAATGGAACCATTTCATAGGCCAAACTTTAAGAGAGCACCAACATTTTTTCAGATTTAAAATAAGTGCATGAAAACCAACTGGATTACATAATTTAAATGGGGCGGTAAAATTAAATCTAGGCGAAGAAAGTTTTATTTCAATAATTTCAATAATTTGGATACCCATTTCCGGGAACCGTAAATTTTCCGGGAAACTAAAAGCTTTTCCAACAATTTATTTTCACATTTCCTCATTAGACCAAAAATAGATAGTATGTGAAATTTCACGTTTCTATTTCAACTGGCACTGGTCGCCGTCGGAAATGGTTTAATGACTATTTTTTTTTAATTCTTTATACGAGTACAGAATTTCCATCATCTAATTTTTAATCACTCTGAATTTGTAGCTGTAGTTGTAATAAACAAATATTTACATACATACATACGTTTTTGTACACGTGTTTAAGAGGAGTCAGTAAGTTAAATTATTGTCAGGTTCTAAACTAGGTAAATCGATGTAATCGCATTTGCGAGGATGGTTCCAAAACCTGTTAGTATTAAAGTGCTGGCTAATGGCCATTCATAATAATTTCAAGAACAAGTAGATCGGTCAATGTCATGCTGCATTTCTACCAAAAGATAAACTGAGATTAAAGGCAAAAGATTAACAACGAATCTTAACACGTCTCCACCGAAAAAAAGGAGATTAACATAGGGGTTTTCTCCCAAACCCGCTCTCTGGCTCTCAAATTTGCGCACAAAATGTCCAATATCTGGTTGTCAAATTGCTTCCTCGCTCTCAATTCATATACATATATAGGCAAGATAAATTGGTATTTAGTGTGTTCACAAACCGATTCTTACATGCAAACTCTGTAAACTCTGTTCTTAATCCGTATTAGGACTGTACTGAAATGTGCTAGGCTGAAGTTAAAGAACTATCTGCGACGCTTGTGGAGAAGACGGGTCATACCGAAAAGCCTTTCCTCTATGATATTGTGTCTTTGATGCGTGTCCAGGTTGCAGGTTTTAGTTGATTTGTGAGTGCAAAACATCTAAGCTCCGCCTTTTCAGATTTCTGAATTTCATTGTGATCTAAGAGTCCAATGTACCTGTTTCTAAACTAAGTGTTTTAGCGAATGCACTAAGATTTCACAAGAAAAGAATATATGAAAAAACCTTTAGAGGAAACGCGTCTTATTGAGTAAAAGTATAAGGTTTGAATTTACTTAGATTAAATGTAAGCAGCATCGTCTTAGCTTTTGATGCTGATTATATATATATATATATATGTATATATACTTTTAAGGGTCTACAAGGTATGTTATGGGATGTTTAAAACAATGTGTTGAAATTAATATAAATATGTACCTATCTTAATGGTATAAAAACACGCCAAAAATATGACTTGATGCAAGTCTGGGGATTGCTAGCAAGGGTATACTCATTCACCAACGCACATTTGTGGCCTGAGGTATTGCTTTGTTAACTTTAAAATCTCAAGTTGCAGAATATCCCTTCAATGGTACAAGCTCAAGTGTACCAATTTAAGTTTATATTTCCTATGCACTTTAGATCCTTTATACTTGCTCCCTCATGTCCAAAACGAAAACATGGATACCACAGTAATCGAACTTGATTGTCTTTATGACAGGTAAAGAAGCAAAACTCAATCTAGTTATTAGCTTCAAAATCAAGATATTCCTTCACGTTAAGGAATCCATATCAATAGAAAAAATTAGTGGCATTTCATGTTAATGATCAAAGAGTTATGTTTTGCAAAACCGCTCCGAGTAGGTAATAACAAAAAAACTCCTGTTTCATAAAAATGCTAAACACTAGCATTTGATTGACATTGATTTTCGAATAGGGAAGTCCTGCCCAACTTTTTGAGTTAGAATGACGCACTTTGATTTATAAACTTTAACATACGAATCGAAGAATGTACTTATATGCTAGAGCAATCCAATCACATGTAAGCCTAGACATTTACACTGTCTATGCCATAGCTTTTTTGTGAAGTCAAATCCGTGCTTCTCAAGAGTGTATAGTAATACCATAGAACTGCACATGCAGCTCGCCAAGTGTAAGAAACGAAATGAGTTTGGTTCACATATTTGTAACTGCTCAGCAAGTGAGTTGTCTCGCGTTTATTATGTGATAGTTTAGTTTAGTTAAGTAGGATAAATGTAGTTTTAAATTTTTAGTCTTCATGCAAATCACTGAAAGCTTCATACTAATCATCAATTATGGATAAGATTTAGATATGTATCGGCTATGATTTAAGTGGCAGTAATCAATAAAAAATTTTATTAGTAGAAAAATAAAAAAGGTTTATTCAAAAAACAGATTAGAAATGGTGGCCTTATTTCACTGCACCAATAACGTCAGCTGAGAAGATAAGAAACCTAATTGAGCAGTGTATATTTTATAACCCTGAGGATGAAACGAAACTTATTCGATATTGGTCTGTGGATTCATTCGTTAGAGTGTTAAACGATCCGTGAAGTATATTAGGAATTCCCTTCCACACTGGCATGGTTTGACTTCTCTTCTGGGTTGGTGGGCAAGCCAATCATATAGTGCGAACTAAACACGGCAATACAAAAAACAAAGAATAAAATACTAGGGAATGCCAAAAAGAGAAATACAATTATCGAAGTAACCACCCCGTATTTGTCTACATGCCTAACAAGTCTCATTCCTCCCATTATAACATTCACGTCACGTAGATATGTGTTGGTTACCTACTCATCGTAACGTCAAAACTCATGTAGGTACCGAATTAGTTTGGTTGTCATATCATCTGTTGTATTTCTTTGTCTTTTCCATGACTTGTTACCAGTTTGGGAACAAACTTGCAGACACAACGTTAACAAAATTTTTCGTGTCTTTATTTGTGTCAAAATTCACCCTACAAATAAGTCACCTTCCATTCTGGAACATTTCTCTAAGGCACACAAATTCGCATTAAAGTTATGACTCAACTAGGCCGTTCTGTTAGTCGCACACACAATAGCTCATCTCCAATTCACCCTTATTTTGAAGTGACAAAATCCCAGTCGAATGTTCTAAATTCCTTGAGGGCAATTGATACTGTTATGTTTATTCAATCCTCTCGTCTCTCACGCACGGCAAACAGATAACAATAAACAAACAAATTAGACAAGCATACACGCATAGCAAAGGAGACTTTTCCTCCATCGACATACCTACATACATCCATCCATTCCTAAGCACTCTCTATTGTTAACGAGCATTTCTTTAGCTTCAATTCCATTTCATAGCCTATTGTTAGACAAATAAAACCGAACCAGGCCAAAGGCAAATTCAAGTAGTCCTATAGAATAAAAAACAAAAATTTGTTTTAAATTCCTTTCAAAATTTCATTTCAAAATAAAGGCGGACGGCGGGCGCCCGTTGCCACCGCCGCCGTCGGTTTGTCACTCCTCAACCCACCACAATGCTTGTGTTGTGTATGTGTTCGGTGTACGGTACCCGCTTTCAGGATGTTAACATCGTAACACATTAAACAAATTTGTCGAGGTACGTACCGAACGTGTATCTTCAACCGTTCAGCCAGCCTCTTAAACACCCACACAGGATAAAACCAATACAAAGGAATTAATTTCGTTGTTTTGCCTGTCGCAGCATAATAAAAGCCAGCACGAATAAAAGGATACGAATGTGTGCTACATTGGTTTCTACTTACAGCAAGCAAACTCCCATTGAGTTGAGGTGGATGGTAAGTGTGCCGATTCGATTCCGCTCCAATTTTTTTTTCCTTTTCCATACAGAGGGCTCCTTATGTAACAAGAGCCACCATCAGAGCCCGCGCCCGCCACAAAAAATTACATTCTCAACCGACGACGCGGCACAGAGTAGGCGAATAACATTTTAATTCTGGGAAATGATTTTCACTTCCTATTCCTATTCGAAGTCGAATCACATTAAATTAAACTCCAAAAGGGATCAATTGCATGTGGGTGCCATAGTCGCCGTCGGGTACGATGGTATGATTCCCTAAGTAGTCACTTATAATGAGGGGTGATGGTCCTGTGGGGGTGTTCGACGAGTTGTTGATGTCGTTTTCAGTGGCAATGTTGAATTGCTGCCACCGTTTATCGGGCCTGGGGGATGGTGAAGGCGTAGAAATATTTGGCAGACATGATTTTCTGGTTATTTTCGGGACTAAATTGAAATGTTTTCCAATGTGTGGGACGTGAGACGTGTGTAGATGAAGCATTTTTTGAAATTAATATCATTATTGCTGCGTGCTTGAATCGCTCACACGCAACGAGTCCCAGTAAACTGCTTCTGAATGTATCACGACTTGTGATCCTCTTGCAGACACGCATATAAATATTATTGCTGTGTTTGTGTTGTGTTAGACGAACTGATTCTGATGATAATCTAATTGTAAGCAATTTTGGGAAAGCGAATGTAATGTCACTCTAATGGGATAATCGAGTTAGCTTTTGTTGTACTGCGACCGAGACAGTACGGATTGAAGGCTCAAACATCGTATTGGCATGGTATAAAAAGGATTTATTTAGCGCATGTTTACAAAGCGCGTGGTAATGCGAATATTTTCGAAATAATCTGGTTGTATATGGTTTACGGCTAGTGCATGTAGAGCTCTAGAACTAAGTGAAGGAACGGCATTGTCGAAATGTTGGTCAGTAACGTTTTAAAAAAGGCGAAAGTGTGATTTCAGAAAGTCAGATATTTTTTCCGCCAAAAGTTAAAAATACAGGTAAAGTAGGTTGCGATGTCAAAAACCTGCGATAAAGCTTATTGGCAATCAAGACATTGCGATTTCGTATGACCCTCTTAGTCATCGTCGTAATGTGTCTTGCCTGTCATTGTTTTATGTTTTATCAATACGTCCACGTTTAGTGCTCGAACGAAGTAGTATTCCAGTTATATTCCTCCCCTTCAACACTTCAACCGTAATACCCACTATGCTAGGAATGCTCATCAGTTCATCAGTTTACCCTAAAGCCTGTATTTGGACGTACTGCGAAATAAAAGGATTCGGTTTTTTGCCACACAACAAGAATGTGGAATGCTCTACTTCACTACGTTTTTCTTGACCACAACAATTTGCAAACATTTACAATCAATGTTCATCAGTCTCTCATCCGTTCGTGCTATAAAAAAAGTGTGAAACCACCAATCTTCCACAGACCACAACAACATTTGTATATTAGTACGTGTACAACGATTAAGGAAAACAAAGTTTTCTGATAATAAAATCTACTATTCATCCTAACACCGGAGGCGTAAGTTTTCATTCTTATATTGGGTTTCTTAATAAGGACTTGAAAACTTTTTTATTTAATAAAAAGTACAAAAAAGAGTAAGGTATGGACGTCAATGTTGTTGTATGTTGTTCTGAGCTTGTTCAACAACACCGGCTTAATGACATAGACCAAATATGTAGCCCCATAAAAAGGTTTAGAGTTATGTCTAACAAAATGCAAATGACCAAAAAATAACTTTGAAACATGTCTCTGTTCTCAATTATCTGTAACGTGACGGTCGTTTTCATCAACTTACAACGGCGTGAAAACGATACATAACGTTATTTTTTTTTGATGAAGTCTAGGGTTTTCACCTGACCAATAACGCATATTCCGTTTGTTGACGAAGGCGTTTAGGCAAAAATGCGCTTCGTCACTTAACATGATTCTGCTTTTAAAGTTCACGTCACAGACTCCACTTTTTTGGTAATAGTTTATTTTGAAGATAAAAGGTTTTATTTTGTTTTTCACTTATCTACAATGTATTTTATTTATCTCAATTCAATTAATGAACAATATACTTCCGGCAGTTTTTGCTCGATATTCTAATTATAATTAAAGTCATTTGATTTAAATTTTATGAGTTGTAATACCTGAAATAGGGAATTAAATTTTACCCCGAATGGAAGAAAAATATTAATTCTTAATTCCAAATGCAGTATTTTACTTTTAGTGGACACTTCAAGAATTGATCTAAAGAACAGTGTCAGCTTCATAATATTATGAGTATGTTTAAAAAAATGGTAGTTTCTGAGATAATATTTTATTAAGTGTTAAGCATTGCAAATATCAGTTAAACTTATAGCACGTTGCGATTTGTTGGGTTTGGGTTTGGGTTTACTTTGTAATATTATACAACTTACTTGTTTATCCAGAAGTACATTATTGCTACATTGTAGAAATTCTTCCGGTCCAACGTGTTTCGCCAGTTTCCTTTCGATTCGACATAAAATTTGTGCGTAATGTGGTGCATTTGGGCAGTCTATTGAATCTGTCTGAAAGAAAGATCCAATTATATACACCCTAACACCGAAAATAGAAAACAAAACCTCAAGCTCCCATTAATCACTTCCACCAACTTACCTTGTCTGTATTACTTTGACAAGCACGTAAATCTCCCTCGTGTTTTTCTAATTCAGTCAGGCGTTTTAACAAGGCACTCAATATTTCCGAAACTAACTCCTCTAATCCAGTATTAGAACATCTGTCGAAAAACACAAGAGAAAAACAAAAACAATGGCAATTCAGGTTAATCCCGATATGAATGATTATACGTATGTACGTAGGTACGTTCAAACTTACCTCGAAACGATATGTTTTACATGACTCATGATCCGTTCATCACGGAAATCATAAGGAAAACGATGTGTCCATTCGGCTAGTACTGCGACTAAAGTGTCTAAGGACTCGCTTTCAGGTACAGAGGACAACAGTTTACCTAATAACTCGTGCGGGCGCAGGAACAAACGTGACGATAATAAAAACGAGAAAACGAACTCCTGCAAAAGAAGAAGACGACAAGAACATTAACTTAAAATGATGCTTTAACCACACCAATATACACAATCATGTGGAAAATAAATGCGATTAACCTTCTACATAAGGCATAATAAGTCAGATGACCTTTATTGGAGATGATGTGGGATTTGTAGTGATATTAATTATTTTATCACTTAATAAGGGATGATTGCCAAAAGCGTTCCAAGAGATTACCCAATACCCATGGTCGGAAGCAAACCAAGCGAATACCGAATATCCAGATGGGAAAAATTATAAGCGCTATGCGCTCATTAAAGCCATTCCACCGAGCCAGTGGTGGTTGAATGGAAGCCTTTTATCCGGGTATAAAGGGGCTGTGGTGCGGTGTCACATTGAGGACTACAACTGACTAGCGCACATCCGTTTCTGACCTCTGCCACCAACATTTCTCTAAAGATTCATTATCATTAAGTAGGAAATGGATTTCTGTGTGTATTTTCCCAGAACTTCAGAGCTTCAGAGAATAGTCTACCACGTTCAAGTATCGTTGTCTGTGCCTGATTGTTAATGATGGTACAATTGGATGATTCTTAATTCCTTATCGCACAAATCTGTTTTAGTGTCCCCTTGAGCTGGGGGAATTTTTTTTTTATTTTGCCAATTTTCAGATGTAACTGGGTGGTGGTCATTGGGTCGGTCAAATCTTCAATAATGCTGACGTAAAAATACTCTTGGCGAATTCTATGTAATTTTTTTTGTTGCGTACCTATTTTATGAATTTCAGATTTTCTCTCTTGATTGTCATTTGATCCTGCCGATGGAGGCAAAACTCGAGAGAGTCGGCATAAATTCATGAATTGACCTCCATGGATTACGGTTATTTAAAAAAGTTATGTAATTGTAGAAGCTGTCTTGTGATTAAATATTTGATCTTGAGGGTTGAGTTGGGATTTGAATGATAATTTTAAATTGGAAATTTTTAGATGATGAATCATCGTAGATGTATTTAGAGTTAGCGAATGGATCAGAAAATATGTTATGCTGTTTTCTTAGCAATAGTAATTTTATTTTAAACTTTGTATGGGTGGAATATTGAGAATAGTATTGAGCTTTTATTTTCTTATACATATTTATTTGTATTTTAAGAAAGAAACACCATTATGACAAAAAAGAAGTACCCGTGGACAAAAAATGTATATGGATGCCAGTATTCGTAAGGTCGTAGTGCTTTATTACGACAATCTTAGCTTAAAAAACTATTGACGGATGAAAAAACAATGGACTGATTCGATGTTAATCAATAAAATATGTATATAAAGGGTTTTTCAGTTGGACTTGATAACGTTGAACTTTCATTGTGAACGCAGCCTTAAACCAAATGACCAAACTGTCAATGTCAAAACTACTAAATGCTTTGAATAAAAACAACATTTTCATCGTGGATGAAGAACGATAAATAAAATTTATTACAAAAAAAGTGGTGTCGATGCCGGAAACTTTGAGAGCAAAATCATCAGTGAAGAAACGCATTCTTGCCTAAACGGCTTCGTCAACAAACAGAATATGCATTGTTGGTCAGGTGAAACCCCCTTTTATGCTTTAAGAACCACTACCTTATCTACAAATAAAGCCTCAAAAAAATGGTAACATTTAATCACATGCAATATGTATTTAAATCACTTGAATTAGTAAAATTTTTTGGAATTCCCTTTATTAGTTCTTGAGAAATTGGCGGTTTTATAAATTACAGTTATTCTTATTTTTTTGGCAAGAGCTAAGTATATAGTTGAGATGTAATCCCAAAAACCTTATATACGAACTTTGAACCAAATCCATCGAACCGTTACGTCATACGGCGCTCGGACAGACACACAGACAGACCGACGGTCGGCATTGGTAGACCCATTTTTTGGACTTTCCTATAGTCATAATATCATCTGTTTGATTTCGAACTTCCGCAAGATCGCAAAAACTTTCTCTCTAGTATACTAATGTATGCGAAAAAGTTAAAAAATAATTGTATCTATGGTATGGTTTTCATGCTGGTTGTGTCATTTCGTTACAGATCACTACAGAGACATGTTTCAAAGTTATTACTTTGGTCAATTGCATGTACTAGACATTGATGATTTGTGGTTTCATGAAAATGGTGCCACAAGTCACACAGCGGGTGTAACAATCGATTTATTGAAAACTCAACTCTAAGAACTAGTTACGTCAACTACCCGCCCAGATCATGTGATTTAACATCTCTATCATTTTTTATGCGGTTACATTAAGTTATTGGTCTATTCCAACAAGCCGGCGTCGTTTGAAGAGCTCAGAGCCAATATTAAATGAAATATAGCGCCCGTTTTCGTCGAAATGTGTGGCCGCGATAGCAAAAATGGGTTTAACGAATCCACCGCTGAAAACGTGCCCATGGTGCACACATAAACGACGTAAAATTCCATACCTAACTGTTTTTATCCTACTTCAAACCAATATTTTGAAAAAAAAAAGTTTTCAAGTCTTTATTGGAAAACCCGATACTTTTTGAGTTTTTCGACATATATTAAGGATAGGCTATATGAAAATGTATGTCTCTGTGACTACCTTCAAGATAAATAGTAACTTATTTGTGACTGAGAGCTGAACTATTGCTACCATATTTTTTTCGATACCAAATTCAACGCAATTGATTTGTAATGGTTGTATCAAAGCCTAAAGCCCTCTCGTCGTCATAGTAGAAACATTTTAAAAACAAATTTACGAAATCTGTCAATTACATCTCACGTTCTCACAAATCAAAGCTTAAATGTAGGTTTTTTGAGGCAGCTTTAATTTATTTATTCATTACATATTAGGGGCATTGTGAATAATATAAATTCAAAGAGCAATAATATTGAATCTCACATTGTTTACACTTTTTGTATATTAAAGTCCAGATGCCATCACATAATGTTTTCAATCAAGCCTTATACATTTTTAAAATGTTGATTTTTATTCTTGCTTAAAGCTTTTACGCGCAGAACATTTTCTCAATACAAAATCCCCTATCAAAGTACCCACTCGACTTAAAATTAAATTTGAATTCCTTTGACCGATGCCTTATAAATAATGCTTCATGATTGATGTTCTAACGTAGTTTTATTTTTCTTTTCTTCGTTCAATTTTCAAAATCAAACACAATCAACTATAAGATTGTAATTTACTTTGCCAATGAGTTTCTCATTCAATATTTATAGTGTCCTTTCCAGAATCTCAACTCTGTTTGAAAAGCCGAAAACCTAATCGAATTCTAAATGACATACTGGAGAGTTTAATCGAATGAAGTGGTTACCATTAAGAAAAGGTTCGTTCACATACACCTATGAACAAATCGTCAAGGTACACATTTTCTTAAACAGGTTTTGAGTATTTGTAAACAATAAGGTCGCTACCACTTTTATATTGAAATACTTTTAATCCCATTAGTTTGATGTGGGTTATTTTTTCCTGTTTTTTATTTTTGGAGTCAGGTTCACTGATACCAAAATGTTGTAATCTTCTAAAAAGGATCTACAAATCGGCGCAGTCAGTGATGGCGGAATGAATCCATTTTTTGTATCTTGTTATCCTATAGTGACCCATACTTGTCTATCAATATCAATCTCATCCCTAATTGGAATTCAACTTCAAACAAGGTATAAGGTATGTACATATGCATACATATATTCATTTTGGAAATCCACGTGATTTTTTCAATTGCACAGTTTTAATTGGCTCCTGTTGGTAGATAACTTCAAATTCATCATGTTCAATCAATTTGCTTTCACTTTCACTGTTGGCCGAGGGAAAATATGAAACAATGGAGTGGGGCGGGAGTCCGAGTCTGAATAAAAATACAAACCAACAAAAAAGAAATAAACAACACTGTGTTCGGCGAAACCTGAATATAGTGAAGCATTTTAATTAAATTTTCCTGAAACTAGATCAAAACATCACTTAAGCGGATGCACATATCTCAGCAACGTTGAAATGAAAACTCTGCCTGAAGTTCACTTTTTACCCGTTTTTACGTTACTACTCGAAAAAAATCAGCGACGTAATGGGTGTATGCTAATTCATTGTAAATGCTGATTTCGTGTGCGGTAAAAGTTTTTTTTTGTATAGTTACCCATAGGTGCCTGATTGGTATTTAAAGGCAATACGTCATCATGTCTAGTTTTTCTACTGAAATAACTTTTTTTTTTTTTTTTAGATACGTGTCGGTTTTAAGCTTTAATTTTATTTTTATTTCACATTGCAATGGATCCTTGAAGAATAGTGACTGTCCAATTGAAGGTTCTTGAAAAATGTTATTCATTATTACTGAATTTGATAAAGACAAGGACAATTTGTCATTCAGTATTTCTGTTTTGATAATCCGAATGTATATGTTTAATCGTTTGCATTGTCATGCTAGTGACTGTGCTTATATTGAACAAACTAGAGAATTATAAATTCAATAATATATCCAAAACTCATTTCGTTTTAATATGTTTTTAAATGTATAATGCAATATTGCCTCGTATTGCTCACCTAGAGGTTCATAATAAATGCCCTGCTTAACCACAAGGGTCTGTTTCCGTGTGCTTAACTTATAAACACACACAAGTCCTTTAAACAATCTGAATTGCACACAACAGTAAATTTACCCACAGAAACACCTGTGAGCATATAAAATTATATTTTCAAATACCCAGAAAACTAATTACACTTCCATTTGTATGGGGGCGCACCGAAAGGGTTAAAATGGTTGAAAAGAGGTTTCATTAATTTCGAAAGAGCTCTCCATTTGGGACATTGTAAATCATGAACACAAAAGGTTGAGGTTTCTCCCCCATCCTACTAGCATAAACACATGAATGACATAAGAGTGAAAAACACAAACACCTTACCTTATCCAACTCATCGACATTATTCGGCACTAATATATCCACCAGGGACTCCAGCGGTCCAGAAACAATTTTCCCATTCACGTACATAATGCCACCTGATCCCAGGACCGAATTCTGGAAAAACAAACAAAATGGAAACAGCATAAGATATGGGTACAACCAAACAAAGAACAATGTGCGTGCTTGTAATGAAAAACTTAAAACCTAGTCATTATTATAGGAAGCCCCAATGCCAACCCACCCACATTCTCAATGAATATCAGGCACCTGTGCTGCATCAACACTAAGAACAACCACCCGCATGGGGGTAACCATGAAGAAAGGTATTATGTGCCCGGAAACCAGTAATCACTGGTAAAGGTCTACGTTAAATAATTACAGAACGGAAAATATGACAGGTATCTCACGTGTGAATGGTTGCCACTGTGAAGGGTAGTTAAATAGAAGGGGATTGAATTGGATGGCATTGGATGAATGTAGAGACGGAGAGACGATCTTAATGCTCTACCTCAACCTTAGGTCTCATTTGCACCTTTCGTGCAATCACTCATCGACGTCATTGAAGGATTTTTCGTTGCACGAAATTGAGAAATTTCTCCTCTGGCGCACAGTTGGCAGTTTTAATGAGGTATACCTCAAGCTTTACATATGCAGCGCAACTTTTGCGGTAGGCCCCATTTAGATAGCGGCGAAACGGAGGGTGTACTTCAACCTTCGGGGATATGAAGCAAGTATGACGCGATTTACACGTATGACAGAATCTGAGCTCTCTTCAATGGAACTGTGATAAGTATTTTAAGACACAGAGTATATATTCGCCGTATCTGAAGGCTGACATACGGATTAAGTATTAGGATATGTCAGGTGAGGTAACACTTACGTATATGAGCGCCTTGAATGGGATTAGTTGTTTGGTTAGCTGCAGTAAGACTTCAAACCACGAATTTGTCAACTTACATAGTACAAATAGTGTGAGTTTAAACTTAATGAATTTATGGCAGTTTCCGTACGTTTGTCTATTTTCTATGAAAACTCATATGTCCTTGAACTTATTTTTTTAATACTTTTTTCGTTGGAATTGCTAGTTCTGGAACAAATTTTGAAAGTCTGTTGACTTTGACTTTGGTTGTTGATTTATGGTATCTCGAACTACAATTGGTTTATTCAAATGTCGTAAAAAAGTATGTGGTGTACATTCAGTAAGCACGGAGAATTTTGTAAATCGCATGTATTTGAAACAAGACCAATGACGGAGCATCGAAGAGTCGTCTCAGGCAGTCGTCAAATAGCGTTTCGGTTTGTACAGCACTCTTTCATCTGTCTTACCATGTAAAAGGCATGTTAAATAAATATTAGGCGTAAACGGCCCATATAGGACCCGAAGCCTAGCTTCTCCAACTAGTGTGTGTGCGAAGATATATTTTGGATACGAATGGAAGTTTACGCCTAATATATTTGTATATCACCGGCGATGTAAAAGGAAAATAAAATAAATTACCCGCAGTGATTTTCCCGAAAATCGGAGGCCTTGACAAAAACGCTTTAAGCGATTTAGGCTAATTTTGTTCATTTTTGATAATTTGAGACTTCCGTGATCGGTAAAACATCCCCTTGGCATAAAATTACAGGGAGCCTAATAGAATTGCAAATGTTAAGTTTCTCTGAAACAGTGCAGCATTCTGCCGTGTTAAGAAAGAACGTCTTAAGCGCCAAAAGTCATGTTTTGAGTTAAGAGCATATCTGTAATCGTGGACCAATATTTCATTTTTCTGCGCTTTTAGAAATTCAAAGTTGTGTACGGAAGTGCATCAAAATTAAAAAAGAAATTGGATGCATATCCGAAAATGTCATATGTGATAAGCAAAAAAAGACACAAGTGTCAATTGTTAAGCAACAAATTCTTATATCTCACGAAATTGTATGGATATACGACCTTTTTGTTGTTTAAGCTGTATTTGTATATGTAACGGTGCACAAAACATATTTTAATACACGTATTCTTAATAAAAGAAACAGGTATGTAGATGCTTATTTGATGAGATGACACTTGTTCGTATTATCTTTTATTCGAAGATCTTTATCAATTGTGTTTTTTGGTGTTCGTATAGTTATGCATCTGGTTGTATGCGTGTATATGCAATTATCTGTGTGCGTTCATGTTTAACTTGTAAGGATTAGTGACTCCATTCTCCTTGCTTATAACTAGTGCGACTTTTTGTGGTCTTTTTTGCTTAATATCCACGACATTTTTTGAGTCCACTGTAAGGCAAAAAAGTCCTATATCCACTGATTGACCATTGAAAAGCCTCAGACTTATTTAAATCATATCTATGTGTCAAAATTTGAGGAATTTTACTGAATCGCACAATAGTTTTATATATGCGAAACAGCTTAATATAACGACGGCAGAGATCGAAACAGAAAAAGTGAAATTCCTCAAAGCTATGATAATGGATAAAGCACTTTCTTGCTTAACACGGCAGTATTGTTCCATGCTCAGAAACGATATCTGTCATTCAGTTGACAAGCGACCTTCAACTCTCGCGAGCATCTCATTTTACTTTTCGGAATCAGCAATAAGGTGATGTTCTTTTGTGCCAAACTTCGCAATGGTTGGAGCAGCCTATCTGCTTGAAATACTTATTTTTAAAAGGTATATTTTATATGCCTACTAAAAAATCAAACGCGTTTCAATATTAGCTAGGTACAATATTTTACCAATTTATAATTTTATAATAAAGGAGTTTAACCTCAAGCTAACAAATAATTAAATTAACTCTAAATAAATTTTAAATGACACATTTTTAATACAATATAAACTAAATACTTTACATTCATAACATACCTCATAATTAACAGCTTGCGTTTGTGGATAACTTATTTTTGGTCTGTCGTACTGTACAATCTCATCCGCATTTATATCACTGCAGCTCTTTACTGTTTTAAAAGTTGAAACCTGCAATGCAAAAATTAATGCTCTAGGATAAATTTATTGAAATGACATTTCACAAATAACTAGCATGGGTGCATATAAGCTCATGGAATTTTGAGGAGGAACATAAAATTTTCAGATAAGTATCCCGGCATACATTGTAATTTCAATGCTGCCCATACACATGGATATGGGATCTGTCTATTACGTACAATCGATAGAATGACGTACACATATTATGTACGTATCAATGTAGCAAAACTCACAAATTGCTATTTTGGTGCAGATGTTATGGAGACAAAACCTATTGAATGAATGTGTGGCTCTTTTTGTGTGACGTCAACAAAAAGGCATTGATCTATGTGTCTCCGGGGATACACATGGATAGCACGCATTATGTTTTAGAATAATTTTGTTCTTATGAGATTCAGTGCTATTCCCATGAGTTTGAATTGTCACTGGAAAAAGATGGAATATTTGTAGGTACATATATAAAATTCTAAATTTATTTAAAATATATTCATTGCACAATGTTATTCTTTCTATATTTTATAATGATTATACATATGGGTGTGTTTATATTCGAATGGCGTTTTGTATTTCCCATAGGAACAATGTGCAACCATGCGGATGTAGCCAGCACTACCACAAGTCCTGTCTGCCCCACAGGACACCACAGCATCACTCCGAATCACACATAAGTTATTTAATATTAAGCAATCTATGTCACAATCAATTAACCTGAATCAGAAATGCATTGGTTTTGCAAATAGACTTAGTATCCCTGGACCGGGTCTCTGAATAGTTGCGAGTATTTTATGTTTTTATTTTTTGTGTCGGTTTTTTGGGTAGCTGCGTTGACTGCACTGACATATTTCGCCCCAGGGATGTTGAAGTAAATCGGACCATGGCCAAAAAGTTCACTGGTACTAATCCACTTCTCCTTTTTTACGTTTCCTTGCAAAACAACCGACCTACAGACCTTTGGGATGTGGAATTAGAATTGTAACGTCATAAAAAAGTTGAAAAATATTCGCAAAAAAATGACATGCGCAACTTGAGCTGTATTATTACTTTACCCAGACCTGAATCCAAACTTCCGGCCCGGAGGCATCCGCCGTGCTTGTATAAAGGAAGATACATTGTTATTTGAATTGCAAACATGTTATGCGCTTGTAGCGCACAATTATAGTTGGAGGGCGGATTCCCGAAACACGTAGTATGTACTTTTTTCACTCATTGCGGATAAGTACTTTATGTTGATGTTTGCACTAGTTCTATGATTGAGGCGGTGTGTTCTACGGTCTTACATGGAATACATATCCGAAGAGAATTCAACGTGCGAGATGAAAAATAGACCGGATGTGAAAACCTTGCAGTTCCTATTGCGCTTTGAGTGGAAGTAATTATTTTAAAACGGACTTTATATATCTTTAGAGCTTTTGAATAAAATACTTTGCGAATCAAAAATTCACTGGGGAACGTAAAGGCGTGTAGAGAACAAAGTGTATGTCGTTTATGTCAAGAAGATAATGACAGAATGTGATGACAGATACATAAACTACATTAGTATACTTAAGAGAAAGTTATTGCAATCGTGCGAGGGATGATTTTACGAGTATAGAGAAGTTTAAGAAGGAGGGTCTGCCAATGCCGTCGGTCAGTCGGTCTATCTGTCCGTCTGCTTTTCCTTCCAGAAGCCGTATGATGAAACAGTGCGACGGATTTACTTCAAAGTTTGTTTTGAGAGAGAAAGGGGAAATCCACAAAATTGCTACAAATCACCTAAAAAGTGATGCGAATAAATTTGGTATGTGATCAAATAAGTCGATTTAAAACCGCATCTAATTAGGTACCGAGAAAAATACGTATGAAGCAGTTGTGCACATTATTTGAAACCTTATGAATTTAAAAATCATTATAATAAGTGTTATTCTCTTGTAATGTTAAAAAATTTCATATATTATTCAGAATCGTATATAATAACAGAAGATACCTACCTAACCTACTGACAGGGAAGTACATCCAGAATGTAACGTCTCTTCATTGATAATTTGAAATATGGAAAAATCTATTATGGCAAAAAAAAAGGATCAACGGATCCAACAAGACGAGGATATTTACTTGCTCATAAATCTTCTCTAGCGGCAGCATCCAAATTAAGGATTCTGGAAAAGAATCTCATTCAGATTTTATATTCAAATCCAAAAACCCATATCCATGCCGAAACCTTGGAAAAGTTTTCATATTTTTTCATTCTTTCAAGCTCATTAAAAGAATTTCGCATACAGATCGGAATGAGACAAATGACAGCTTAGGAGCCCTGAAACTATTTAGATTTATTCATCTCTGGGAAATGTATTTTCTACGAACTTGCTACTCAATTATTCTGTATTGTGATTTCCCACCCGGTTTCATATATGTATGTATAATAATAAAGACGGAAAGCTTAGCGCTTTCGAATCGAGGAGGCATTTCACTACATCCATGCATCATCAATTGCAATTTGTCAAGATGCCAGGATATTCAGCACATCGTTGGGGAAGTAACTTTATCATGTTTTGTTTTATTTTATTCACAGAAGAGATACGAATGAGAAACCGCGTTCAATACCCGAGTTACCTACATACCATCAGCAACTGAATAATAAAAAAAGATTACGAAGAGCATATATTTATTAATGATACTTTATTCAGATGACCTATTTCAGACACTTTATCATTTATGATTAAGTGTTAAATCTTGTTTGAGACGGAATTAATGGAATGCGAGATATTTGCAAGTACATATTCTGGAGAATGGAAGAAAACTGACTTAATGGCTTACTTATTTGTGAATTTGTAATAAATTTATTACTGAAATACCTTCGGATTTGAATACTAACTAAGTTTTAATGACATGCCTTAAAGCTATCCACTTCAATTATAGGTGATTGAAATATATAAAAATTGATGGTATTATACAAATATTTTGCAAAAAATATCTACCTGAATAAAGTGGTGTAGTGGTATATTATAATTTGATAAGTTGTACTACCGCAAATTTACGATATATACCTTATGGGCGGAAATTTTTTTTCAAATTGTGACAAACATATAGACCAAAAAATGTAGGCAAAATCACTGAAAAGTAGTCAAAACACTTAGAGTCAAATGAATGCAGTCAAATGATTTATTGACTTTAAAAGTGAATTACAAAATACCAGAGACTTAATTAATTAACTGCAGTACTGAATTTACTGCATTATTTACATCTCTGGTACCCATGGGTAGCAGAGCGAATAAAACCAGCGACATTTCATCTCGACATCTTTAACAAAATCCGTAGGCCTAGCAAAATAATTTAGATGGCAATCTCGTTTCCAATTTCACTTTCCTAGCTTAAAAATACAGGCCTTACATTTTGTATCACAAAATTTATATACTTTTGCGAGTTTAAGACGAATGTTAAGGGTGTCTAAAATTATATACCCTTGAAATAGGGTATGAAATGTAAGTGTCAGTGGTTTATAGGACCCAAATTGGACCCAAAGTCTAGCTTCTTCAACCACTCTGTGTGCGAAGATATATGTTTTGACACGAATGGAAGGGACCTGCCGTTTAATGTCGATTCCGAATGGCAATTAATTTTTTTGAGAACCTTTTTGTGACATTTCTTACTCTTGGATGCCCGTAAGACGTTCGCAAGAAGTGGGGAAGAGTTGTGCAGGTCGGGATTTCAACCAGTGACCTCTCGCTTAGTGGTCCAACGCACTTAACCACTAAGCCACTGCACCCACAAATTTAATTAAGTATTACTCCGTTAAGATTCTGAAGAAACCTAACACATGCTAGTTTTCCTATTGGCTGACAGATCAAAAAACTATGGAACACTTCCAAATTGCGGAATCTTGAAATTTGGCACTTGCTGTGTATTGTGATTTTACATCCAGGGGTGATGATAGCCCATCAATTGTATAACTCAGCCCACGAAATATATTTACAGTTTTAATATTTTGAATGGTGCGCCAAGTTGAAAAATGGTGAGTGAACATAACATAGGTGAACATTTTTGAATGTGTGTGTTACGCATTTTACAAATTTATTTGAAATACATAATGTACCATCTTTACCACATTTTTAACTACAGCCGACGAAATAAAAATAGGTAATATCATTTCATTTAATATTCAATGCACTTTAACCATTCAAAAGTAGTTTCATTCCGTCATTTAACTGAAATCTGTTATCAAAACACAAAACGTGTTCGATTTGCTTAAGCTCGAATCGAATTGTCCTACATGATCAACAAGCTCATTGCTATTCTTTGACTACAGAACAAACCCTTTTCAATCAATAAACCCATTTTCTCCTCAAATCGTTTCTACTCCATTTATATTCCGTAAAGGACTTGAATCGTTAACGAAACCCTATCTGCTTACACCATTGAACGTGCGAATTTTATTTAAATTCACTTAACAATAGAGCAAAGATTCCTCTTCCGGAAATCAGTTAAGTGCACTTGCTGGGAGTGGAGATTTTAGATATGATAGTAACTAAACTGCCGCTATGCAATAGATATAGCATTCCAACTTCTATAATCATATTGAAATTTCTAGACGATGAAGTGTTTAATTTCTTTCTTTGAAAATTTGCATCCATTAAACAAAGTTGCTAAAATGTAGGACTGTATTTTGTACCTTAAATATCGGACTGAAGTGCTTAAGTTTCTTTCACCTTCCAGTGCTGCAAGGAGAATGCTAAATCTTTGATAGAGGCAACATTGCTTCTCGATTACTCACGAACACAACATTAAAAGAATACCATGCGGGTTCCAAGTCTTCAAGAACCGAGAGAGAAGTGCTGTCGAAACTTTGTTTCTATATCCCTGGCACTTCGAAATAGAATCACTTTGAAATATTCAAGAGCAATGAAAACACAGCAACTAAATGCCAATACCGAGAGATATTGTGGAAATTCCTAACTTTAATAATAGCATTAAAGTTCCTGGAAATGTTCAAAAGTTTCCGACCATCACAGCGGAGTAGTGAGAAGTGCACTCTTGATAGTCTTTAAGGAGTTTCAAAGGAACATCTTCTATCAGGGAGTAGATACTGCTGCATTAAAGGTACATACCGCAGCCGTTTTCATCTTGTCAAATGTTAGTGTCGTAGGCTTATATTATTGCTCGGTAAGTATCCATGGGAGTTTCTCAAGTTTTCGCTACTAATAGCTTGGGGAATATAGCGACGTTCACTGGAGACTGTAATTTAAGGTGAGTAAAGCAAGTGATAGGTAGTAGGGTGAAAGCTCAACAAAAAATCATGATAACATTTTTGAGGTAAAAGTTTGAACTCCAGGGAATTTTTAGGTTTACGGATGATATTATTAAAGGTTAAAAAGTGGTTATTAATTAAAATGCTAGATTATTCTAATAGAACATTTGACTTTATGTAAAATATGGAAGAGGAACCTGCAAGTGGTGTCTATCGATGCTCTACCGGTGTTGACGTTTTACCAGTTTGCAGCAATCATATTCTTAAAAAATAACTATTTAAACTAACGGTATTACTTTTGATATTTATAAAAAAATGTATTTGGTTAACATTGTTTATATAGGTAACATTGCATTTGTTGTATACATACATGAAAAGGTATTGTGGAATATAATACTAAGATCGTTACTTGGCACTATAAGGTTTTACGGTAATGGTGTGTTTTATAAAAACCTCCAGCTAAACAATTTATCAAATGTATAGTGAAGCTCAATAAACAGAGTGTTTAAACTTATCATTAGTTCCAAAAGCAAGTTGGGGCTCTGCAGATCAACCTCAAATGCAAGATGAATCAAAATTGAATATATATTTTAGAAAGGGCTTCGCTTCTACCACCGTAGAACGTAAATTTATAAAGGACGAGGTAGCGCACATAACCAAGTTCCCTTGCAACTTCGCCACTTAAAAAAGCCACTTGTGCAAAGGAACCAGCCTGGCCCCATTTGAACTCCTACCAGGCTTGCTTTGGACGTTTTCGGTATATTTCGGTTAGATGTGGTCCGTAGTCGGCTACTACCGACAAATGTGAGCCGAAAAGAAAGATGCCATATAAATAGAAACCCTTTTTTTTTGATTAGTATAATTCATTTATTATTACATGCTAGACAAAAAAACTAGCTTCACTTAACTATTTTATTTAAATTTAACCTTATAGACCCTATATGGCGAACCCCACAGGCGTACCAGTAGAAATGCAGTAAAGTGGGAAGGTTATGATCCCTATAATCCTGATCATAATCTCGTCGTTAAATGGAGAAAAGATGACCCTATGCGGCCGCCATAAGCTAAATTGAACTAAATAAAAATTGTATTTCGACTTAACCTTAGCTACGTTACATAATTATATATGTATATCCTTTTGTTTTTTGTCAAGCCACGTGCTGTGCGAGTTTTTTTTGTTTTATATATTTATATAAAAGCCACGTGCTGCACTCTACCATCTACTTAATCTATGTAAGCCGGCCAAGGCATATGAGATATATGTAATTAGGCGACTTTTTCGTGTCGGATCTACCCCGCTCTGTGTGACATCACAGTTGTAGTTGAGTGGCCTGTCCACAGTTGTCCGGGTAATGCAGAAGATTAACGGTACCGCCGACCTATTTTGGATCAGACCTGGCTGATCATAATAGAGGAATGCTTCTGGGGGGACAGAGCCGCTAAGACGCACCCTCTCATAGTACCCATAATTGTGGTAATAAGCCCGGAAGATCAGATTATTAGTCGACAGGAAATTGTTCACTCTTATCAGATTATTGCCACTACGTTAAACCACATGGGACATTCCTTGCATCGAGTTGGCTGCAGTAAAACAGTCTCTTTGTAAGGGCAAAAGTACCTCGGACTCTGGAAAGAGCAACATCTACAAGTTTATTAAAATATAGATATTGGTCTAACCAAAGTCTAAGGTCTCTGACCACAAGCCCCCGTATTCCAATATTAGAAATCTTTTACCATTTATTTTTAGTATCCGCAGTGGCCAGAGACAACGGCGCTCTAAATAGAATGGTTTCCGACTTCTGAAAGTTGATCTTCAACTTCCAGTTGATCATATCACGGCTTAAGTCTCCGTTTACAAAACAGAATTAGCTTGAAACCATGGTTAAGCCTTACGTTATTTACAATAAAGCTAGAAACATCAATTCTGTCTCCAAAAAAATATAAATACTGGCTGCAATTTTAGAAAATTAGTGCTTGATAAGCACTTAGTGTGGTAGGTAAAGTAATTTGGATACTGATAATGCTGGTTGATGTGGTGGCTAAGTGCAGGAGAACTATGGACTTGAAGACTAGAAAGTAATTATAACTCACCTCCAACGGAACTTTACCCAAGAACACAATATTAGTTATATGAATCACAGTAATTGTTTACTGCTATAAATACCTTCCAATTACAAATGTTAGAGAAAACGCTTTTCATCAAACAGGATCTTATAATAATATTATTAGACATGTAGAGACATCTAATCTTCTTAATAATACATTTGCATCGATTGCTTTACCAATATCCAAATCTAGATAATAGGCAATTTTAAAGACAAGTGTCAGCTTTATCAAAAGACTGCTACGTGTCATTAAAATAATTTATGGTTGATTTTCATAGGGCTTAACTATAGTTAGGGATCATTGAAGATGTATGCTTGTTGAAAATTTAATCAATCAATCAATCACCTCACAGACAGAACGATGGAATCAAATACGTAAGACACACACACTCAGGCGGAATGAATATGCCAAGTTAAAAACAGACAAATCTCCAACTATAAACTTCTTTCTTATCCCCAATTCAAATAGTCCCTCTCTTACGTTAAGCTTAATAGTATAGTACCATTCATACATACAATATTTATGTGCGTGTGTATTTCTAAGAAGAACGAAGGAAAATCTTTGAATATCTCCTGCACTTTGTGCGGCAGTTACGGAAACTGTCACTACTATAACAACTATGTAGAAACTCTACTCACTTACAATATAACAGCTACAGAACATGCAGCTTATCCTTTGTCTTCCTCAGTGATGTTCGTTCCATTTTGCCTTTTATTTCTGATGGTAAGACTTTGAGTGAGTATCTGACATAAATCTACATGCGAGATAATTTCTATATGTCCTCAAAATCCGAACGTTATACACGAGGTAGAGAACATTTATTTGTGTACAATTGTGACAGGAGACTGTGTAAGTTGGGAAGTATATTCTAGTTTTAAACGCACGAACGAATTCTAAATGGTATTTGACATGTCGGAAAAGTTTAGAACGCCATCATTTATGGTGAATTAAAATTGTACAGTTAATAAAATCGGATTCCTAAGGGAATACTAACTATGCACGTGATTGAGAATAGATTTTTCGATTCCTAATTGAATATTCATCCATGATTGGATGTGTGCGTTTTGAAATCCTCTAGCTAAATGCTTGCGAGCAGGTAGGGCCGATATGCAAGAGACAGAATCACTCCAAAGTTTAACAGTTGTGTGATTTGCTAAAGAATGTTTGCACACTTTCGAAATAAAAGTTTGTTCATTTTAAGCTTTCAAACTACATTAGGGACTTGAAAGTAAGATGAGCGTACAAGAGTTCCCGTACGAGTAGGTACTATTAACATCTAAAAAGTGCATTCATTCCGATGTCATTCGGATGACCGTCTGACCGCACCTTAAGTAGAAAGAAAAGAGAGTACACAGTCTCCCACCTCAAGGTGATCCAAGAGTCGCGCGATCGAAACATTATCCGAAGGTTTTTTTAAGAGAGCCAAGCAATTGGGCGCTAGCTCTAAGACCGTAACGCAGGCTCATCTGGGTTACGCAGGTCTACCTGCAGACATTTTTAGATGCAGAGGTGAGTAGGGACCATGTGTTAAATCATCAATTAAGTTTTGGTGAAGAAAACATGCCCTATGACTGGACTATCATCCTCATCTAGGTAACTCTTCTGCAACACACTAATCGACACGTACCAAATCCAAATCCTGAATCCGTATATATGAAATAAATAAATTCGGTTCTTAATGATTGCCCTGAGGTATTCCTGAATTGACAGTGAGATACATGAATGGTCATTGAACATCACCATATTAGATCTTTTTAAATTGTCATTTAAGCCCAATCTTGACATTTTGAAAAGCAAAATTTGGTGCGAGAATTTATTAAATGTTTTTCTGAAATCTGTCATTGAGTGGTGCTAAGGAAAAAAAAAATAATAGAACCCATATTCAGACCTTTGGTAAACTTACTTGTTGAAGTGAACAAGAAATTATTTCTGAAATACGGTTTAAAATACATTGAGGGTTAACTTATAACTCGCTACTCTACATATTCTAATCAGATTCAGATATGTATACCTTAGCTTACAATTGTGTATAAAGTTTCTTTTATGAATTGAACAACACACTTTTGTCTATACTTATATAAACCTATTTACGTGAATAATATATCTTAACAAGCGATAACCATACCTACTTGACAACTCGTTGATGAATAGATAAACATCCATTAATCGGTTTCTCGGTTTCTATGGGTTAAATTTCTCACAACAAATGAGCAACCTACCACTATACCGACATATCCGCTTACTCTTATGAAACCCCAACCTATCCAACACAATAGTTTAGAAAATAGCATCGTTGCTCTATGGTGTGAAGTGCAAAAATGGATCGACACCCAATTTAAACTAATTTGAAGACTTTCTTCAAATTGCTTGCAATGAGAGCATTCACTCGGGCACATTAATTGAACCAAAGTACACACTTTCATACCGACGGGCATGCCACCTTCTATCTGCATGACTACGTTCATTTCCAAAACTGTTCAACTTATCCCAATGAAACACTCGATTAGATGGAATATTCCATCCACCAGCAACTCGACTGCGTTTTAATTGCAAAGTGATTTACCTGGTCTTGCGTGAAATGTGTTTTAATTAGGATGCTTGTGGTTGCTTCGGAAAATTTCTTAAGAACTAATAATTGGCAATTGCAGTTGCTTTTACGGTTATGTAAGCGAGAAAAGAACAAAGCACCAAAAGTTATAAGCCAATTAAATGTTCAGCACTGTTAACTCAATTAATAAATGTTTTAAACCGAAAAAACTAATAAATACATAATTAAAGTTAATCCTTTTATATGTGATTTAAATTTAAATGTGTGTGCCTTGACATTTATTCTCCATACTGCTTTGGCTATAAAAAAAAACAATGTGTATATCTATCATGGAGAACTAAAATTGATTTTATTGCGAAAAAAACAAAACTGTTTACTAAGCCGATTCAAATAGATAAAATTCAATGGAAAATATATTTTGTATTCAAGTCCTCCAGCGAATGCAATGTTATTTTTTTACCAAAAGTGTTTTTTGTTGTCGTCAACTTTTCGATAAAAGCTCTTTTATATTTACATAAAAAAAATTAATTGTAAGGACATTTTTTTTTTATTTTTTTAAAATAGTTTTGTTATGCAGTTAGTTTCGATTACAATCACAAAATTTGATTTTAATTCGTTATTTTATGGATTATATGCATATTGAAATTAATATGAACAAAGCACTGTTAAATTAATAATTTGAAAATAGGTTTTTTTTTAGCTAAGTAATTAATTTTTAGATATATTTTTTTAACGATATAATTTTCTGTAACCACGGAAATATGCATTTTGCGAATTTTATATATTTTTCGCAAACAAAATAAAACAATTAATTTATAATTATATGTTAATAAATTATTTTTTTTTAATGTGTTTCCAAATGTTAATATGCATCTAATGTTATATGTGTATATTAACATTGAAGTTACTTTTAGAACTAACCCAAATTAGAAGTGAAGAGTATGTAGAAAAATGGCTTCGGTTCCTGTTTAAAGTTTTTACAGACCAACGGTAGCTTGTATGATAAATCATCATAAATCAAAGAGACCTTACGACTACATTTTTTAATTTAAAATAAAAATATTTCTGAACGAAATAAATTGCATTTACTTTTGGCACATTCGTCAAAATTATCGACCTTGCTCTTGAAAGCTGATTTATTTTTCGTTACTGATGGTGAATTGTTGTTTTTAATTTTTTTTTCTTGGCTGCGTTTTCTTCCGATTTACATTAAAGAATGTCATATAATGTTTCAGATACATCAATAATTTATTTGTTGTTTCTTTTCTACACTTAGATCCTTTGAAGACTTTGTAGCAGCGGGGAAAACTGCAGCAACAATTTCTTAGTAAGCCAACCATCGACTTGGTTTTTATTTCGGTGGCAATTCTTGTGATTGTGTGCCGTGAGAGTATCTACAAGCACCATTGTTAGAAAAAAAGATCCCCCATAAGGCTTGTACTGACAATTTTTTTAACAGAGTATAGTATATATAATAAACTATAAATAATCTTTCCAAAACTATTCAAATCTTATTTAATAGATATTTAGAAGATAATAAATAAGCAATACCACCTAATCTAAATTTTAATTTTAACTTGATATAACTTGAGTTAAGGTGATAGTAGACCCTACTATTACACAACTCTTTTTTAGTCCGAGCATTGGGAATAGCTATCTAGTTTTTTTGCAATTAGAAGGGTCTAGTATACAGGTGGCAAAATATATATCTAACTCAGCCTGACTATGAACAAAATACGTACCTACAATTATAAAAGTTTGCACGATTCCAATATATAAAAAAATCTTTGCGAGAAGTGAATCACCAAAAGGGTAAGAGATGCTTAGAAAAATACTGAAATCTAAAAAAGAACGAAACTGTGAAATAGTTTCTGTAGTCTCCCAGAAACAACTTTGGATTATGAAAGAACTTATATAGGTATTTATTAAAGATTTCACATATTTTATTTCTATTTTTTTAACCACTCTCCTCATCCTCAAGCACCCTGTATACAAATTTCAAAATAAATTCAATTAAGAAGTAGAAAAAAATAACTCACTTGAGACAGGAATGAGAAGAAAATAAGAGCCATCCTCGACCCAAAATATTGCTACTCGGGAGCGAACTCAAGTAGGTATCTGTCAAGTGCTCTTAAAATAAAATCTGGACTACCCTCGCTGGGAAAACAATATCAATTTCTTTTGTCATAATAATAAATTAGTATAACATTTATTTCCCTCCCTATTCAAAATTTGCAATTTTATATTATAGGTATGTGTAAACTAAACATTACTAAACTCCTCCATATGATAAGTGACCGCAGAATGTATTATTCATTTTATTTTTATATGTCTAAAACTCCAACCTTGAGTGTCAAATAAGGTATGTTTTTTTGTATTAATGCTTATTGCTAAATTTATATTCGTCTTGTCAGAAAAAAAATCATTATAAAAGGCTTTGTTCATTGAAGCACTCTAGGTGATTACAGATTAGAAAAAAAAAACATTGCGAGTGGTGAATAGGCTTAAGCGATTTTTTGTGTATGTCGCTATAATTCACGAGAACTTTTTGGCATTCCTTAATGGCATTTTTACATGTTAAAAAAAAAAAAATTATTAATGGTTTTTGAAAATTTCAAAACATACAAGATTTACGTTGAAGTCTTTGTCGGAAATGATAATATACAGTTTGATAAAAATGCGTTGCTCTTGACATGTACTTTTCCATGAAGTGAAAACATCTTCAAAGTTTTGAAAACTTGCCAAGTTTATTTAAAATTAAAAAAAAATTGCAAAATCTTCTACCCCTAATAATACTAAAAATGTTTAATTTTTGGTATTTAAGGAATACTTGTATTGTTAGATATTCACAAGGACTATGCAGGGTGGGGATAGATAAACACACTTCTAGAGCGAAATCCCCAATATATAGCGCTTGTCTTAATAGCCGACCAAAGAGCAGATATCAAATCTAAGACCTCTAAAAGTATATTATATCTATGATCAGGCAATTTAATTTTTTTAAAAAGAGTCTCATTCCAGTCTTTGCAAATTGATGTATGTCCAGAAGTAGGACAGCGACTACAAAATTTTAGCTGGCACGTATCGGCTAGTATATGTATTTGAGGCCAATCAAATACCAGTGTTTCTGTGATCCAGAAGCTTTTAGGCCAGACACCTTTTCGCGCCTGTATAGAAATTAAGATTAACTTTGTCCTTTCGACGGGGTTCGTTGGGACTGTTCCTTGAACATGGCAATACTAACTGAGCCGGTCGTGCCCCAAATTTATTTCAACGAGAGGGCATCCTGCGATCTTAAAACTCGATGAATCGTCGTCACTCCGTATGTCATGCGAATCATCTTCTGTCACTTTGCTCTCATACGTTTTGTAAATTGTCCAACACTGTGAATTGTGCTTCAGCGCCGGACGCTCAACTGCAGTATAAAGTTTTCCTTTCAGCTTAGAGGACTTTACGGGATTTTTCGGTGACAGGAAATGACAGTGTTTTCATAGCACATCATCCACCCTACGTTTAGACGATGATTGATGTCGTCATCCATGGTTGCTTCGCTGTTGATCAGATTCCAGATATTTAAACTTTTTACACTTGTTAATCGCTTTTCCATTCAAATAAATGTCTGGAATAAGTCGAAGTGGATGGGGCAGTACAGATACTCTGTCTATTTCGGGCTAATGCGATACCCATTCCCCTCCAAAACATCCACCAAGACATCAAGTGCTCGTTGCAGAGTAGTTTGATCTTCTTGAAATGTCTTTTTTTAATGGTTCCTATGCATTTAAGGTTTCGAGGATCATTCGATAAAAAGTAATAGAACCGAAAATAATTAGGTGATTCAAAGATTTTTACGTGAAAAAGGCTTCCGTTGGGCGGCAGAGAACTTTTTCATGTTTCCAAGCTTTCAATAAATTAAGACCGGTGTTCTTAAGACCAGGGTGCAAGGTGGTGTCTAGCCAAGTTTTATAGCATCTTTGGCACTTCATCCTTATTTACAGGACCGATACCAAATTCCAAATGAGTTACTGAAATCAAACCAAAAACATAAATGTTAAAGAAGAGACATGTGCTCTTATATATATAAAAATGATATAACAAGAACTGAGACCTAAAAAGTGACGGCAGTTTCTTAACTAAACAGTGCTTGCTTTCGAAAGAACTAAGGAAGTTATTATATTTTTTGCATATTGCATTTTAATGTGTATATTGGGTTTAAGCCGTTAGGAATGTTTAACAGTTTTTTCATTTATTCTTGGACCTCTATATTATGGTATGCTAATTTTTGTTACAACTTGAAGTTGACACAGAAGTTTCCTTTTGATATGGTGCATTGAGATTGTCAAAATCCCTCCTTGCCCCGGGAATAGCATGCATCCCTTTTTCGCCCACTACTTTATTTTCTCAAATAAAATCCATTTGAAAATCTGTCATAACTTCCTGAGTGCAAGCATACCAGCCTTGTGCTTGCTATCAAAGATAAACATACAAACACACGCAATTCAAAAGAGTCCTTTTAAAATCGTTTCTCCTCACGTAAATATAGGTAAAAGCAGCAAGTGGTGTATAACGACTATTTGACATCAACAGAATTTCAATGAGAAATCGATTTTCTTCCTCTCTGCTCCCGCCAATGTTTATACTTCGACTTTTCTTCCGCACAAATTCTCCTTAGTTTCTACTATCTTTTCGAATGTGGTCGAAATGAGTCTGTCATAAAATCTTTGGAAAATGCTGTTTTAATTTCCACGTGCTCCACAATGACTTCAATTTCTCTGCGTTTTTTTTCGATTCAATGGTGGCCAATTGGTGTGGTCGTGTGCAAGATGAACTTATGGGTTTGATCGCGTTAGGGAAATAGTTACACCCTCATCTGGTTTCCTATTTTTTTTTGTTTGCCAATTTTCTCTTCTCGAAAATATTTTACATGTTTTTGTTCCCTCGGGTTTCCTTTATTGTTTTCTTTTCCCTGTGTGTACCTTCATCATGAATCTAGGTTTTATAATGGACCCTAGTTCAACTGTTGGCAGGTGCTGTGGTTTCGGAGATAGTGCTATAAGAATAATTTAGTAGAGTGTGGTTAGTCGGCGTGGGATGAGATATAACAGCTTTCATATACGTCCTCAGGCTGGTGAGGGTATACGTACGCTCTGGTGAGGGATTCTTTTGATCTGCCCTTCAAAAAAAAAAAAACTCGGCAGGTGAGTTTTTATTTTGTTGGTTTCTATGAAAACTGGTGAGAATTTTTTTTTATTTAACAAAAATCGCTGCAGGGTTAGAGTTGAGCAGCTTTAAAGGTCCTTTACGCTATTATGTGAGGGAAAGATATATTTGAATGCACAAAGAGGATTTGTATGAAGTAGGTCAATAGTTTTCGGTTGGAAGGTTGTGGCTTTGGTTTCCATTTTAGGGAAATATCCTTGTAATTGTGGAGTAAATGTCAGGTTTCCTATACTGAGGAATAAAAGTAGGCACAAGGGAAGGACCATTTTGCAAATGTTAATGACATACTGGAGAGTTTGCTTTTTCAAATATATAGGATCGGATTCTTTGGTTAATGGGATATGGTATAAGTCGGTTGGTTTGGCATATGTTATGAAGGTCAACAAGAGATTGTGGATAAAATAATTTGAATATTGAGGAATATTTTACGGAAAAAACGATGTCTGGGTTAATTTATGCTTTCAAACAAAATATTATCAGTTACAATTTGATTGCTTTTGTGCTTCGAATGAAGCGCGCTTCCCTAAAAATATGATCATTTAAAGATACCACTGCATAGTTTTCTATAATCTCGTTGGGGTATTTATTTAAAATTTCGGAACTCTTAGATTCTGAACATGATGTTGTTTCTACGAAATTGCCATATCGTGTGTGTTGGATAAATTTGTTAGGTAAATTGCCTTGTTAAGCTATCCTCCTTAAGGCAAAACTCATGCTGGTTTACGTAAAATGCTTACCTTAACGTTTCCTCTTATCTCGACTACTTTCATCGGCAACATTAAGTTAAGTCTACTAAGAATAGAGAGACACACATACGTGAATATTCTTACACATGTATAATGTAGATGTTCAAGTAAACCCAAAATATTTAAACAGCTTGGGCGTCATTTATATGCTAATCGCTTGTGCTATCATAAAATGTTTTTATCATATGTAGGATATGTCCTTAGGTGATGTTATCAAATAATTATCCCCTTGCTTGAGAACGGTATACACATGATGGTAGGTATATATACATTTCTAGGATTATCCGTATGAGCTTATTTTATTAAACAAGTATCAGAGTTCCCAAAGTATTTTATAGATGCAAAATTCATTCAAGTTTAAGCAAACAGTATCATCACTCCACTCTAATGTTTATGTGACACATTATAATTTTAACAAACAAAACATTTTTTTTTTCCTTATGCTGGAAAGCTTCCAAAATTCCTTAACCATGATTCTTACTTCTATTCACCAAAAGTTTCTCTGGTCAGAATGATGGTTTTTTAATTTCAAATAAAGAGTGCAACTCAACAATGATTCCCATCCGAATAGCCACACTTAGCCAATAAGTAAGAATAAATCCTTGCCAATGGACATTGCACAAAAACAAAATCGTTACTCGGTACTCGGCACCTACTTGCTGCTCAATCGATAGCTTTGTGAAAGTGAAATTTTATGTGAAAATATGCTTGTAGCCTTTTTCAATTCCATTTCCATTTGTTTGCATTTCGAAATAGCAAATATTTATCTGGTAGCTGGGGCAAACAAGCGGCAGGAAGAGGATAAATAAATGCAAATAAGGACATGGGTACTGTCTTGGTTTGATTTATTTTGGTTTAGTTCACCTCTTCTTCCATTTCTTATTGCATGAAAAACTTTTCTCCGAACTGAACGATAAAAATAAACCGAAGATTCGTTGCAGAATGATGCCATGATACCATGATGCAGAGGAAAACTGCAAGTGACTCCTCTTCATCCTTTGAATGCAAACATCAATTGATGGGAAAGAAAACCATAGAGTAGGGGACAAGGTCTGAGGAATCTGAGGTGGCGCGGTTTACCTACTTTCTATTCCTTTACTGAAAGAATAAAAGAATCCTTGCAATCGTTCCTTGACAGGATGTTGATGAAAGCGTAAATGTATTTTAAATTGGTTTCGAATGTTCGAAATTGGAATTAAATTCCGTTCCTGCTATTAACCAACAGGAATGGAGTAACATTTCATATGTATCCGAAGTTGAGATTGTCCCATTTAAAATTTATAGCAGACACTATTGAGGAGACGAGAAAAAAATGAATTAGACAACAGGCGACGAATCCCAGTCAGAGAATGTCCTCATTTCTACTTCTTAATATTTTAATGGAAAGTACTTCAATTGTATGATACATCATATACAAGCGAAGATGAAAATGGAACAGAAATGAGCCTTTCAAGGATGCAAATGCGAAATGCACACTATATTTGCGTACTTTAAAATTCTCTCAAGGCAAGATTCGTACATTCATGACGATCCGTCAGTCATCTGCATACATACATCATGTGGTAGAATGCCGCCTAGTATAGTTGCGCCAAAATGAAGGAAGCTGGATGTGATGTGAACTCAAGTGTAGTCTTGCATTATGCAGGATATTTAGATTTTTAGAAACTTTTCGAATTTAATTCCATAAAGTTCGTCTTCTTTTTTTATGTGTTTGCTGATGGGGTATTGGATTTTATTTGCTTTCGAGTGTCGAGAGAACTAAACTTTTTTTTGTTGTTTTTTGAGTTATTAAGTATTTCGGAAACAAGGATGTATTTCATGCTTAAGCATATGTGGGGTGTTAGCACTCAGTATGCATTTGATATCACTGGCTTATGGGAGGATAAGTGCTCTTCAACTTATAACATTTGAGATATTTAATTTGGTATTCAGAAGAAAAGAGAAATCATTGGTTAATGGATGGAAAGTGTTTCACATGAAACGCGTGAACTTTCAACTAGATTCAGGCATGTAAATGAAGAGTCTTAATTAATTTTGAATCTTTGATAAAGTAATAATACTTAATATATTTGGTCAATAAGGAACAACACTTCATAACAATATATTATTATAAGTGTGATGTCACTTGATACAATCACTTGCGAATATTGTCAAAAGAGATTTATTAGCTTTTACATGAACAAAAGCCGGATTAAGCAGTACTTACGGTTTATTATTGTCTAGGAATATATGTTTCTGCCTCAGTAAATATTTTTGTGTACGTCGGATTCGATGGACAATATGACCTCGGTAAGTGTATTGGATTACTGAATGGGGAGTTTAATCAGGTTCAAGTCCCGATAGTTCCTCCAAAAGTATTTTTTTATTACTTCTCGCGATATGTTGTTCAATGCCCCATCTATTTGTGTCAAAAATATAGCTTCGGTCACACAATTGGTGGCGCCAAATTAATCACCCTATCGGAAGATGCTTTCGTACGTCAACCATATTTCATATTTAAAAGTTAGACAGCTGCAGTATACAAACAGGTAATGCCTGCTGACCGTCAGTCGCGTATGAACTGCTGTCTAGCCATCCTCAATCTTAACAACGAAGAGGGCGATTTTGCGTCGAAAATCATAATGAGCGGAGAGGAGCATTCACGCGGAGTGATTGTATAGAGTGATTGTATAGGAGCACACACAGCACGAACCACAATGTTCCAAGCGGAGAATTTTGCCATCCTAATGGCTATGCATTATATTGTGAACAACAGGTGAAGGGCTATTGGCATTTGCATTTGCAGCGACAGCCAAGCTGCACTAAAATGCAAGTTAGTGCTGCAACTCAAGGTTTCTACGAACACAGTGAATCTTGTATGGGTCCAAGGTCGCACTGGCATCCAGGGAAATGAGCTTGGTAGGCAAGGTTCAGAATAAGTTTTCTTAGGACCCGATCCGAACAGGCCACCAGGCTTTTGCTAAAGACTTAAATGTATTGATCTTGAACGACACCATCACTTGTCCTGCTTGTGGTGAGAACGATGACACAACAGAATATTTCCTCAGCGTTTGTCCGGCCTTTGCTCTGATTTTAGGGCTGACGTGGTGAGAGCCGATCATCTGTGCTCTTCATCACTGAAGCTCGAAAGACGGGAAAACTAAGTACTAATTGTAAGTACAATCACTGTAAGGTGTCTGCATGGTAGCACAATGGACAAGTAGTTGTGTCTGACCGCTCCATCGGCTAGTAGAAACCTCTGACAAAAGAAGAAGAAAAATAACTTTCTAAGAAAATTTGCGGTATACAAAGAACGTTAAAGCGAAACAGAAATAAATGCGTTAATGCGGATAGACGAATGGGATTGACACTTTTTTAGACTTCTTGATAGTCATAAAATTATAACTCATTGAGTTGAAATTTTCAGCACCTTCCCTTTAGTATACTAATATTACACGGTAAAGTTAAACATGGATATAGCTCTTCGGCAATTCGTTTAATGGTCATCCTTTACCCTTTTAAGTGAGGCAGAACACACTATGATTGCAAGTTTCAAGGACTTTAAGCAACGTTTTGGTCTCTGTTACGAAGCATAGGCATTGAACTAGATGTTAAAGATTTTAAGTATAAGTACGATACGCTCACAAAAAAAACTTGGACAGATGAGCATAACTTACTGCTCCCAAATATATTTTCTACTTTTAGGATCTATGACAAATATTAATGGTTCGTAATATATTAGTATAAGGGTATAAAGTGGATTTTCAAATGCAATGAAAGACTTAAGTGTTTGCTTTTGCCAAAAATTAAATGACTAACCAATTCAATTATGTGTAGAAGTTTTATTTAAAGCAAATCCACTCAATTGTTATAGTTTTTTATACAAATTAAATACTATATAATCTGCTAATGCCTTTAATTACCCTCCACCCAATTAATTATTCAACTGGCGATAGAGTTGACATAGCATTAATCCATTATTTATTCAACCACTAAAAACAACGGGTTTCCTTCAATAAAACATTTAACCCTAATCTAGCCACCAAAAAATGTTCACATTAATCCGCTGTCTACCGCTGTAGCTTAATTACACCATAATGAATTAATGAGACCTAAAATGTCGCCATAATTTCCCCAACGGAAATGATTTATTATTTTATAATACTCACATCAGTTCGTCGTCCTGTTTATTTATTTACAAACATACATATATATATTCTTTTTTTTGATGTTGGTAAAATTTACTGCCACCCATCAGCCCACTGAGACCGCTAATTATATTAAATAAGGAACACAATATGTACTCTTAAAGTACTGAATATGTTTTTTTTCATGTAGTTGTAATATACGTCAATGCTTAATTTAAGGATCCGCAAAAAAACAATACATACACATATAAATCGTCTACAAGCACTCAACAGCTCTTAACTGTTGGTCGTGTTTATTAATGCTGCATATTGAAAATTCAATTAACTATTGCTTTGGCGACCAGCCAGCCAGCGGCTTAATGCGAACATAAAAGAAAAATACAATTTATCTCAAATTAAGGGACTACGCATTGCGGAGAGCCAATTAAAAGTTTATAAATGAACTTAATACATGCAATTTATTTATGGTTACGACTTGAGACAATTATTAATATGTCGTATAAAATTATTATGTATAATATTAGATACATGTAGGTATCCTTGATTGGTCAAGCTGACACTTTGTCGACTTCTAAAGTTGAACTCTATTTAAAATTAAATATTATAATATTCATGAGGGTACACAATTACCCATAAATAGCGCAATTAATATTTTTTTTAATTTACATAATTTCTTATTCACATGAAATATATAGTTAAATATCGAAAACGTCGCAAATATCAGACGTGACAGAGTCAGATGGTAGTTCCATTACCAGAATCCCATTAGCAAGCAGTTATTACTATGCATTAATAAAAAGAAAGAGAGAACAAATTACATCATAAAAAATTTAATTACAACTCTGATTGTGTTTACTTTGAGGTGTTGACACCATAATTATGAAACAGCTGATTCAACGTCTACCATACGCCAAAAAGTTTTGCGTAAAATATTAAATTGAATTTTTTCATGAAAATTGCATTAACTGTTTATGATGTCCTACAGCACCGGCTAAGTGATTAAAATGTAAGTGTATTACATTTATTTAATTCGATGCATCCGCGTAAAGTTTGATTGATTCTGTTAAAAAACGTGAGGGTAGCTTTGTTTGCTTTATGCATGAGCAAGGAACTAGTGTATCACTCTGCAAGTTGCACAGCTATAGCTACACATATGAACGGACGGTACTCAATTTAAACACTTAAACTTTAATCTGTATACTTTATAGAAGGTATACAAAAATTAGTTTAACAGATTTTAAAAACTGACGTATAGCAGATCAGTATCTGTATATGTACATAAATTAAATACTTACAGCTGCTCACAGCGATCAAGGTGATCAAGGCCCTATTTCGACAAACACTTTTCACTTTGTACTATGCATTTTTTTAATTTTTTTTTGCCAAATTTTATTTCACCAAACTAAAAATTGCAAAAGGAAATTATTCATTTAAAAAGTAATCATCCCACTTTGCAAAATACGTTTCAAAATGGCAACATGACAAACATGTTTTTGTAAAGTGCTAAAGGATTTCATTACAAAAATTTAAAAAAAACTTTACACCTTACATTTAAAACTTTCCGTAATTTGTAGTAAAAAGTATTTTAAAATAAGAACTGTTAAGCAATATTTTTAAGGCGATACGAACAAACTTTCAAAATGGAAATGATTCTTTTACTCTGGAAAGCTTCCGTTAAAAAATAAATTAAGTTTGTTTCCACACAAATCAGACATAATGTAAGTTTAATTTCGGTAGCTTAACAAATAACCTTAACTACTTTGGAACGGAACTCATAGGCATAAAATCGCAACTATGAGCTAAGCTTAAGTCTACAAAGTAGTATTTACTTCTAGTTTCGGAAGCAATAGTCCATGAATTTCTTACAAATGCCCCGAAATTCTTCATAAATATATATATATAAATATATATATATATATATATATAAATATATATAAATATATATATATAAATATATATATATTTTTTTGATAAAATTTTTTGCTGCATGCTTATTTGGATGTTGAAATATTTGTTGTTTCTTATAGTGAAGAGAATGAAAAACACTATTACTAATGGCATTCTCCCCCTTTTATAAAATGTAGGTAAGTATCAACTTAAAAATTTTGGCGATAGAGCCATCGCGAAATCGCTTGACTCTCTTAGTCATCTTCACAATGTCATCTGCCAGTCGTTGTTTTATAATTACTTCCACCATAACCACCATAAGTGCTCGAACGAAATATCCAGTTTCATTCCACCCCTACAGCAATTCAGTCGTAATACTCGCCATGCCAGGAATGCACAAGGTCCGTCCCTTAAGCCTATATTTGGACGGACCGTGAAATACAAGGATTCGTTTCTTAACCGTACAATACGAATGTATGATGCTCTACGATCTGTTTTTCCTATACATTATAGTTTAAAGACATTTAAAACCAATGCGCATCGGTATCTCTCTTTCTCTAATCCTTCATTTCCCTAAAGCCCGCACTGTGTCACCTTATTATAAGGGTATCCAAAGTCTTTTAAGTACGCGCATATTATACAAAATAAACGCATGACTGCGTCATACGAAACTTTCTCGCTACATGTTCCCAAATCGCCTTATTCATTTTTAAATCGCCTCAAAATTGCATTTTTAGTGACACGATTCGCACTTTACTTTGCAGGAAATTATTTCCTTGAAAAATTGTGAAAAGTGGTCCCCGAAATAGTGCCCTGAACTAATTTCGAATAGTCATCGTAAGTAAGTTGAAAGTTGACCTTTTTATGAATTTATGAAACTCTTGAAATCTGATTTTTGTATTCCACTTAGGTACTGCGGTGTGTTCTTCTTATATTTAAAAAGTGAATTTCTTCCAGATTATGTTAGCTCAGGCCGCGGTTAGAGTGGATGATGAAGAAATTTTCGAAGGTTTTCGTCAGAACTAATCGTCAGAAAGGGCTGGTTACATTGAATGTGTTGAGGAATCTAATTTTCATTGATTGAATTTTAAATAATTCTTTTCAGAAAATTCGATTTTTGAAAATTTCGGTAGGTGTTCAATAGTCGACTTAAGGCGATATTAAGATTTTGATGCCACTTGATTTTCCTGTATTCATTTCAGTTCAAAAGCTATAATATATGTTCCCTGAAAAATGACAAAAAGTGACTTTAGCTGTTATGGCTTGTGGCCACAGAATTAGTTTAGGACTATATCTGAAAAGGACCATATCTAAAGCTAAGGTTAGTACACAAATTCCTATTTCAAATGTGTAATCAGGACACAAATACAATTTTCGCAGAAGCAAATAGAACAAAACACAATATTCGCATAAAAAATTGTTCCGAATTGAAAAAGAAATTGATTTGAACAATTAATCTGTTGTGACGAACTCGTGCGGGTTCTGAAGAATAAAACGCAGTTTTGTTTGTTTTGACGTGTTCGTGAATGTACTGATATCGATGAAAAATATTGAATAGTGAGGTCGAATCTGATAATTGGAGTTATCATGATGAAATGTGGTCAGGTCCTGACCACCAGATAACCAGATACCTATGGCCAGCAGTAACATACTTTTAACCATTTTCGTATACATTAGTTATACTAAAAAGATAGTTAAGGCTGTCGTGCTGAAATTTTGAACTCAAGACATAAATGAAATATGATATTATTACTTTAGAAAAGTCTGAAGAAATGGAACTGGCAATGTCTGTCAGTCTGTCTATCCGTGTTAAAGCCTTCTTACAAAAAGGTTTGACGAATTTGCTTTAAAGGTCTTATTTGAAGTTTCTGGGAACCCACAATAGAAATGCTTTATTTAGCGCTTGATTTTATCTGCTGAGTGATAAAATTTACACCGGAAAATAGTAAAACATAAAACTAAGGGTAGCAGAGTTTAAAGGTCATAGTTTCCCAGCAAAAATAAATGTCGATTTGTATGAATGCAAATTCCTTGTTTTAACGTAGACGCATGAACTTCAGTTGCCACACAACGAGATTGAAAACTGTACTACCGTTACAATTCTAGATTCCATATGCTATCAGTCAGGTTCCAGACGCAACTTCCACCCAAATTATCTTTCAAAACAGTATTCCATAACCTCGGTTTAAAAACGAGTGCACGGATGCGTGATTCAAACACTGAAAAAAAATAATATTTTACAATACGAGCCTTGACTAGCTGCTGACTTAAAAGTTATTGGTACCTATACCTACTTCTCTAACTGAACTACTTTAAAATACCCTGTAACACAGTGGATGTTTTATAACATTAATCAATAAAAATCGATAGCCCAAACCGGACTACGCTATAAATAAAAAAAAAAATATGTTTTGTGACACATTAGTTATCAAAATCCACATACCCAACCTAATACTTTCCAAAACAATAACTCATTTTAGGAACTTACACAATAAATTAGGTACATTAGTTTCATCATGACTTTGCTTTACATACTTCAGAATATAATAAATTCGAAATTCCTCCTCAAATGATAGATGTATCTAAGAAAATAAATGAAATGAAACACACACACAACTTACCTCTTGACATCTAAAATCCATATCTATAGCATTTTCGTTATCGTGAGTATATCCGAATGAATCAAATTTATCACGATCTCTCTGTCCTCTGGATTTCTGCAGCACAGTCTGCTTGCATCGTGTACCGCAGGCGATAGCCGATATTTTACTAGCATAATAGTACATAGCCATGTGTCACGATTTTTTTGTAATCCTGCTCATTTGTTAGTGTAGACAGTTGGTTATCTAAGGAACTGAACCCGCATTTTATAATCGTTCCGTCACTTTGTCTTGTAGACACACCTGAACGGAGGGTTTTTATCTTCCTAGTTTTACTAAAGCTATCACGACGATGACGATAATAAATTTGAGACTACGTGCTCGTGCTCGTGCTCGTGTTCACCTTGCATATGGCAAATACCATTCAACTGTAGAATGGTGTCGTCCTAAAAACTGTCCTAATCGACAAGTAAATGCCACCGATTATTATCATCCGTATCTTTTAGATTTTTGGTGAAACGTTTTGTCATAATGGCATCTTTTCTTTTATGTATTCCTTTTTTATAAAAGTTCCTTAAAGATTCTTCGTCTATTTATTGTTGGTTTCATGATTATGATTTAACGCTTGAGATTTTATAGATGTGGGTGTGCTTTTTTGTAACTCTATCCTTGATAGCACGTCGTTCGATAGCATCGATTTATAACTACTGTTGGGTAGCGGGTCGCTACATGATGTACACCATCATTGAAGTGATGAGGCTGTGAAAAAGCAAGAAAGAAACTAGTCAAAATGAGATCCTCAAGACAAAACATGTGTGTGTATAGAACGTGTGTGTGTGTGTGTGTTGCAAAAGGAAAATTCCTTCGCATAGCATAGCTAGATTGCTATTGCAATAAATCACATTGAACGAATAGCACCGCTGGGAGCAATTTTCTAGTCCATAATAGAGGTAGTTCTATTGGGTTAAATTGGGCATTTAATAGAACAATGTACGATGGTATTCGAGGACCGGAGACGACCATTATGTCCAAGCTCCTTTTCATTCTCCTTCTTGGGTGCAAATCAGAGTTGCTGCTACTACTGCTGATTCAAGAAGAGGCATGGTGAAAGAAAAGGAGTGTGTGGGTGTAGAATTTATGAAGTTTCTTCCTCAGAGAGTGTGATGTAAATATAAAATCGGTGTTGAATCGAAAACCTTTTTATTAAAGAGATATTTGAGGTGAAAGTTCAGTTAAATATATACGTTGCACGTTCCATGACGAACTGAAACTTGTTATCAATTTATTATATTGATTAAAGGACGCTGAGAGAATTAAAGTAAAGTCCCAACGAACATAGTTAAAAGTAAAAGGTAGTTTATTTTATTGAGATATTGTGTTGATAAGTTATCGACTGGGACTGGAAGTTTATTGTATTTGTTATGCCTTTAAAGATATGACTTGAAGCTATTCCAATTATAGCCTTTAACTTTAAATACGCTATATTTAAGCTTGAACTTTTCTGTTGAGAGTAGAATTTTTAGTGCACTTATTTCACTTATTGAGCATGATATGTAGGTAGATACGATAAGTTCTTCAGCATATGAAAAAAAACTTGATTCGGAATTGGTATTTGCGTTTATCCGAGAGAAAAATAAAACTCCTTGTGCAGGCATTTGAACACAAAGACTGTTCTTCAAATTCAAAACATGAGCTTGCATAATAGTATATAGGTACACACATATATTTTCTTGTGCTTTCAATATTAACAAAAGGAACTCTGAGCAAACTGATTTTTCTTCAACAAAATAACATCTTGCACGTCACAATCTAAAATAAATATTTTCATATGCCTTAGTGCTCAATCGCAAGTTCTATATGTATTTGCATCTCTCGACATCTGTGTGTTGTTGGCACAAATATGAGACAGGAAAGAAAATACTTTCCTTTATCCTATTTCAGAAAACAACATTAAATATGTTGAGAAAACTTACGTTGAAAATACAATTCTTTTTTTGTTCGTTGAATAACAAAAGTTAAGTGGAATTATAATCGTAAGAGAATTTTGAAAAATGTCTAAGAATGTGAGCCAATGGGCTTTACATATAATTGGGCACAAACGTCGACCACTATGTAGTTATTTATTAAGTAAAAGTTGACTAAAAAATTATATACGCAGCGTCAATTTCCAAAAACTAAGGAGCAATATTTTTTTAACAATTTTTGTAAAAAATAAATAGGCTTTTCCATAAAATACATAGAAAGACTTAATACCGATATCCACAATATCGAAATTAAAAAAAAATTAAAAATATTTTGATGTAATTAGAATAAAGAATAAATACTGCATCGTTCTTCAAATTTATTTAATCATATTGAGTTGATGAGGACAGAAAATACCGTTTTTAATTCAAAACCGAAATTCATTAATCAAATTTAATTGAAAATATTGTTCCAAAGAAGTTACTCATTAAGCAAAATTGATTGAATATAGCAAATTTTGTGAGTTATCTTATTACTTAATTTCTCAAAAATTTTAAAAGATTTAACTTAAATACAACAAAAATGCATTGTGTCTTTTTCATATTCTAAGACTTGTATTAGTTTTATACAAAGTCCATACAAAAAATTCTTTACAAACTTCAGTAAAAATATAAGGAAAGGCTACAGTCCGCTGGGGCGAACAGTATGATACCCTATCCATATTCCTGTATGCCCCAAAGCAAAAAGCATTAAGAAGATGGCTTATTCAAAAAATTTTTACACTTAACCATTTCAAAGCCCTAGGAAATATGTAGTCCAAATTTCAGCTTCCTAGCTTAATTTTAAAGGCCTAAAAATTGCGTACGGATGGACGGACATTGCTAGATAGTCTTAGGATTTGGTCCTGATCATAAATATATATACTTTTATGGGTCTACGACGAATATTAAGAGGTGTTACAAACTATGTGTCAAAATTAATATACCCTTAGGATAGGGTATAAAGGCCTATCCTTATGTTTTAAAATAATATGTGTGCTTTTCCCAACAAAAAAAAACGAGCCACACGTTTAAGTTTTCTAGTTCACAATGTTGTTTTGAAAAGGAAAGGGAGAAAGAATTCGAAACTTCAATCGCATACAAAATTTGGCGGCTAGTTTTTTTTTGATTTCTGAATACATGTAGGTACGACGTACCATGTTCTGCAATTTAACCGGCGATATACAAACGCAGTATTGCAACACTAGAGAAGAGATTAAATAGTTTCGAGCAAGAAGAACCTGGCTTTAGCTAATGAACCTGACAGTTCATCAGTACAAAGGGTTCGAAACAGCATGCGTAGGTCTAATCAGAAAATTATGCTTTAAAAGTAGACCGCAAACGACGAAAAAAACAGAATCGCAAGTTTAGATGACTTTGAGTCCGACTTCCAACAGCTGCTAAATGGGCTTCATGTTGAAAAACACATAGTTCAGAAAGTTAACCCACGCTACGGTAAAAGAGACCCGGTCTCTGCAGTATAAAAGCCAAGGAAGACTTCTATCCTTTACTATTCCTTGAACGTTGCTTCGATTTATTTATACCTAGTGCTCTGTGTGAGAAATTATACAGATTGTAACCGACTATGGGATTTGATTTGTGGGCCTATCTCCAATTTTTGCGAAATTACTGAAGATTTAAGGAAAACCCTACTTTGGTGTATCCTCGTTTTAAACTTTATGTCCGCAATCATATTCCAAAGCATTAGTTAGTACTTAGTAATTTGCTTCCTTTTTTAAGGCATTTCTAGATTAATTATTTACAATGAATTCTTGTAAATTGAATAATAAATTATGTAGTCTATTTTATTTAGAATATATTAAAAAAAAAGGTTCCTCAAACTATTTCAACCTACTCCCAAACCTAAAATCTTCTTTAAACAGCTGTTTAAAACTTTTAATTACTTTTCTTAATGTCACCAAGTAGACATATCTTAGAAAGTTTTCGAAATTGAAATCAATTTAATAAAAAAACTATACCTATTGTAAAACAGTTGTTTCACAATGTAACATATGTATAGTTACCTCTCCTTTCTCCCTTTCCTTTTTCTATTTATAGTTTCCTCTGCATCAAATTTTATTTTTCCATAAAAAAATCTTTAACAGTACCTACATGATTTGGTTTAAGTTAGATGATTATCGTAATTTTAAAATCCGTACACTCAAAATGAATTATAATTTAGATCATAATATTTTTATAAACCATATACAAAACAAGAGAACATCAATCAAAAATGTTTATCACAAAGACCAAAGAGTAAGCAAACAATTTAAAACAAAAACTCCCAACCTCTGCATCGTTTATCACAAAATATCCCAAAGCCAAAAGAAAATCTGTTTATGATGTAAAAAATTTAAAAGCAATATAATAAAGAGTAATCCCTGACAACATCAGTGTTGAACTACTTAACCAATTTTCATCTGCCTATCAATATCCAACGATCGATTGTATGCTAGCTAAACAAACAAAACCGATAAGTTGTAGTCGTTTACGTCTCACACTTTTACCAAGAGAAAAACTTTTTTGTTGACATACGCATTTCCCTTTGGTGTATAGAGCTTAATTTGCTTCTATGTGAATTAGCCCCTTGTGACCATCGGTAAAATCACACTCCATGGTACTACAGATAAAAATGAGCAACAACCGCCTTACGTTAATCCCAAACTCAGAGCTTTATAAATAAGAGAATGACATGCAAATAAACAGGATGAAATAAATGGATAACATGTGTCACATCACATCGTTGATATCGATTTTCTTCTCATCTATAAATTATAATGAGGAAACATCAAAAAATACTCTCAAGGATAATGTCATACAGCAGCAGTGACAAAATTTCATTCAAATAGCAATGATGATTTTCATGTCGGCAATGTGTCACAAGTGTCAATTTCATCACCATCATACGGCGGATGAGAGGAAAAGATGCTAAAGAAGTAACTGTCGGATAGAAATCCATGGATCTCATGCAACAATGGGGGCGTATGGCGAGAGATTCTTGATGCGTTGTGTGAGATGATTTGAAGGACTAAATGGGCTTTTTCATCATTTCAGAGAATTGTGTTTAATCCTCGAACCGGGTGGAGTGACAGCCATCAATTGGCTTTTGGATTAGCTAAAGCCGGGATCAATGATTTTGGTTACGGTTTCATTGTTGGTTCAATGGTGGTTAAATTAGCTTTATTTTTGTTTTATGTTGTAATCTTCCCTTCTTCATTTACGGCTTATATGTATATCTGGTTGAATTTTTTTCTTATTTAAAAAAAAAATAATTATGTAATAAATACAAGATGATTAGAGTGGGATTATTGAAATAACAAGATGGTTTCGTTTTTTTTTCATGGTCGAAATAATAAATGATTAGGTAATGATAATGAGAATGTATTAAGTGTCTGGATGGGTTTTTGGCACCATTACGTATGATTATGTAAGGTCTGTGTACTTTTTGACTGTGTGGAATATTGTATAAATAAATGTTTCTACACACATTTATGCTGATTCTGGCATTACGACAGAAATGCGGATAATGGATTACGGCGAATGAAACAGAAATATGTACATATTTGCTTTGAGATGACGTTTAGTATTGGGAAATTCTTGGCAACGTCCTCTAAGTACTTTTCTTAATTAAAACATAACATATTGTATTAGCATAACTGATGCAAATTGTTGCATTAGGTAAGTGATAGTTTGATGGTGAAAGTGATTAGGCAAGATAATATTTGCTCGGAATTACGTTAATTAGGTTATTATTAGATAGGTACAATGCATTACGGTCTCACATGCCAGCAAAAGTAGTGCAGTATATTCATGTATAAAGTCAGTTTTATAATCATTTCGATTTGTGATTTTCAACATAAATTAGATTAGAATTGAGTTAAAATTAATTTATGTGTTAATACACGCAGGCTGCCACACTTATATTAATTATGTTGAATGGTTTTAAAGAAATAAAAAACTACATGTGATTTCTACCACCTGACGCGGAGGCGCCAACTACTGGATCACTCGACATTTTAAAAATAACTCGCACATAACTAACCCAGTTGATGGAACATACATACGCAGGCACAATAGTCTTTTATCACTTTTGCAAAATTGAAATATTTTTCAGCTTCATTCAAGTTGAAAGTTTAAAATGAATTCTTTTCAACCTTATAACTTTTTTCCAAATATTTTATTTTCATATTTTTTTAATCAATTCCGAATTTTGTAAACTAGTTAAATTAAATCAATATTTCAGATATCCATCAATCGATAGAGTTATTGGCTCAGATCTATTAAATTGATATTATTTTATATCGCTCAGAATATATTTCATTATAACTGAAAAAAATGTACTATTTATTTCCACAATTAATAATTTTAGTTGCAGTAGAATGACATTTAAATGGTTTTATTCAGATGGAATTGGAATTGAATTTCAAACATCAAAGCAAACTATTTCATCAGTAAAATGGATTCATTTTTGTTAATTATCAACGTTTCAATGCGCAATGTGGGAATAACTTTATTTAGACCCCAAAATGTATCCACAGGCAGTAAAATTAATATCTCTTTACTCGTTTTGGGTTAAGGCTCGTAAAAATTGTTTTTATGTTCTAGAGAACAATAGCATTTACAACCTTCTTTTAGTAGATTAGGGTGTAAGTGATTTTATTTTTCGTTTTGCTTTTTGTAATTCAGTTTATTTCTCTTTTGATGGATAGATCATAATTAACATTAAAGAAAGTATTAAATAATAATGAGGGAAACAATTTATTTGAGAATGACCTAGTGGGACAAGGTCAAGGTAAGTGAAAAGTCACAGATTTAATTTAAATAATATAAAAAAAGTAAATTTCATTGATATTGTATAATCATGCATGATAAGGTTAGGTTTTATATTAAATTAAATTGCGTTTCTTTTTCGTGTATAAACACGCGGCTATATATAGCTGCCAAGCTTTTCGTCAAATACATATTGAATGGTTGAATGAAACAACAACAACTTGTGATTGCCTCCACGAACAATGAATAAGGTTAGGTTAGTGGGTACGTACCATTAAGTAAAGCCAAAACAAGCCAAAAAAAAACTTTGACCGGTATTTATTTCCTTAGGATACTTCAAGCAAATAGGAAAACATTTCCTTCCTTATAATATACTTATAAATAACGATGACTAAAAATGCAAGCAAAATTTGTTGACTCACCTTATCGAATCGCCCAATTGACATAGACAAATTTATTTAACTTATGCATAAACATATGGAAGGGCTACAATTCGCTACGGCCGTATAATTCTATGATAAATTCCTAAATGTTGAATGTTGGGGAAAATAATTTGCTAAATAAATAATTTTTTTTTCATTTTAAAAAAAGCGCCCCCAAAAGTTTGACGTGGCTAAAAACTTTGTATGGGTGAAATATTGATGTCTAAATATCATGTTGTGCATAGTTTTTTGGGTTTGGATTTTCGAAGAAAACTTCTTCTTGTCAAAGAAATCCCCAAAAAGTACCTCTACCAAAAAAAAAAAAATAAATTGCAAATTTGTTTAGGAGGTCTAGAGGTCTACATATTTTGGGAAGGTATTTGTGCTTCATTCCATCAACTTAAGTTTTAAATCTATTTTCTTCTTAATTGGGGTCGTGGCAGTGGGTATATCAAACAAATTTTTACACTCTACCATTTCGGGACCCTATTTTACAAATTTTGGCTCCCTAGCTTAAATTTTAAAGCCTAAAAATTGGGGAAGGATGAACGGCCAGACGGGCGGATATACTCTAAGGGGTTTACGTCGAATTTTAAGGGTTGTTTAAAAGAAGTATTTGTGGTTTATTTATTTTCATACGAAAATAACTCTTTAAATTACACAGTATGTTGTTGGAGACTGGAGTCTAAATAAATTTAATTTTGCATCGTCAGCGTTCCTTGTTTATTGAATCCACTTGCGAATTATGTTTTAAAGTGTTCACATTCTGATGAAATTTTAGAGATTTTCTACTGGGATTTCCCGTAAAACGTTAGGATTATCACAGAAGAAGCAAATGTTTTCCTTCTCCTCCTTTCTATGCAGTTCCTACAAAAACCATGAAAACCCTTCAAAACGAAACTTTTCGCTAGACATCTTATGCTACTTGTCCATCTGAGGTCAGATATTTTCGAATTGCAATAGTTTGCATGTAGCCATCAACTACAATAAACTATTTCAGGAAAGAGAAGTAATGATTCGACTTAAGTGAAACCTGTGACCCGACATCCAACAGATGTGCTTATTCGTTGCTTGTGGGTGAAGAAGTGAATCAATTTACCTTCCAAGTATGTGGGTAGATCTTCTAACTACCTGGAGGCGATTTGTTTAGTATTATGATAATCAATATTGTCTCTGACAACCTTGATGTAACTACATTCATGTAAAGATTGATTTTAAACAATCTAATGATGAATGCCCCAATTATTTTTAATCAAAACATATCCTACTTGAACAAAATCCTTACAATGTTCATGATATATTATACCCATATATGTCTACCCACTGCCCCTATAAAGAACCCACTTTCCGTAACAACATTTTATTGCACCAACATTATTCAAAGAGTGGACATTTGTAACTTTCCGTTTCGTACAATTCCATTTGCGAATGCCAAATCTCTGCTAAACAATGTTATATCTTCACCGACAAAGAGGATAAGACCAACTTAAAGGCCATATTCCATTTTACAGTCATTAAAGTGATTTAACGCAACAATTTAAGTCTTTCCGTTTTCTGCTGTTTTGTGTATGTTTTACAACTCATTTGCCATTTGATAATTGATGAGATCTCATCACAATAGCCACCCCACATCCCAGCCATCATTTCAAATTTATCTAAATCAACCTCTGTACAGATAAAGGAAAATCATCTTCACCATCATTGTCAGTGGCTTCCAACTGTCCTCACCACCTCGCCGCTTTTCTCATGGTGCTTGGTGCTTGACAAAATCACCGAGTATGCTCTACATGTGTACAGAAGGCACCATCATCACTTCTTAAATGAGGAGCACACAAAAACATCCGCAATGGGATCAAATCAACAAATGCGAACTGACATTAATTTCCCTTTTTCTCGGAACTTGAACTAACCAGGAGAGACAATACAGAATGCTTAAAAACCAACCGTTTTGCACTTACCCCTTCAAATCGACCGACCGCTTAGCAATCTCATTCGCACCACATCACATTTGTCAACGCTGAAGCAATGAAACTACTGTCAAGGGGGATGGAAAATATCAACAAGGGTTCTTCAGCTACCACAACAAAGGATTTATATTAGAAACTGAAAAGTGGAGCGCGTGCAAAATAGGAAAAAAGACTCCCTCGTACCCTGTAATATTATGTAGTTCACAACCCACCCGCTATAATGTTGATTTCAACAGTTTTGTTTATTTTTGTTTACCCCACTATGACGACAAACAATGTTACCATCCGTACAACGCCTCGGAGCATAAAAAGGACACAACACAAAAAAATATCGGAGAAGTTTAACCATTTTTCGAAACTCTTGTCCATCCTAGTGATACCAACATAGTTTTTCTTTTTTTTTTACACAAAATGATTCTCAAGCCTTTAGGGGGGTTGTGCTTTCTCTTCATGGCATATGCAATGTGTTAACTTGTACAAAACTCCAAACAAGTTGAAAACGAAAATTTATACATTTTCAGAGCTCGGAATTGTTATAGGTACGGAGTTGTGTCAACATAAAAACCGGTGTCAGTGACTCCCTCTTTGAATTTTAAGTGAGGCAGCAACAAATAATTCACAATTTATTATTCCATTGTGTATTCCGCGACCGAAAAGGGGATGCGGAGTGCGGTTCTCGAGGTCAAATGCTTTCGTCGGAATTGATAACAAAGTTAGGTACACACTAAATTTTTGCTGCCGGCCCTCTGTTTCACTGTTACGACGAGTAGGTACAGTCGGGGCTGTCGACTGTTGACAGATAATTGGCGTTCACCATTGGTAAACATTGGTGGCATGGCACATGCAGAGTTATTGGTTTCACTTTGAAGAAATATAGGATCATTTGAGCTTAATTTGACTTTTAATTAGAATGGAGTTTACTAAAAACATGCCCTGTCACTGTGAAGTAGTATTATGGCGTTTTAGGGAAATAATTATGTAAGTATTTGAAGTGCATTTGAACCGAGGGGGGTTTTAAAGTGGCCAGGCCGCAAAAATGATATCAAATAAATATGTTTTACTTTAATTAATTTAGAATTGTTCATTTACATGCAATTTTAAATAAAATAAGCTTTTTATGTGGGTTTTACATTAACCTGCCAATTTCACATTTTATAAATACAAAAGACTAACAACTTATATAAGTATCAATGCTCTAATATTATATAACTATAATATGAAATATTGTTATGACATTAACGGTTACTTTGGTAATAGGGAATTGATTTAAAAACCTTGTTAGAAATAATTAGCATACCCTATCCATGAACTTAAAGGAAAATCAAATGAATTAAAAACGAAAATGGGATTCCTGCCTGTGAACATTCAAAGAAAATGTCTTCATATTTTCTTCAAGATTTTCTAAGGGTAGTTCATTTTCCGGTTCATTTGGTTTGATGAAATTTTTCTATGTGTCTAATACAACCTACTTATAGAAGCAGAAACTAGAACAGAGAAAAAAAATATTATAAAAGATCCTTGAAGTAACAAATTCATCCTCGATATTATCTTTTCTTGCGTGAGTTTGAATGGCTTTTTTTTGTTTTAGGAAACAATTTCTATGATCCAAAAATCACATGATTTTTCTTATTAAAGATGCATAGAATGTAGGCAATTTATGTGACGATATTTGGAAGTTAATGTGTTGAACGTTGATATGTCCTTGGATGACATAAGGTAAATTTAAGGCGTTGCTTATTATATTCGCCAGATGAGGCCATACTTAATTTTTCTTTTTGCAACTCTTATGTTCCCCTATATTTGAGCAATCTTTCTAAAATTCATAAATTTAATTTTTCAGACGAGTGAGAGGAACGAAAACATAAAGCCGTTCTCTTAATTTGATGTAATTCAATGATTCTTTTATACTTTAGACTAAAAAATGCAATCACCATATGGTTTTATGTCAATGAATTATAATTCAGAGCGTTCAAAAGAGTGCAATCATATGACTCCCTCTTTGAGGGAGCATTCTTTTAAGATTTAACTCTAGTTTTTTAACTCATTTGCAAAATTGTGCTTTTGAAGTTTTTAAATTCATTTGAATTATTTTTTTGAAGAAATACATAGGTAAGACGCATGAAGTAGTACTAAGTTCAAGGTTTCTTTCTTCGTTAAAGATCTTGATATTCGTTATGAATATTGTAATACAACCGTAAGATATTTTTTTAACATGTACTTTTTTGAAGGATTCAAGGAACTTTTCCAAAAATTCTCATGAGATTGAAAAACGCGCTTCATTTGCACTTTATTTAACATAATAACCTTATTTGATCTCCACAGTTTAGCTCCTGATGATAAATATGCAGTTTTACAGCCCATGAAAAAGTGGTATGTCTCGATCTGAAATTTGCATATAAGACAGTATCCCGAGAAGTGCGAATGTCTCAAACTCTCACTAATTGACAAATACCACTGTGTCATCCGGCTCGGCAGATCTTCGAGATGCAGCACCTTTTAACGTGCCTATGGTAATAGTTCCTGGCTGTGGCCACCTTAGCACCGAACAGAAAGTAAATTTAACACTTTAGATCATCGAATTTATTTTATGTATAATTAAACCTGGAGTTAGATTTGTCAAAGAAACTAAAATTCAAAATTTGATCTTCGGCATTATGCGTTTGTCATTTTCTCATGCTACATATTAGCATACCTTATTCACAGTTTGGGTTTGAGATTTCAACATAAATGCCATGTATCCTATATCAATTTGCGATAGATTAGTTCAAGTGTGTTACAGAATCAAATCTGTTCTAGTTTCACAGTTTTTGCACAGCTCCACGCCGACCACTTGCGAATGTCAGAAAAATATCGTGAGAAGCTTCCTAAATTGTTCCTTCTGAATCGGCATAAAAGTGTAGATCCGTTGTATTTAACCAACCACCACAATGGTGGAAGATGGTTGGCCCTGTTTATTTGTATTAATGCTTAATGTTTTTTTTTCAATAATCAAATGTAAAAAATAATCTGTTAAAACAGATTTTGGTTTGCCAAAAAAATAAGAAAATACTAAAGGTGCGACCAGACGGTCTTCCAAACTTGTCATTCGGATGACATCCTGACGTCACTATGACGTAAAATTTATCTAAAAGTGGCCATCCCGTCTGAAATAAACAAGTTTTCTGACCATCTGATCGCACTTTAAACAAAATATGCAGCCATTGCCATTTATATGAATTCAACCTTCCAACGATTTATGTCATCGGTTTGACCGTTACAATAAACCTGATCCCAAGATACGCCGAAATAAACGAACGTACATAGGCAGCATATCAAACAGTTCCCTTAAATGAACAATAGCCTGCCCAATAGGACTGATACCATCATAATAAGCCACCCACCTCCTATGCTTTTTGACGACCGGAATTTCTAAATTGTCTGTATTGACCTAACTTCGTTCAATTGCCAGTATTTTCTCGTGGTTCAGAATAATTCAACAAAAATATCATTTTTTATTTTTCATTCTAGAGAAATATATATCTTTCATCAATTTCCCACGTGACAAGTTTTCATCATCAAACAACAGCGGCGAAAATAAACGTTCGCATTTTTTCAATTCGTATAGAAGTAGTAAACAACCCGAAATACACTCAGGATATAACAAAACAATACGAGTGGTTGCCCGTTTTTAATTTAATTTTCATATACACATATTTATATATAAACTACTTTTTGTTTACCCAGTGAATTTTATCTCAATTCACGCATGGATGCTATACATTTAAACCGGACTGGCTCATCCCACATGAATTGATGTTTTGAGTTTGTTTTTTATCGGTGTCCTTGTTGTGTTTAAGCTTTTCATCGTACGTATTTTTGCTTGAATTGTATATAACATGCGATGCATTCAGATTCGTGACGATACATATACATATTAATAATATTTAAATTTTGTTATTAAATTTAATTTTTTAATTGTGTGTACTTGCATTGCTTTTTTATTTTCCATCACCTCTGGCGGTCGATATTAAAGATCTGAAACACCAAAGATTGCAGATGGGTACAATTTTCATCATTAAAGTCTTTTATTAAATTTTAATTAGCGATGCTTTGTGCAAGGGAAGGATAATCCTTTAATGAGTGTGTGTTTGGGGAAAACGAAATTAATTTTCATTGTTGGATTACAAGAGAAGATGCGTGGTGTGGTGGTGCATCTGAAATGCATTGTGCGAAGTGATTGTGGCAGTTCTGCGTGTCCATGTGAAATTTCACAACGCGCATGTTTACAAAAGATTAAGAAAATTTCAATAATCCCCTGCTTTGTTGAAGCAGAATTAATGCACATTAAAAATAGCATTATGTTTTTATTTTATTTATTTTAATCTGTTGTGAAAATGTGCCAATCTGTGTTGAGGAACCATGCGCATTATAAAATGTTTTAAACTCTAAAGGTATAAAATAGCTTTAGAGACTATGTTATTGAGCATAATTTTGAACCCGATTTTTTTTGAATATTGAACCCCATTTCGGATCTGGAAGTTGTAAGGCCTGTCTTTATTTGGCGGCTAAAGAATAGTTAACGATATTGACATTTTACAATTTCCTTGCCTTTATCCGAAAAGGTTATAACCAAGAATGAAGGATAATAACTTTTCCCTATATTCCATCTGTGGAGTTCGAATGGGATCCTGTTTGTGAAGAAAAAAACAGTTTTCCGAAATTCACTTCCAAAGAGTTGTAAAAATTCTGAAAGTTTTTTTTATATACTATCAGATCTGTGTCGTGGAGTGCCTATCGCAAGCAACAATCATGAGCTGATGCCGGCACAAAACAGTGCTCCCACAGTCTCATCACTTAATAACATAATAAAATTCTACTCATGTGGGCGATTGGGTCATTCCTGCCATAGTTGGTCCTATGAAAAAGGCTAGATAAAAGATCCACACAGCGTAAGTTCTGGGCAACTCCACGGAAGTTGAAGGTAATGGAAGACAGCAGACATCTTTTGTGTGAAAATAAATTCCAAGGTTCTTAAAACTATCGACATCGCAAAGCATAAGATAAAGAATGAGAATGAGAGCTAGAAGCTGGAAGGAATAACCTTTCTTAAAAATTTCATATGAGGATATCAAGATCAGTTAAGGATTAAACCGTTCATAGCAAACCAAGTAGCGAAACTATTATTGTCGGTTTAGAGAAGATTTCTGCCATCCTGGGTGTTGACAGATTTAACAATGTTCAGTACATCAGCGTTTGCAGTTTTTTTATACACTCTGTCAAATCATTAATAGCGAGAATGAACAAATTTGGACCTTAGTGGCTTCCCTGAGGAACTTCAGACAGAGAATTAAATAATTTGGATAATGAACCTCTAAATGAGTTAATCAATTTAAGGAAACAAGGTGGGGAAACTGTAAGCCTTGAGTTTAATGGCAATAATCTCATGGGACAGCTGGTTTAAAGCCTTAAACAAATTCAGTGATCGATTTCGTTATTATTTTCTGAGAATTTGAACAAAATTATGCTTCTTACAGAATATGATAATAAGATACAGAACTAAGTTTACACTTAAGCACATCAAAAACCTATAACCGTATAACAAGGGAAATATATTTATGCCTTACATAATTCTCATGAAATGTATGCTCAAGACAATAATGTATCTTTATAAACAAAGGAATATATATTTACGTAATTTAATATACCTCCCATATTCAATTTCTTCCCACTTCAAGTCCACTTTAAATAATTTCTCCCCACCTATTCTCACACCTACCAACCAGTGCAGTCTTCCCAGACGTAATCCTAATTCCTAAGTGGATTAATTTCAATAAATGTCGGCAAATTATATTAGTTTTTCAATGAAGTCAAAGCAAATAAGACATGAAAGTTCAGAGCTATTAGTCTCCCAGCAGATCCTATTACAAGTAAAAGTTTTACTTTAACATGTTCGCCCTATGTCAAATGGTATCGAGAATTTTGCGTTCAGTCAGAGATTGGGGTTGAGAATTCTGATCTATTTCAAGATACATTTTTAAGAAATTTTTCGTCTTGTACTCTATTAAATTTTCGCATTTTTATTTCGCTACCAAAGGACAAAAAGCGAATTTCCCAGCTTGAAGTACCCTTATATCTTATAGCGCGTGCCACAGTAGAAGAAAACTGTCACAGGATCCATGGGACACTGAGAAATACCCATTAAAGTACGTGATTTGTGTTCAAAGTTAAAGGCAGATTTTTTGTTTGTCCTTTCAATTTGTTCACCAATCATTGAGCAAGGAATTTGAATCAAAAGGATGCTAATAGTGAACCTTTGGGCATTTTAAGTTAAAAGAGGAGTTTTTTGTTTATGCTCTCGGCAAAACAAAACTTAAACTTTTTAATTGAATTTCGGCGTGTAAAGTTTAAGAAAGAAAGAGCAATAGAAAATTACAAAGTCTATCTCGCAGAGGGGATGCAAGGAAGGAAAAACGGTTTATTTAATATAGCTAATTTTCTAAAGTAGCAGCTTATAAACTGAGACAATAGCATCGCATCAAAACACAAGTTAATTCGAAGGATGAAACCATTTTACAGAAACTATCCTTAATGTTATCGTTGTACTTCCTAAACATAATGAAGAACGAAAAAGAAATGCTAAAACCATTTCGCTTATTTGCTGCACTATCGTCATAACTCAGAATTCAAGCGTTTTTAGTAATTGATGGTGAGGTATTGCAAATTTCAGAAGAATCTTTCTGAAACAGAATGATAACATTAGATATATGTACGTAACACTAAATTTATTTTAATCACTTTTAAAGTTTTTAAGTACGCCGATTCGTTCAACATAATCGCTCTAAAAAAAATAGTAACATTTTTTGAATTGTCTTTATTAGTTGTTGAGATACTGATAATTTTGTAACGTATCGTAGTTCGAATTTTTGCTGCACAGCAAGTATCCAAATTACAAAAAAACCAAAATATGTGGGACCTTCTTCAGAAAATTGTGAGTATTATTTTTACAAAAAAAGGTATTAAGCACGGGTATGCATATCGTATATGCCCCAAATAAAAAGGCGTTAGAAACATGATTGATGAAATTTTATTTTATTTTCTATTAAATTTATGAAGGTTAAATTGGAAAATAGTCCACAAAAAGTAGGCGTGGCAAAAAACATTATACGGCAAACTTATGAAGGAGGTCATTGTCTACATATTTTGTTAAGGGTTCCCACCCTTTATCTCTAAAATAGTTCTTTTAACATTGTGGGCGTGGTAATGGGCGTATTAAAATTATAACGCTTAACCATTTGGGGATATAAGGGGGTATATTTTCCAAATTTTAGCCTTCTGGCTCAAATTTAAAAACCTCAAAAGTTGAGATTTATAGGGTACAAAAAACTCCGCGAGATGTTTTCCCAAGAACTCTATATACGAACTTTGAAGGAAATCCGAAGACAGTTTCGCCATATGGCTTCAGGAAGGACAGACAGAGGGACAGTTAGACCTACGGATAGCATTGGTTAGACCCACTTTGAACGCAAAGAGAAAAAAAAACATAATAAAACAATAGGCACCAAAATGCAACATATTGTCTGTGATTCAACCCAAAGTTACTCCATTGTTGCATTATCACATAAAGATCAGAGAAACGAAAGAAAAAACAACACTGCAATGCAAAGCCTACGAAGTCCAACAAAAATCAATTAGATTGATTATTTGTGTCTAAATATGAAAATTTTATTAAGCACTTCCTCTCAAGAAAACTTTCCAACGACATAAAAAGGTACCTAGGATCTTATGTGACTGAAAATTAAATAATTGGGAACATATATTTTTTACCTAATACAAACTGTTTTACAGGTATAGTTTATATTTTATATTTTTTTTATATTTTTTATTACATACTTAATCAGCTAGAAGCGCAACTTGTGTATTCACAAATTCAGTTTTGATATTCAATGGGTGTATCATATTATCGGATCCAGGCGACCGTCAGTAAAAAAAATAGATAACGAGGGTTTTCTGTATAAGCCTAATTTAGGCAAAATGTGAATCCAAAAATGTTAATATATTAAACATTGTAAATTATTTGCTTGTGATACTCACAATCTGTAACTGTGAGTGTATGTATTTCTTTAACATTTGCAAGAACAGCTGTATTGAATTGTATAAATATTATTTAGCATTTAAGTTAAAGTCTCAAGTGTTTACCTGGAATAAAGACATATATCTGAGCACAATATGTTGCTCATGCGCATTGCTATTACCTACCCATTAAAAAAACACTTACTCACATTAATCTTTATCCTAACTAGCTACTCAGCCTGAATTTCCTCATAACATAAGTACTTATATTCAAAGAAAAATAAATATTTCGACCAGAATTGCTTTAACTAGACACTAAAATACCAATTTTTGCCGCAAGCCATTTCTTTTGGGAAAGTTTTTCGAGCTCATCTCCATTAATTGATTGCTACAAGACTCAAAAATAGAACACATTATTACCCTACCTACCAAAACAAAATATCGGAAAACAAATTGTTGAGAATAAATTTATTGTGATGGGTAGCTATCTACGGGGAAAAAATGTAAATAAGAAAACAATAATCATTTAAATTGGAAAAGAATTTTTGTTTGGGGTGATTTTTTTTTGTGAATGCTAAGATGGTTTAGGAATTTGTTTTGAGTGTTGAGTACGTCTCCCCTTTTTATAGGTTGGGTGAAAAGCACTGAAAACTTGATGACGGGGCCCGTTGCCATTTTGCGTTGTATACCAGAATTTGTTGTTATGTTAGTCCATCTTATTATAGCACTCTTTGGTTAAACAAGACGGGAATAGAAAACAGAAGATTGGATATTCTAAATGATTGGAAATTATTGTTCATTATTATTTTAATTCGGAAAAAATATCACCCAAACAAACATTTATTATCGATGAACTGTAATTAATTATTTTATTCTACTTGGATGCGTAACTATTGTAACACCGCCATTGTTTGTGAAATAAATTATGTGGAAGGTTTTCTGTCGGAAAATATAAACTGGATAGTTAAAACTTAATTCCGGTTTATTGCATCTACAAAGTCAGGGACTATTTACTATAGTAACAAGTCTTTTATTTCTCTTTTTGTTTGAGCACCTACAAACAAAGTTGTTCCAGCAAAATGCTTGCATTGTTTTTTATCTACAACTGTTCTTAAATAGCCAAATCAATTTTCTGTCTGAAATTTGGAATATACGTAGGTGCAGGAATATATTTTTTTATTATCAATGCCGATGCTATTTAAATACACTTTAAACTTGCAGCGCCATTTAGTTTGTAGAATGGATCATAATTTTAACACAAATTGTGTCATAAATCCAATTTACACATTAAATATGTCGCCATCTAAACTGGAGTGATTCTTAATTTCATATGAAAAAAATATTTAAGTTTTACAATATCAAACCATAATTATAACACAAAATCCATAATAGTTGTGATATAAATTAAAGTTATACATACAACATAGCGGCATCTAGACACACGTAGGAACTGATAACACTATAGTTATAATATAGAATCAAGAATAAATGTAGCGCGAGTTTAAACACCTAAACTACGGCACGACATAATTGATTTTCATACTATTATAAGGGTAGTGCGAAACAGTTAATTTTCAGGGGATTCAGTATGGTGAAATCTAAAAATCAAAGAACGTAAAGTAAATAATAAATATGCAATTCAGTCAAAATCGCTTATAACAACATCCCTTAGGACCTTTAGTTTATACGAACAAGTTCGTAGGTCTGGACAGTGTTAATATCGATTGGAGTATTTACTTTAAATACAGTTTCTCACGTCATTTCAATCGACTACAATAAAGTAAGTCTCTGTATAGGAATATATATATATTTTTTGACTTAATAGTTAGTTCTTTGATCTGATGTAAGATGTCAGATCTGTGTCGTGGAGTGCTTATTACAAGCAGCTGACATGAGCAGAAATTTGAAGGCACAAAAAGTGCACCACAGGCTAGTGTTAGTAAACTCATGAAGCAAACATATATTGATAGCACACATACAAAAGATATAAAGATGATCGAAGAAACCAGAACATGATTACGTAAAAAAAAATTTGTTAACTTAAATTGACTGACATGCAAATCAATCACATGATTATTTAAGTTACGCTGTGGGTGCAGTGGCTTAGTGGTTAAGTCCATTGGATCACTAAGCGAGGGGTCGCTGGTTCAAATCCCGGCCCGTATCACCATAAGGTTTTTATTCGCTGCCCCAACTCTCGCGAACATCTGACAAACATCCCAGAGTACAAACTGTCATTGCTGTTTGGAATCGGCATTCAACTATAGGTGCCTCCATTCGCGTCAAAAATATAACATCGCACAAACAATGGTTGGAGAAGCTAGCCTTAAGGTTACGCCTAATATTATTTTGTTATTGATACGTTGACTGTAGGAGTCAGGAGGACTGTAAGGACTGTAGTACTGTAAGTTTATATGGATCATCCCATTTAAGACCTCTGAGGGCAAAACAAATAAAGTTACGTTGAATAGCTTCAATTCGAATTGAGTGAATATTGTTGAACTAAGTCCAAACTTGTGAAGCATACTTCAGATGCGGACGGACGAAGCAATTGTACAAAGACTGAGTAATGTACGGGTCGTCAAATTTTGAAAGCATATGATCGGGTAAAGAATAATCAAAAATAAATGGAGGGAATCTTGAAAATATCATATGTTGACATTTAGATGGGTTCAAAATTAACCTATTTTTATCACACCAAGCCGAAAAACTATTAATTTCCGCTTAGAGAAGATGTCTGTCATGCTGATTGTTGACAGATTTATACATTTTCATATCTTCAGCGTATATATATATTAATATATTGCTGGTTTTTATACATGCTTAACATTATATATAGCAAGTATTAACAAAATGTGGCTTAAGTCACTTCCCTGAGGAACTTCAGACTGAGCAGTGAAAGATTCAGAAAACGAACCTCTAAGTCCTGCGCATAAGGTATAAATAAATCCATTTTATAAAACCTGGTGGATCTTAGATCTGACTATCGCATTGGACTGCTGGTCGAAAGCTTTAGAGAAGTCAGTGTATTTGCAATCGACTTCATTATTATTTTCTAAGGAACTTGAACATGCACGCAAAAACATAACAAATTTGTTATTAGTGGACCTATTTCGAACAAACCCATGTTCTTTATTACATATAACATTGCGACAGAGATTATTTTTTCACACACAATTTGCTTAAAAAATTTAGGAATACATGCAAGTTTAGAAATTGGTCTGTAATAAATAATATCACCACGTCCACTTATTTTAAAAACAGTCGTGATAAAGCCACTTTTTCATAGCTTAAAGAATTTCCTATGGAATTGCTAATGGATAAATCGAATAAATACTTAAGATAAGCACTAAGGGCTTAACAGCATTTTTTAGGAACAATCAGTGCAATTCAATCGGGTCCAGATGAGTAGTCATCTTTCAAAAGGGAAACAAATTTCGAATGAAAAATTAGTGAAAGCAATCTGGGAACAGCTATTTAAATAGCTAAAATATTTATCATCGATGAAAAGAGGAGAGTCACTGAATGATCTACTAAAGAATCAACTGCAACATTAATATCAGATAATTTTTCATATTTATTGGTAAATTATAAATTTAAAAATAAAATAATCATACGAAGTGATGTTTTTGTAAAGATGTCCGCCTAGGTTAATAAAAATATCCAATGGCGGATGATTTTTGTTTATGTTAGTAATACTGTTGTGAGATTTATCCAAGTTAAAAGGAGTAAAATTGAAATGTCAACAACAAGATATTTCAAATACGTGGTCCAGTGCCATAGATTATTCCAATATAACGAACAAAGACGGAACGATGGATGGATGGGTATATGCGTTTACAATGTATTAATGTTTATTTCCAAATGTGATTTTCACCCAAGTGAGTTCTAGGTATATGGAAAATCGATCAATCGCGACTCATGGTAAGTATATAGCAATTAGAACACCCCCTCCAAGAGCCATATCCAAATTGTTGTATTTCGGAACCGGAATATTTTTTTAAGTTTCCAATGAATTTAAAGTTGGTTCTGCATTGCATCATAAAAATGTTCTTTAGTCATGAGTTTCCTCTTTTTGTGTGTATTACGTTTTTTTTTCTCTGTAACATCGCAACGCGACTTCACATACGAGTAGCGTATATATCTTTTTTGTAATTGAGTGTTTTCTTTATTGTAAATACACTCCCGGCTTCCTGGAAGTATGTATTTACAGTTCCCAGAGGCTATATCTTGTAAATCTTTTCAGCATACTATACTCTTTAAAAAAGGCTACAACTTGATTTTGCATAGTGCCACGCACGATTATATTATACCTTTTATAATGTCGTTCTCTCTTAGACCGAGCTGGCATTCAGTTTCCAAAATAAAATTTCCTTTATTCAGATGATATCTTAAGCAGAAGTTGCTGGGTAGGACCAGTTTCCTGTGACTTTTCGAACTTTGCTACAAGACATATTTGGTTTTCTCATTTCATGGTTGGGTAAATATTTTAGTGTGACTGAGCTCATGTGCATTATTTTAGTGGCATAAACAGCATACTATCTTTTGTTTTTAAGCAATTTCATTGCAGTTTCATTGGTTGTATGCATTGTACTTTTGCTATACATGATTTGGATATACATCTCTAGATTTTACATTAAACAACGCCATATTAATGTTATTTTCAAGAGATAGATCCCGAGCATTGGACGCTATCTGACTGAGAGATAGTGAGTGATTAATGATGGAATAGATGCACTCCATTTTATTTTTTGTCATCGGTGGATTTACATATGTTGGAAATATACATACCTATGTACCTCACATACATAAATAATTTTAAAGAATTGCGACACTTCGGATTTAAATTAATATATAACTTTGCGCTTATATAAACAATGCAGTAAAGCATTTTACAATTGATTGCATCCGGTTTGACGTGAAAAAATGAATGCAATAAAAAAAGATTTGCCTTCAATGCTTCGAAAAAATGTAGGTACTTAAAAAATGTCATCGCACTTAGTCAATTGAATAAAATCGGCATTTTTTATATCGTTCATACTCAATATCAAGTTGAACAAACAGTTCTATTTTTAGTTGAAGGGCATTTAAAAAAGTGTGCATTAAGTGTATTCGTTCCAGTTGACTATTGACTTATTTTTTTTTATATTGCGTATATATATATATACGAGTTCGATTGGAAAAGCAATGAAGCAATTATTGTTTAAATGCAATTTAATGTTGAAATTGGGTAATGAACACACATTGGTTGATATTACCTTCATATAGCTAACAGCTTTTATCCGATTATATCGATTGTCCCGCGCTTCTCAAAAAGCGACCCTGACAATCTTTTATCAATAAATAAAAATAAATATTAAGTAAACGGTCAATAGAGGACCTAAACCTAGCTACTCCAATAAAAATAACAATTCAATGCCTATTGGAAAGAGCAATATTCCGAGAAGCCTCTAATGCCAGTACTTACTGTTGGATGTTTTTCAGACTTTTGCAAGACAGAATTGAATAATAAAATATTTTCTGACTTTAAATATGTGGTTAATATTTAGTTGGATAGTAAAAAAATATTGCTTTAACACGGGCTAAGCCGTGAATTCGGCTACAATGCGAAACATGATAGGTTCGAGAGCCTCTATTTCATTTAATCAGTGGATTCTAAATGTGTACGTTTGTAAAGAAATATAAGAAAAGATGAGTATAATGCTTTTATTTAAGAGGACTTCTTTGAAGAAGGAAGTACAGAATTGTTCTGCGAAAGCACGCTTATTGTAAATCTCAACGTTTCAACGTTTCAACGTTTCAACGTTTCAACATTTCACATTTTATTTTTTTTTCATTTTGTACACAATTTTTGAGTTGAAGAAAAATACACGTACAAAATATTACCTTTGAGAAAAATTAAAATTACCAAAAAATATTGGTTTAATATCCTTGCACTCACTATATTTCAACACAGGCATTAACATTTAAATTTATATATATATAAAGATAAAGTGAACATTCAACGAATTTAAGATTGGACAGAGAAAATAAGAAATAAGAAAATATTTAGCCTGTTAAAGCGTAGTAAGTATCTTCGAACTCATATTTCTAGGTGTTCTTTTTCTAAAAAAAATATGCTTATACACCCTATAACCGTGTATTTGAGTACAAAGTCATCAAAATCTACTTCGTCCAATTTAAAATGTTGATTGTTTGTTTACATTTTTTTTTCATTCCCAAGCCCGACCTTACAATAAATATCAATGTGAAAAATCTGTGGCAGTCATAAATCAATCGTAAAACTCCCAATCTGGGATTTGATTTTTGGTTTGCCTTAAAATTGGGAGAAAGGATATTTATGTTTGTGTAGATGGGAATAGAAATTCGTAACAAAAAACCATTGTCGGAACGTTATTAATGGAATCTGTCTGTTAGCTAGCCGGCTGCGGGGGGAAAAGGATTATATACAAAAAAAAACCTGAGTGTCGATGGTCAATGATAAATGAGGTACGTTATGACAGACATGTGGTATTTGATTTCAGAGTTATTATAAATTAATTATTGTTTTGATGTTGAAATTTCATTCTGAAATATTTAACTCAATAGATATATGCGAATTATTTAATGGTTTCATCTGGTTGACATTTAATTCCATTTGATTTTTTTTAGTTAGATAAATATTAAAATATGCAAATTGAGGAAAAATCCTTTGATGTTTTAATTATTTATTGTACGAGCTTTGTTTGTTGTAAAATTGTAAAATATTATAAACTGAATTTCATATTATATTCATTTTGTTTTTTTTCATATCATATTTTTGGGTTTTTTAATAAAATAATAAATTAAAACCCAATAATATATTAAGTAAACTGAATATGATTCGTATTTTTTTAAATTAGCAGACATGAAAATTTATTGTTGTTGAAAGCTGTTGTTGAATATAATTTAATTTATTATAAAGAATTCTCCAAAAATAATTCAAAGAAATATATCATATGCAAAAGTTTGTACACATCAGTAGTTCTAAAAATGTTTGTAATTAAATATTAAAAAAAAGGAAAAAAAGAGAATTTAATTCGTGTCAAGAGTCGGCTCTTGGGAAACACTTAAAGCGTTGTTAGGTGAAATAACATGAATTTAAAAAAAATTAATTTAATTATTATGTATTTTAAAGTGAACCCTGACGAAGTTCGATTCAGTGATGTAGAATCTGGAAATGACAATGAAATTTAAGCAGTATCCTTATTATAGTAACTACATAATATCATAAAAAAATATGTTCGCATATAGAATAATTAAAGGTTAACGAAGATGCGTGAGCTCTACCTGCCGACTACGGAAAGAGAGTTCAAATGCCTTAATCCCGCCACCCAGGTACTGTTGTTATTATACCTTCCTGATGAAATGCACGTACTCCAAGGGGAGCAATGAAATTGCATGAGCGGGACTTATTGTCAATAAATGCAAAAGTATGCATGATAAAAAATATTTTCTTCACTTATGATATCAAAATTGGTGGCAATTTACTATAATTCTCAAGTCATAATTTAAGTCCTTAAGTTTGATCAATTATCAGTTTTGAAAAAACCTTCTTTGGTCCTGGCCATCGAGTATATAATTCGAGCTATCATATTTTTCCCACATCATTTGGCAGGGAGGTCAAACTTGATTGAAGGAAGGACAAAAAACATGTAAGATCACACAAAAATGTTTTATTCACAATGCTTTAACAAAAGAGTGTGTAAATCATGTCAAATGCCCACGAATTTAACATTACAAATCAAACAATTTTTGGGCAAGTTGATTTGATATTTTCCCCACTTATTCCGTTTAAGACACTTTGTCGCGGTACCTTTGCATGTAGGTATCTATATACATTTACGGGTGAATATTCCCTTGACAAAAAAAAAATAAATAAATTTGAGTTATAAACGACCCGCACAGAAGCTTAAGCGTAGCTTTTCCAACCATTGCATGTGTGAAAATATATTTTTTGACTAGAAGGAACCAACAATTTTATGCCAATTCGGAACTGCAATTTCATTTGGGGAAGCTCCGCATGACAGTTCTCACTTTAGGGCGTTTGTTAGACATTCATAAGAAGTAGGGCAGTGAATAACAACTTTTAGTTGGTAGGGGTTGGTTGTCCAGACCTATCGATCAACGCAATTTACCACTAAGCCACTCAACCCACCCTTGGGATAGGTTATGAAAAGGCGAAGCATTTTGGTTAAGCGCGTTGGACCACTAAGCCACATTCTGCCATTACCTCTCATGAAAGTCTGACAAACATTCAAAAGTAAGAATTGTCGTATAAAGCTTCTCAAAAAAAAAATTGTCATTCGTAGTCTGCATTAAACTGTGGGTCCCTTCCATTCGTGTCAAAAAGTATATCTTCGCACACACAATGGTAACATTTTATTTATTTTATTTTTTATACGAAACTGTCTTCGTAACATCATCACCGCAGTGCACAGGATATGTGCATGCAAACTTTGTGTATATCCAAAGAATCTTTGAGTGATTTGACATTTTCCAAATTCAGACGATTTAGTGTTGGGCACGGGCTTGTCTTAAAATGCCTAAAAAAACCTATTATTGGTGGCCTTCTGAGATCCTGTCAAAACGCTCACAAATTAAAAATTACAAATCACGCAACCAATTTTTTGAGCAAAGGAATAGTCACTTGCATTGTCGGACACCAGGGTCTCAATATGTTTTATTGATACCTATATACATATCGCATTCTCAGAAATACAACCGAATTTCAATTCTAATGAATGATTTATCTAAGTTTATTAAACTGGGAAACATAAATCCTTATCCAAATAATAAATATAGACCACTACTGCTGACTCCAAGTTGACGTGTATAACAATTCGAAAAGCAAAAAAAAACCCAATCCAAAATTCAACCTTTAAATATTTCGTGTGCGATATTTATTACAAATCGATGGCGTATACGCAACATTTTTTACAGTAAACATTTGCATGTCTTTATCCAATACATCAGTATTCCTTTGGGATCAGTCAATCTAATTTATGTTTTGAATTCATTCGTTAAATTATTGACCCGCCCAAAAATTACGCGCGACATTCAATTTCAAAATCAAACTTGGATGGTCAAAAGCAAAATATTACCTCTTTGAAGCAAATCATAAATCATCCAATTTATCTGCGACCACGACATGAAAACGATTTAACTGATTGTTTGTTTCAAAAACAAAACAACAACACACGCATGGAAGAAAAAAACTTCGTTATCACAATTCTCATTGAATTCAACACTCAATTACCGCAAGCCACTCGGCAGCTTATTCAAACTGTTTACATTCACTGATCAATTAATGAATTTTTTATTTTGTATTTCAATTGAACTTAAAGGGCACATTTATTTGCAATTATACTTAAACCAGCGTGACAACAATCACTTGAATCGAAATTGAAGAGTATATCTATTGGATTGCAATTTTAATCCTCTCATCTCAGAATACTCGTTAAATCCACGATAACGATTACGAACGTAATTCTCTCCGCTCCGTCAACCTCCAAAGTGAGTTGGCAGTTCTTTGTTTCACTTCAAAATTAGTTTCACAAACAAAAATTTTTTGATCTTTCACTGGGGATAGGGCTATCAACCAAAATGCTTCCCCTTACATTTTTTCACTTTCCCATTCTCTTTTATTATGCACCCATTTAGAACACAAAAAAACGAAACCTTGAGACCAAAGTTTCGAAACATTTCCCATATCACATTTCCACATCATAATCATCCTCGAAGCAATCAACTCATGAATTTTTCTACATTCGCTTCGGGAGTAGTGAGGATATGTGGCAACAACAAATCCAGCGAAATACGAAAGCCAGATAATGATACTGAAATAATATTAAAAGTAAAATATCCGAAACGAAAGAACACGAAAATCCGATAGGTTCACAAGAGAATTGGATCTTAGAATTTAGCTTTAACAAACCACAACACCGATCGAATTGAATACTCGAAAAGGACTGACAAGCCTGTCTTATCAAATCGATGAAGTTCGGAGACAAATGCTCGATGAAATACCATCAGGGGTAGTTCTGAATGAATTGTGGAACCCATTAGTATGCGCATTAAGTAGGCGAGGAGTTAAGCAACATGTTGACAGCAGCAAAAACTTGTTTGCAATGTAAACTTACGGCAAGAATATCCTTATGGCCATTAAGGAGGAGTTTTGTTTTCATTTTCCTTTGCATATTTTTTTTTTACATCAGCTCCTCTCCACCCCTAACATTAACATTAATTGTTGAGAAAATTGCGCTCTTCCTTCCGATTCATTAAAGAATTAACTTAATAACTCAGCTTTGTAAGAGGGGTACAAAACAAGAAGGCAGAGAAGGACACGCAGCGCAGCTCTTGAGATTGGGTCGGAAAAAATTAAATTATATTTGCGGCCACACAGATGTGAACAAATTTACTCTTACAGAGGCATTATTGTGGTTTGAAGCACTACATACCTTTTTTTAACCGGGTGTGATAAGGTTTAAGGAATTAGATTGCCAGGAGGAAGTGTGTGTTTGCATGATGGTGCCAGGCATTTTTGTTTAGAATACAGATAAACAGTATGTTTTTTATATTGTTTCATTGTTAGAAACTGCTGAAAAGAACTGACTTAAGAAGTTTTTATTCTTAGATTCAAAGTTGTTTAGGTGCTTACGAGCATTGTTAGGCAAATTGTTAGTGAACGTTAAGGTGTAAAAATTACACTTAAACTTTTTGCCGGTAAAAGTGGATATGATGTAGGAACACTTTCCAATGACTTTTTATTTGATACTTTAACATATGTATTCTAAGATAAGATCAATAGTTGAGTCGAGGTGATGAAATTAGTAATTTCCATTTCCCATTGTTTACTAACAGCTATCCTCAGAAGCCTATATTATCCGTTAAAATGGATTAAATTCTGAACCCTTAAATAATCCAGAAAATGCTTCAATATATTGCGCATTATTCTGACCCGGATAAGTTGCAATTGAAATATTGCAAGCAGCTCCTAAATCTATTAAATGCGCATTATATAAAAAAGGTATTATATATGTCTTACAGCAAACAATGAATAATTTAATTATATGTTTGATTATAACTATATAGGTATATCGTCCTTTTAAATAACATATAGTTGAACTATTCAATATGTACGCAATGTATTCGTTGCAACCTCAATGAATCCGAATATGTAACATTCAGGGTTCACTTATTTTGAAAGAGTGTTCTTACATACAAGGAACTAATGCGGTTTGAAAATGATAATTATTGCGCTTCCTTGGGTTGTTTAAAAGTTTACTTAAGTAAATATTTTTCTAGTCTTTCTAGATTACAAAAATTGTGTGATGTTGCCTTTCGAACAACCTACTTTACCTATATATGTATCCTAGTAACGAAGGGAGCTAAGTATAGATCAATTTATAAAAAAAATTTATTTTTTTTATATCTTAACTCTTTTCCTGTACTCAGGGTGAAAGATTGTCCAGGATTTTTTTCGGGTGTTGTGGCGTACCTCGTCGAAAATAATACTTAAATAAAATAAAAATTATACATGTTTCAAAGACCTGATAATCTTTAACTCGTTCAAAATAAACTGTTATTTTCTTTGCCAAATGTTTTCACCGGAAATGCAAAGTATGCACCTGACCTTATTACTTACGATCTGTCATCACGAGAAACCGATTCATTTATTTGACAATTGTCAAGTATAAAAGCTTCTGGCTAAGAAGTTACTCTCTCTTTCGCTTTACATCTCCTAATAATAGAGATGGTCATAGAGCTTCGACATTGTAAGTAAATATTTCTTTATCTTGGTCCTGAGATCTAAATATTAAATTTTACCCAATTAGTTAGGCCAAGCCCAATAATATTGGTTGGGGAAAAAAGCAAAAGCGACAATTATTTAAGTTTATAGCACAGAACAAAGGAATCTCGCTTATTTCACTGCACAACCATTCCCATCTAACCTTACTAAAGATAAGACACATCAGACTAGACATCGCCACCCGAAAACTTCATCACAAAACACCCAAAAAAATAATAAAAATAATAACATAAATTCAAAATACACCCACATTTAGATAAAACCCTAACCTAGAATTTAAACAAGAAAAATTAATAACCAGTGATTCTTACCTAATCAGTTAAATTTTAAGTTACCATATCATAAATAATTAAAAAATTTCTACTTAAAATACCTATAAGAAAAAAAAAAATTTGTGAAAAGCTACAGGAAAATACCCTTGATATTAGCATGATGAAAAATTCAGAAAAAAGCCTGAAACAATGGAGAATGCAGTGACAAGGAATTTTGTGCCCAAACTTCGGAGCAACGCATCGGTAAAACGTGAGTAAAAAAAACAAATATACATTTCTCGTTGTTATTTACATTTGTAATAAATAATTTGAAATAATTTATTAAAAAGTAAAATTAAAAATAAATTGCTGGTTTAATCAAGTACTAACCATTTACCCAAACTAAAGATCTACTTAGTTACATGAAATCACATAACATTTCCGCTCTCGTCTAACAATTTAAGTCTTTATGGTAGTACGCGCATGCTAGGATTTTTAATTTTTCTATTCTTTAGATAATTGGATGTTCCCCAGTCCCTTATCTCCGGCACGATAGGTATATAATAGATAATAAGCAGCTATATACCCCCCACCGACGAGCTGATGCTGTTCAACCGCAACCGTGCCACTCGCTGCTTCGAAGTAATGGCTAGTTTCAACCCTAACATCTTTTTGACCAAATATGCTTCCGTGTTTGTGAACATTTTTATTTGAAATTTCTTGGCATTTATTTTTTTTAGGAAATAAATACTTTTCTGATATTTTTTCATGTGTGCATAAGTTCTGATGACATGATTTTTGCCAATAACATAGTTACATTGTATTCGTGAGTAAAAATTTACCAATATGATATTTTCATCTAATTTGTTTTTTTTTGTTTCAATTAGTGATGCGATTTAAACGAAAACTTTTTTGGCTGTTATTTTTTGGTCCCACAGTGTACACAGGGTAGGATGTATGGCAACTACTGCAATGTAACATTTCAAAATTGTAGACTGAGTTAGGTAGATGAGCGACTACCAAGCCCCCTTGAAATAAGCAAAATATAGTTTTTTCTTTTTAAAAAGTAACCATAAAAGTACCATAGTTTGACGTCTTTTGGGTGCTGAGAAAAGTGGGCAGCTACCACACCCCCTGGATGAAAAATCACATGTGTTTGTCTTTTCCCTAAATTCACTCCGTAAATAATATATCTGCGTCAAATTTCAATGTTAATCGATGATTGGAAATGGTCCATAGTTTCAATGATTTGGCAGAGTCAGTGAGTTAGTATTTATGCTTATTTTGGGGCCCTGTAACCCAAGAGCTGCTCATGTTAATTAAACTGTTGGGATGGAGGCTGCTGCTGTGCATCTCAAAAAATCCTGAATTTTATGATTCCATCTTTCCATCTTTGAAAGCGTAAGCTTAGTTAGAGGAGGGGTACAACGCACAAATGACCTGAGTTGGTTCTTGTAAATAAGGTTGTAGTGCCTAAGATGTTAGAGAGCACTACCGGCCCCTTAATTGTAATCTGAAGTAAAGCTAAAAGCATTCTATTTCCTTGCTAATGAATAACTTATTTACCACACATATATCAATATATCTTAAATTGTTTGCTATTTCTTTTCCGTTCCATAATATATACCGGACTACCACACTCGCCTTACAAAACAGATTTCTTTAATTTTCTTACTTTTCTTCTGCACAGAGTAACTATTTATAATGGAAAATTCTTAGCGCAAGGGTAAATCATACTCTCATTAACTTTAATATATTGTAGTTAGGATCTAATTGAGATACTTAATACACCAACTATGTTCATTCACTTCACACCACACACTTTTTGACATCCTTCTACATTCTTGACCACTTCAAAACTTAAGCATCTATAGGAAATTTCCACAGCCGACAATCTAAATCTAATAACTAAACAATAAAATAACTATCGTTGGCATCTTCAAAAGAACTTTAAAGCTATCTATAGAAAAATAAACAGTAGCTATACCTACCTATACCTATCTTTTATCAAGCACAATATTTCTTAGTAAATTGAGTATAATCTGAGAGGCATTCAAGGAGATCACCTCTTAAAAGTTACTGAATAATCCAATATAATATAATGTTAGATACCGTACGTTTCCATGTCTTTCCGGACTTCTAAGAATCAACTTTCCGCAGCAGTTAGCCTTATCAATTTGATTTAATAACGCATCAGATTGTGTGGCTAATATGATTTCCTTGAGGTAATTGATTAAGTTTACAAAACTTTTCATAAACTTCCGAAAGAATGTCCGGTTGAGTATAGTAAAATAAACTGAGTAAAAGTACCGGATACGGATATAATAGACCGATTAGATAGGTATGTGTATACCAACTTCTGGTATATTTTCTCAACATCTTCCCACCTTGTTACTTTGATTTTCAAAAATATTTTATATCTCTACGAAATCATGTTGCTATTTCCGGAGATGACAGTTTGTAAATTCAATGATGGGCAGCAGTAGAATAGTACTATGAGTATTTTACGAATATACTTTGAAGTTGAATGTGTGTACTGCACATTCATGCAGAAGGAATGTGTAAGCTGTGCACACATATTGTTTATAGACCATATTAGCCAATGCTTAGGCTATAAATTCAAAAGGAAGTAAAATTATTTTAAAAATGTTTAGGTAAAATAGCTGGATTCCGTTTGGAAATACTTTTTTATTTTCAAGTCATATGGTGTTTGTGATATGTTATTCACATTTCTTTCCAACGCCAAAATTTTACGAACCATACTAATATTTTGAACAACTCTATAGTCTTAATATCATAGCTCCCTCACAGTTTGAGTTCAAAATTTCATTACGATTGAAATAACTTTCCCTTAAGTAGTATACTACTGAGAAAGTTACAATAACTTTATCTCTATTTAAAAGATAGAAATATTAAAATGAGTGTGTTCCAGGATGTTTTGTTAACAAAAAGTTCACAAAATATAAAGAGATTTCCAAATGCGTAGCTACATTAATATAATTATTTCATTGCATTGTTAACTTTTAATTCAAAAGTATGCCATGCAATAATAAAGGGGGTATCTGTGAGTTTTTGTCGACTAACAGACATAACATACTTTCCCAAATGAAAATAAATAAGGCAAATTATGATGTGTCCTGTACCGTTGTGGAGAAAAGGTCGAGAAAGGCATTTATGTAACAAAAGAAACGCCGCAACAAACAGAAACCAATTTCGACAAATTAATTTAATTCAAATGCTTTTTCGTTTAAGTTGCCATTTTTGGGGTATTTTTTTTTTTGGTTTGCCTTTCACTTTTTGTCAAAAAAGCGAATGGAAAGTAAACAGAAGGAAAATAAAAGGAACTCACTCACATCAATAGTAGATTTGTGTTGCCTTCATGTAGATTTATCGTTTGTGATTTCTTTTACATATATCCTTTCTTCGATGTGGAATTCAATTAGGGCCACGAGAAAGGAAGCACTGCCATTAACAAAATAAAAATGATTTGCCCGAGTTTTAGATTTTATGCCGCATTAGAGAGTGGCTCCATAGGGAAAGGGGCAAGTTTTTTTTTTTTCTAAATTAGCTGAGCAGTCATAGAAAGTACTATATTTGGTTTAGATTGAGATTGGCAATCTGTGCAATCAGCTTTTGATGGCTGATTAGACTGAAATCATATTTTGTTGTTGTTGAATTTTTTAGGTTTATTGTATGTTGGTAGCAAAAATAAAAGTGGGGATCATTAGAAAAGGATGGTTTGGTGCAGTAGGAGTGGATTTGAAATGAAGGTAGGTAGCTACTCAAAGGAAACAGTCTAATGGTGAATTTTTGAAGTTGGCATCCGTTTACCCAATCCTATGGGTTTTATTTGTTTTACTTCATTTATTTATAGTTTCAAAAGGTTTTTATTATGAAGTATGCACTTGTATTTTGTATTTATTCAATTAATTTATCAACTTTTGTTCAGGCTTAGGATGGTTCATTGCATTAAGTGTTGGAATAAACTTAAAAGGTTAATAACTTCAAGGGGAGTTTGAAAAGAGTCCCTATGTTCAAAAATTCGCATAAAAGAATTATTTCTCCACAGGGAAAAAAACTGTCTGGACGAATTAAAGGGAAAAATTGTGAATTTACGTATAAACAGGGTAAGCGTTTAGAAATTTCAAGAATACTTCAAGCGTGGATTTAAGTATTTATACTATCACCATATACTAAGGCTTGTACATATAAATTGAAGACAAATTGCGTAGCATAGGTTAACATCGAAATACCTATCTAAAATTGATCTATATGTTAATTACAAACACCTGGTTGTAGTTTTGCTATACATTTTTATGCAGTTCTTAAACGTTATTACACCACTAATTACTGTTAATTATAAAATAATTTGCAATGACAGCAGTGACACAATTCGAAAGAAAATATTTCAGTTATCACCTGAAGAGCTTGTTAAACTTTATCCCAGCATATATATCAAAGGTTAATTTTTAGTCCTGCAGATTTATTAATGTCCAGTGTTCGTATGTCTTTGGACTAGTTTTCCCCTTTTTCCCTCCTTGTTCGACCGAAATTCCCATGATTCTACAATGATATATTTAACAGTGGTACAATTCATGAATAAACAAATAAAAGGATCATAATCCACTAAAATGAACAACTCAGTAAGAGAAAAAAACAGAAAGAGTGAACAAAAATAGAACACAATTCAAAAATTGTCAACTGTAATTTTTTTCACGATCTCATACCCTTTCTGCCAAATCATACAAGGTACTGCTATGAGTTTACAGAATTTTGATGGGCCCAATTTTATATATATTACATAAGGTTAAAAGATAAAAAAAAATTTGGGCAAATGGAATTTCCCACAAAATTGCATTTCAGAACTACTTTTTCCCTTTTTCCCACGATGTGGTTTTTCCCATCAAAGTTCCCACAAAAAAGTAAATTTTTTCACGACTTACTAAAACTGACCCTGTCTTTCAAGCACATATCTTTTAAGAAAAAGAGTTAAAGGTGCTACCTTGTGAATATGTTCAGATAGGCAGACTGCTATTAAAGCGTACTCTGCCTACTAAGCAAACTGAATAGGTTTAGTAGATGGAAATCTGTTACTGTTAGAATATTCAGGGTCAAGTCAAATGATTGAGCTTTTACGTCTCCAATATACTGAATAATGGCATTATCTCGCATCATGCGGACATTCAAAGCTGTTGATCGACTGTCCAAGAAAGAGGTATCTTAGGATCCTTAACATGCACTGTCACCGGTTTCAGTCCTCTCAACGAGCATCTCCAATACCTTTGTGAATGCTGTCTGGAAAATGAGAAAAAGGCATCGCACTTTATCTGTGAGTGTCCGGCTTTTGCAAGAACCGGACTGGCTTTTCCTCTGTGAAGCTGACCTGAATCAGATTGAATTATCCAACCTCCTTCGCCTTGCCAAAAGTACTGGCAGTTTTAGTAATCCGTTGTGAACTAAAAGTTATGTGGTAAGTTTGGGCAGCCTGTGCTGTAGTACAATGGACCTAGGTCTAAATCCTCGTTGTCTTCGGACATTACAAAATACAATGTGCCGTTTCTGAGATTTTTTGATATTTATTGAATAAAAACTAACTCAAAATTGATAGAATCAAAACAAAATTTAATGATATGATGCTCATATAGTGACAAAGTTTCTAATAAGGCATTCATATAAATATAACAAATTTGTTACACAAAAGCTGGAAACGTCGCTTATTCCTGAAGAAATGACAACAAAACTCGTGTTCAAGTTTATGAACAATGTATTGCTTCAATATTCCATTTACACTTGTTGCAATTGTTTTATAATACTTGAGTTGTCAAAGTTGTCTTTAAGATTGTTGGATGCACTTGCACTTTATCAAACATTTGAAATGACGAAGGCGAAAAATAGATTGAAACTATTTATTTGCAAAAAAAAACATTACCCATTTTACTTTATAGGATCTCGACATTTTACAGACCACTCCATGAAAACAATTATTCGCGTAATGTATGTAAATAGTCCACAAACTCAGTTTGAACAATCTTTCAAGGGTGCTTCCTTGTTTTGATAAGAGAAAAAAGTAGCTCCAATGACTTCGCCCTTTTTTTCGATTGCTCTTCTTAGAGATTTAACCGAAACAATTGTCTATACCTATATTTTATCATTCATACGTTTTAAAGTAATGTCCGTAATTAAGACCGCGGGCACAGTTACGCATTTAAGAAAAAAAAAAACATTTTGTTCTTGGTTTTATTTTAATATTACTGCCTAGAGCTGTAGACAAGAATGTACGGAAATGTATAAAATTCAAGTTAATGAATTTTATCCGTCAAGTTCGCATCTGTTTCTATAAGCTCATCGTCGTGTTGGTCGTTTTGACAAGAAGTGATTCGCTGACAGTGGCGTAATTATGTTGATGTGGTTGATGGGTGAGAGTTTATTTACGGAATATGCACAATGTAGACTGGCAAATAATGTTTTAGGGTCTATAAAGATATATATATGTAACATATTTACAATATAATCACCACCCCAATGAACAAAAAAATTAATTCAAAGAAATATGTCCTATAATATTGTCCTGACTGACATAGAAATGCACAGTCCAAGCCGTAGGCGCGCATAGAAAGAATTATTAGGTTTATTAATTATAAACCCATTCTAACCCACAATTCCTTTGGCAGGACTTTTTTGTGCTGTTGGAAAAAACGATCCATTAGTCATAATCGATTTGCATTTTTACATGTTGATAGAAAAGAAGGAGCATATTTTTTTGCGTATCGTAAACCCTTGTGGGTGCAGTGACTTAGTGGTTAAATGCGTTGGACTACTAAGTGAGAGGTAGCTGAATAAAATCCCGACCGGTACCACCTGAAAGTTTTTATTCGCTGCCCCACCTCTTGCGAACGTCTGACAAACATCCAACAGTTAAAACTGTCATAAAAAGCTTCTCAAAAATTACTTGCCGTTCGGAGTCAGCATTAAACTGTAGGTCATTGATTATTATTGCCAAAAATTGACTCCGTTAGTCGATTCAAAGAGAGAACGGCAGCTACTATTGCCTCTGTGACTACTATTACTTTTACGTCGGATTCACTTAAACTGGAGGGTAAACAATTTTATAAAAGAGAAAACATTTGCACCGAAAACGTAAAAAAAATTATGGCATAAAATTATTATTTTTCTTAAAAGAAAATACTGAAGACCGGCCGGACATTGCATAGAAGAGATTCCTTTAAAAAAAGATATTCATACGCCTGGGATATAATTCGCTTTGAATCTAGGACTTTGCTATTATATACACTTCACTTTTTAATAAAAATTACTCGGGTTATTTTTTAAGACTTAAGTCGATAATTAATTGGGAGCTATATCAACTAGAATTTACAATGCATTTACATGTTACAACTAGTTCATAAGACTCATAAACGTGTGGAAATCATAAAAATACATATAGCTAAATGAAATAATTATGTTATGAATGCTTTTAATCCCAAAAATCTACATAGTTAGTGCTTGTGTTTATATTTTGCCAGGTATATACACATAGCTATGCTATTGTTCGTTCTTATAGAATGGAGTTCCTGTTAATATAGATTATAAATGAAATCAGCTTTGAATTTGTTGTAATACTCCCAACATATTTTTATGCCACCATAATTCCAAACTACCTTTTAATACAGCTTATTCGAAACAAAAAGGCATTTGGAGAGGATTACAACTAAATGCAAAATTATTTGGGCAGGTGTATAAATGCTTTCAGCATGTTTTAGATACAATGTGTTTATTTGGTTGTTGTCGGTATTTGATTATTGACATTATATTTTATATGCTTCGTATTTGCTTGCATTTTAAGACGCATTTTCATCAGAGTGTTGGAATCATATTAGCACCAAAAGTGATGTTGGATAAATTGCAGACTGAAATTTCGAATATATCATCGCCTGTCTATTTCAATCGCATGTCTACTTTTAAGCAGGTTTTCAAGAAGGAGAAAAAACAACTGATTTGGAGACTGATATCAGCTGGTTTTATTATATACAAACTTACGCATTTCTGTTAATAGGTAAACTTAAAGATACGAAGTTACAGTATTAAGAAATGTGAAAAAGGGTGTTACTATAAATTTGAACAATAACTAGCTTGAATTTAACGTAGAAAAAAGTTCTAGGTAAACTCTCAACACAAGTAGAGATAAGGAGAAACATTTCCATAGAAAATAGCTACTACTAATGTTTTGGAAAATATAACCGTGCAGAGTTCTCGACGATAAGCAGAAAAAGTTAATTAAAGGCTATTGTGAAGCAAAGATTCTTCGATGGATAATTGGTCCTATGTACGAGAGGACCTTCACATCAAGATGTAGGTATTTTGTATGAGTACAAAAGTCCCGATAACAGCGACGGCTTCACTAAAATTACCTCTTAAAAACTAAAAAAAGGTACGCATTTGTTTTTCGTACAAATACACGGGGCTATTATATATAGCAAAGCATTCGGTCAATTGCATTTCGAATGGTTAAATAGAACAACCACGAACAATGAAGGGCTATAACTGCTTTATGGCTTTTTCCGGCCAATCATCTAATTTCTGTGTGTGGTGCTGGTCTATATGTTTGTAGAAATCAGACATAAAGACGAGACGACATCTGCACTAACAGATAACAGGACCAAACTTGCACGTACACCAAACACCAACGAAGACGCGCATTCAACTAGTACTAAACAAGTACACATGACAGGACGAGAACGACGACGAACATGGACGAAAGTCCCATAATTTTCGCACAATCATATATTTAAATAATTGTAAATTAAAACCGAATCAAAACATAAGGATAGGCTACAGTCCGCTTGGGGCGAACAGTATGATACCCTATCCATATTGCTATATGATGGATAGCATTTCATTTCATTCTATTAAATTTAAAAAAAAAATATGTGTTTTTCGAAAAAAAGCCCCCAAAAAGTGGGCGTGGCTAAAACTTTGTGTAGGCGATATGTTGGAAAAAATATTGGCTAAATATCTTGTTAAACATTTCTTTCGCTTTTTATAAAAATTTTCGAAGAAACAGCATTTTAGTGAAAAACGCTCACAAAAAGTAGGTGTGGCCAAAAATGTATATAACAGACTTATAAAGGAGGGCAGTACCTACATATCTTGTGAAGGTTGTAACACTCTATCTCTCTAAGTTTAGCTTTAAAACGGTTTTTCTAAATTGTGGTCGTGGCAGTGGGCGCATTCAAAAATTGTTTACACTTAACCATTTTGGAGCCCTAGGGAATATGTGGTTTAAGCTTCCTACCTTAATTTTAAAGGCCTAAAAATTGCGTACGGACGGACGGACATTGCTAAATAGTCTTAAGATTTGGTCCTGATCATTAATATATATACTTTTATGGGTCTACTACGAATATTATGGGGTGTTACAAACTATGTGTCAAAATTCAAAATGTTTTTAATACTCGTTATCAACTAGTTGATACATTATGTAGTATTTGAAACAGTTGCTTTATATCAAGAAAGACCCATGTTTCTGTAATTTTTGAAATCTCCCTCTAAAAACCTTCTACTTTTAAGTTTTTCAACGACAATTTTTTGTCACTTGAAATTGATACAGCTAATTTTCGCCACACATTCTCAACTTCAAATATGTCACAATCTTCTTCCTTTTCTGCCAAAAATCATCGATAGCTATATGGATAACGTCCTAGAAATTTGATTAAATACACATAAAAATACACAGGATAAAAAAAATTTGGGCAAATGGAATTTCCCCATAATTGCATTTCAGAACTTTTCCCACAAGACGATTTTTAACATCAAAATTCCCACAAAAAAGTTAATTTCCCAAGACTTACCAATACTGACTGTGATAAGTCGATCCTTACCCACGAGTGCGAATGGACCGTTATCCGCAACACTGTTTTTTAACTTGAGGAAACTTATAATTCAATCACTTATAAAATAATAAAAAGTTTAGTCATCAAAACAAACTGAATAATAAAATTAAATTCTGTGTTGTTTCGTTTTTGGAACTTCACTTACAATTAGACCAGCGATTTCGACAAGCAAGCGCACACACTATACACAACGCCATCGAAGCCACAAGTTCAGGTCGGTCTGTATGTAAAAAGTATGTGTTCTCAAAAACGCCACTTACAATTTTAGTCTAAATCTTGCATTTTATTAAAATTAATTTCCAAATGTGTCAGAAACATATAAACCAGGTTTACTTCAATACTAGCTGTAGGGAGAAAGCAGATAATAAACTCTTTATTGCTGCTATTTTTCGGTTGAAAAAATATTTTAAACCCTGTGTACAATGTCTTGCAATATTCTACACAGAGTTCTTTCACACATTTTTGGGGTGTTTGATTTATTTCGAATTGGAATTAAATTTCAAGAAGATACTAAAAATATAATTATAGACGAAACTAGATTTTATAGGTTTAACTATCAAATATGTACCCGGGTACCCTCGTATTGACATGAGAGTAAAGAAAATGAAGAGTCATATGGTTTTCACCTCAAGCAAACCGTAGCACTTCCATTAAATTAATGCTACAAAATTGAATCATTTCTCATTAAATCAAAATTTATAATCTAACATTTACTTTGAAAGAAGGAAAATGCATAATGAATTTTTAATCATACATGCACTTCAAGTTGTATTCTATTCTATGTCGTATTTTATTGTTCAAAGCACTCAGAAGTATTTAACTAATTATGAAAGTGTACATATTATTTACATATATCATCGGAAAATTTTATATAAGTAAATATATATCAAAGGAAAGTCGAAATTAAATTCTCTGCATGTTCTTTTTGGTGTGTTCACATTTTACTTTCAAGTTTTTAATCAGTTTTACCAAGTTAATCAGTCGTTTGTACGAGAAACCCTTGCATTTCTATTCAAATGAATAAATGAATTAACGAATGAACAACTTACAGACTCAAAGGTTCATACGGTGTCCGTATCAGTGTTCGCAATGACAAAGTTTTCAATGCATTCAGAAAAAGTTTTTACTCTTACTATGTGGTCGATTTATTATTTATCCTAATACGGATGTAACAAGGACGTATAGGAGTAGGTGCTGTACCGATTTTGTTGCTGAGAGACTTGAAATCACAAAACGTGGAAACCAAACTCTATGTTTGACATGGTTGGATTGATGATGGTTTTAACATTTTTTCGACATGTATAGCTTGTTGACGTTGAAGTTGGATATGTTTGCATGACATAGATCCTAGTGAAGTGCGTAATAGATCGCTTACAATCCTTATGGAAGATGGGTCAAACCACCTTTGATATTAATTATGAATCAACTATGGTCGAGAGTCGGTTGCACTATGAATTATGAATGCAACTGCATGCAGGTGTTGTGAGGGAGAGATCAGCATCTGAAATGTTGACAAGCCACCAATACATAATTCTCTCACGTAGACATATGTAGAACAAGACATGCGGTTTAAAGTGGGGAATACTAATTATAACAATCGCAGGTGTATATTTTGGGTTATTTATTCAGAACGCCATATTGAATAAGCGGTTATAAATATTCAGGTACTGTTGTACATACAGAATCTCGAACAATGAAATTGTATGATTTTAATCCAAATAAACTTGATTTTGGAGGAGCAAAATATCTAATGGCATTAAAGGCATATGCAGGACTTAAAGCCTAGCTTCTCCGAGGCTTTTGTGCATAAAGAAAATATATTTTTAAAATATATAAAAAGAAGGTTCTAAAGCGAACATTTTAAAATTTTTTATGACAAGTTCTTATCTTGGATTTAAAGGTGAACTCTCGCTTAGTGGCGTATTTTTAAACTACTAAATCCATAAAATTTAATAAAAAATATGTCCTCACCATATGTCCATAATGTATATGGTAGAACTAAATATAACCACTTTAAAGTGCTCTAATGAATAATATTGATTGACTGACTGAATCTATCAAAACTTTCTGTATACATAGATTTGTACATCAATAGTTGATCGCCTTAGGAACTAAATCAAATCAAAGGATAGTCCATGTAATAAATCCTCTGTATTATTCATACAACAAATATATACCAAATACCCATCTCTCCCTCACAAATAACATAAATCTACAATTATTTTGTAGAAAAGCTTGTTCACTATATCAACTTCACAAGAAGCCAATACTAACATAGATACGTACCTACATATAATAGTTAAAAGCACTCAAGGGATGGTAACAGAAGAATTTCAAAGTAAGATGATAAAGTCATAAAATCCGCAAAGCGAGACTCCGTGAATTCGATATTCTTTCAAATCAAATAAATAAATGTATTACTTGTCTGAATTGGAGCAAAGCAAGTTTCGATATTGATTTAATTTACAGCATTTGATTTGTTCGATTTATTGCAGTGACAACGAGCGGTGAGACTCTCCCATGTTTGAAGTACTATGAAGTAAATGCTTTGATTGAATAAGTGCTTTGAGGGCTCTTAGGGATAAGTTATAACACCTAAAGAATGCTCGTCAACCTATGCACAATTAAGCTTAACCGACCACCCACATTCACCTGTGAAGCCACTTACGTGTACATACATTAGCTCCAAAGGTCACATGACGACTTTGAATGATATTTTGACAGATGTCCTCATTAAAGTAGATCGTAATTATGTTATGGAAGAATCAAGAACCAAACTGCCAAACCCTTACCCCAAAGTACTGATTGCTCTGTGGATTAACTTTAAGGCGTTAGAGGTATTGTTTCGGTTTCTATGGCAGCAGGCAGTAATAATTTCAAATAAAAGGATGTTTTTGTTGAAAGATAGGAAAAGGGGCTTAGGGCTGAGCATGAAGGCCGGTGCAGAGCTTCACTGAATATTCAATATGCTTGCAAAATGGATAATACAGTTCAAGCAAAACACAAACACTTGGTCATTCACATAACACTTATGCTTTTCCCTTGCCCTTGCCTCCCTGAAGCGTACGCAGGGTATTTCCAAAACGAACGTACTCATCCTTATGCATTCATTTATGTAGACGCAAAATGGGACGTGACATGAAAACATATGTCACTCAATGTGAGTTAAATTGCAGAAATGGTTTATCCTTTCACCAGGATGGTGTAGTTTGAAACATCATGATGGGGGACAGAGACAGTGAGCCTTATGAACATGTACATATATTTAGATATACGGCCGGAAGGATGGATGTTTCTTATTACATGAGCGGCTTTAAACCATGTTTAGATGTGATCCTTCTATTATTATTTCATTTGAAATTATTTGCTACCATTGAGGAGACCGGTGTAGTTTGTTATGCTGTCCTGCGGGACACAAGATTTGATGCTGTCAGGATAATATTATTTACGGTCCCTTCACTTTATATTTTATGTGAAAATTCTTAAAGAGCTTACAGTTTTGCATTATTCGTGAATTCGAAGATTACTTCGTATCTTAATGTTTAGACGAATGTGTCTTATTTCAATGATTTTTTATTGCCCGTTATTATGGTGAAAGTTACTGGGGTTTTTAAAAATAAAACGATCAAACAAAGGATCGTGCAGCTTCAATGGGTAACCGGACACCGCTACAAGGCCTCTCATTTCTTCAGTCTTCAAGCTGGGTTGCGTAGGAGTTAGTAAATAAGCCCTTATTATATTTTCCCCTTCCTTAAAGGGGAAGGGATACCTGCATTTACATTTTTTTAAATGCCTTTAATTTTAAAAATAAATAATCCATTATTTTACATGCAGAGTAGAAATATAAATAAACTGAATACACGTTTAAGAATATTTTAATTTTCTTCCAATTACCGCTTTCTTAAAGAGCCCGCAGGAGACTTCCACCTTCTTCAAGACTATATGACTAATTTAAAGCGTGGTATCACAAAAACCTTCTCGAGCTCAACATTGATAAATTCAAAGTGATCAGTGGTATAGGTGCAAACGCTTAAAATCGCCGTAAGGTGGGCGACGTTCTCTAAATACATCAGGTTCTGAAACGGAATATAGAATGTCCCAACTACGGTTTAAATGAACCCGTTTGTAGTATGCTGCGCTTAGCTAACAGTTTTGAATTACATCATATCAAACAAACAACAATTTTCTTTCCGTTCTATCCCTAACTCATCCAACAAATTATATGTCCATTTGCATGAGCCTTAAGTTGAGTTTTTAGGAATTCTTTATATATAAGTTTAACTTAAGCTTTAAATAAGCTCAAGAATTATAGCATTAATGCTTAAAATATAAAATGACTTTATGAAGGTAGTAAGGGTGCCATTAAAAATAAAATTTTCAACACTTATCAGCCAATTACATATTTTTTATTTCAACGTATGCATTATATATATATATGTATTATATATGTATTATTTCAAATCAATTTGTTGTTGTTTCTCACGCGTGCATAAGATCAACAATCAACATATTTTTTCGATTATAAGATGATGGTAAGGAATGGTAAGTATTGGAGCCTGGAAATTATTTCTACTCGGAAGAAAATTTAAGGCTTTTTCTTTCATTTGAGAAATTTCTTAAGTCTACATAACATTAATTTGCCGGCCAGGGACCTTCGCCAATTCTTAACATTATCTAATAGCAATTTATAACATTATCTTCGCCCAAAATTAACATTATTTGCTCAGAAAATGAAGCTCTAGATGAAGTTCCTGCTGAAAGTAGTTGAATATGGAATTTCAAGAAGGGCACATCTCTAACTTTTTGACAAACTCACTTTTTCATAAAATTGTAATCTACAATCTAAAAGTCACATATCAACGAGATGTACCACATAAATAAGAATTACATTTCTCAAGAAACAACCGAAAGCGAGCCAGCAGAAGATTTTTAAAGAATTGCTGACACTTAATTATATTTAATACTTAATTTTTATATATCACTTTCGACGACCATAATAAAATTCGAACACCATAAACATTGTCTTTATCTCTAAATTAAGTTTACTCAATATAGTAAACTTCAAAAATTTTTGTAATTTTTCACTACTAGCTGACCCCAATATAATAATTGTTTTTTTCAATTCCTGAACATTTTCCAGTTTCCATACATGTGCCCTTTTCGAAATTGCATAATCATTTATAGATTTATTTTTATTAAAATGGTCAGGGTACATCAAAGTGGACCTTAGATAAAATTAAGTGCAGATTGGAAATAGACTCTTACAACAAACCATTCGCATTATTCAATAAAAGTCAGTGGATTATATATCACCAAACATCCTTAGTATATAAAAACGCACGCTTAAAGCCTAAAGTGTGAATTAAGATCTTTATACTTAAAAGTATGAAAATTGTGAATAAACGCGAATAAAGGCGACTTTTAATAAGTGGTCATTTCAACGAAGTTTGTCATTCACACCAGTGGATCACCAGTGGATCTGAGGAAACAAAGGAAGATTCCCCTTTTTTTGGGACTGGCTGGACAAATATTGTGTTCAATCTTCTCGGAAAGAGTCCTAAAGAATAGGACAGATAGAAAAACTTACGCAGGGGTTTTGCCAGCGTGGAAGAATACCTATTCAGAACGATAGGGGAAATACCATCTTGACTAGCAGATTTATGTATGTTGAGATCTCGAGTACATTGGAAGTCAAAGCACAATCTGGGAGCGCTGAGCTAGCCGCAAAATGAGCAGCAAGCCGATTGGCTTAGGCTGAAGACTTGACAGCTGGAATGTCATTGTAAATGTGTGTCGGGATAGATGACGATGCCGAATTTTTAATATTCTTGACAAACGACCAAAAGTTTTTACTACCGTCGGGACTTGTCGTATTTTTTGCCCCAACTTTTGGTCGTAGGAGAATTTGACGCGATTAATGTGGGCATTGCAGTAATTTCTGGCTCATTTGAACTTTTTTCGGTTTTCCTCAGTTGGGTTGGCCTTAAAAGACCGAAAACTTACCTCGTTAGACCTGATTGCTTCTTTACAGCTCAAGTCATACCACGCGTTTTCCTAATGGGTCAAATTATTAACCTCAGCGATCTCGACATACCTTTGTCGTTGTCTGTCTAGAAATTCGAAGCCAACTTGAATTGTGTATATTGAAATCGCTCACAATAACGATTTTAGTACGAGGATATGGGTTACTATTCTGGTGATGGAATCAGACAGTGCATCAAACTCATTATAAGTCGAATGCCTGTCCTGGTTAGGGCTTCTGTAAATAAAGCAGTAATGAATTAATTGCCTACGGACAGGGAATTTTAGCCAAATAAAATTAAATTCCGAATTGGAACACTGACCCTATTGAGGTAGACTACGTATATAAACGGTTATACCCAGGCAGACTAAACTCAGTTAAATCTGAATCAATGCTGATCTGAGTTTCACCAAGTGCCAAAACAGCTGGCTTATAGTGATTAGTGTGGGCGTACAGTGAAATAAAATTCGTCCTCAATATTGCGCATGTCTACCCTAAAATTCCTACACATAACAGAAAACAAAGACAAACGACTCAACTCCGAGGCTAACTAAGCAGGGCCGTGCCATGTTCATCTTGGCGTCAGCCCTCCAAAACAAATCACTGTAGGTATTATGCCCATATTTAGGTCTACCAACAAAATCTAAAAACACGACCCGCTATTCGCCAGATGATACCTTACCCAACCATAGCAAGTGCACGCATTAAAATACGACACTTGCTATTGCTAAGCAAACCAGCAGCAAGATTGCCCACCTTGAAGATACTCTTCGCATTTGTTGTACACGCATGATTCAAACTATAAAAAGAACTGTCCCAAGATCATAGTTGTAATTTCTCCCATTATGAGGCAAAATGAAAAAAAGGTATGAATTATTAGTTTTTATTTTGAGGACCTCGATAGAATTTTGTAATCATGTCTGGACTACACTTAAAATTATTTGCCGACTCTTTTATAAGACCAAATGCGTAGGTCTCGACTGAGTTAATACCAGTGGGAGTATTTCCTTTAAATATAGTTTCCCACGAAATATTTCTATTTTCTTTGCAATGAAAGCAATCTGTCATTGCAATCCGAAACAATAAAGTAAGCCGCTGTAAAGAAATAAATATATATTTTCTAATTTCTTTTAATAAGGGCTATGCCGGGCATTCAGCTAGTATTGTATATTTATCGATCGTTGCTAGGAAATTATTTCCATCACAAGTTTCAATCCCTTTTTCAAAGTACTCTTTAACTGATTCAACTCACATCAATCTGAAATTTAGTATTAACCTGAACCTTGTGTCACCTTTGAAAAGTCAACTTTTTGTTACGAACTTGCCATGCCCAATGTCATTTAGGTTACTATACCTTATGCTCATCTTGTGCCAAATCAATTCCCAAATGTTTTGTATAGTCCCCACCATGCAGACAACCAACTCAATAGAATTCCACACGTGGGCGGTGGTCTGGTGAAGTATCGCCATTAAAATCACCCCAAAAAAAAATCTATTTTTAATATGACCAAAGAAATAAATTACGGTCGGGAAAATTGACAACATGTTGATGTTGTCGATGTGATTTCAATTGGGTCTCGTGTTTGTTAGTCGAAGGGACGTAAACCAATAACACATCCACACATTTACCAGTCACATTGTCCTTTACACAGATCTAGTCAAACCAAAACGATACCTGTGTCCACATATTCTTGTTCACAATGAAGTGATATAAAACATTTTAACAAAACAAAATCAAAAGTAAATTTGTTATACCCGACTGCGACCGGGAAAAAAGGGTGAACATTTCATTCGTTTGTCCGAATTTTTATTTATTCTTTGCTGACCCTTTTTTTTATTTAAGCATCGCCCTGTGGTCATTATAAAAAGATTTATCTCAACCCACCGGAAAAAGTTGGAAGAAAATTAACAACAGATTTACCCAAACTCAGGAGAATTGAAAAGGAATCAGAACCCTTCAGTTCTATACTTTCCAGCAAGGTCGTCCTTTGGGATATAACGAATTATACATGGAAGGGTAGAAAAGTGTCACAGTTTGTAGGTAGGTGCTGCGTGTAACATGTTGGGATTATGGTAGTATGTACATGATGTTAATATGATAGGACTTATCATCGTAAGCAGTTGAGTCTTCTTCGATTAGATTGGAAATCTTTTTTGCTATCGAAAATGTTAAAAGGTTTAAGCTTTACCGCTCAAATTGGGCTTAATTTCTTTTTGTGGAAAATCCATCATGATTGATTCAATAAACTGAGATTTGGTGGAGTAATAAATATGGCCCTATAGCTTTGCTAGAAAATCCTTTTTATGATCCTTATTTATGATATGTGCGGGAAGTATAGCAACACTAAGTGATTTTGGAGAAAATATGGGCCGAGAGATGATTATCTTGGAAGAACATTCATTTTTCGAAGACTTTGTGTAAACGGCTTTAAGGACAGTTTATTATTTGACAACAAATAAAGTTCACAAAAAAGTCTGCTTAGCTTTAGTCAGCAAAATGTTGCAGTGGCACATAAAAAAGAAATCTTGATAAAATATACATATATATAATTATATTTTCGTGAGGAAAGAAATGGATTGGGCTAGAACCAATAAAAATATCTGTTAATCTGTTAAAGCAATTTTAATTAAATTATTATATTGGACGCATCTGTTTAAATAAATATAAACAATAATTTAATGAAGATTGCAAAATAATTTGTATGATGTTAACATTTTCCATAAAAAAAAAAAAACTAAATGTTACTCCCTTTTAGTGAATTTGGTCTAACATCAATTGTGTTTAATTTTACACTTTCAGTTGTGGCGCGTATTGCGCTGGAGATGGCAAATACCTTCCGAAATGCAGCTAAATAAAATTTGTTTTTTTTTTATATTTTTCTTAAAACCTTGTTGTACGGTTAATAACGATTACATTTTTTTGTAAATATTAATTATTAAATGACCTGCCTCTTTTACCAGCAGAGCTTAAATAATAAGTTATATTATTCTAATATGTATATTTTTAAATAAAGAATAATGGTTTCGTTTATTTGCAGTCTTACAAATTGAGATATAGTTTTACTTCGCCTTAATTTGCTGTCAAATAAAAATTGCTGATGTTTACTCAACTTTCGTTTACGCAAATGCACAGAATTCGTCATTCATTGTATTTTTGTCTTAATTTAATGTTAATAGGTTTCAAAAGTTAAAATCCTTTTATCTTTTTAAATGCTATATGTTTTTTGACACCAGCTCAATATTTTGCGCAGTAAGCCCTCCTCACAGTGAGGCCTCTGTTGCATTTTCTAATTTCTAATTGTGTACTCCTTAAATAATTTGTACTCCTGAAATTTTTCGTTGTACCTGGTCTATAGTTGAATACCTATTCCTAAATTCTTTTCCTTTTTTCAGAATTTCTCCTAAAATAAGATCGAATCCAAGGGATTTTTTCACGTTTCTATTTTCTTTAATTTCTTTGGCTTATTCACTGTATGAGTGGCTTTCCTTAATTGAACCCAAAATTATAAACTCTGTAATAATATGCTTAAGTACACAGTTGAAAAGAGATGGTAATTTAATTAAGGTATATCAAGGTGACAAAGGAGAATCTAATTAAAATTGAATTAACAAACACACATAAATTTCACATGGGAAAGAAACAAATAAAAGACAGCATGGGATTCAATAAACATACACTCAAGATACAAAGCAGTCGTGTTATGCTTTCCTCATGAGTCACAAATAATTAAGTCAGAAAAGTTTATACACGAACATTACAAAACCAACAGACGGCAATTTCGTCACATCTGTGGATGTGGTGCCAAATAAAGTTGAATTAATTTTATTTAGGTTTGCTTCTCTAAGTTTGTCGAAGTGAGCAAAAATTAAATAACAACAAATGTGGTAGGTTACATTTGTGTGAGAATAATCAAACAATTAAGGATTCACAACAATTTATTAGAGTATCACCTAAGGTATTGTTTTGGAAAATTGTTTTACAGTGGATTGAACATTGGTGGAAGTATTTTTATTTTTTTGCAAGTAGTTAAATTTCTTTAGTCGTGGATCAAATAATAGTGTCCCAGTGAAGGAGTAAGATCTGGTGGGTAGGTGCCACCGACAAAAACTAAATTTATAAAGGGCTGCTGTTATTTATATCTTAAAAAAAACATTACTGCATATTTCTGAAAAAGAATTTAATAGCGTCAATAAAAGTTATGGTGTCCTTAACTGAAGAGAAGGAAACATTCTATCAGCTTTCTTTATTTGCAAGGCATTTTCCTTATAAATTACTTGTTTCCATTTGTAGTTCATAAGGAATTTGTCAGCGACTAAAGTAAGAATAAAATATTTGTAGAAAGTCCATATAACCTATAAGAAATATGGACGGATATAACGATCGTTTTTGATTGGTCCTTTTACCGTCGTTATAAGTAATGACTGTTGTTGACATTACAAATAGATTTTTTTGTTTTAATTAGATTTTATTGATTCAGAGATATGTTGCGCCTTCTGTAGCGTAATGCGTTTGAAGCTTTTTTTTCATACGTAAGCTGACCTATTCTTCAGTATTTTATAAAATTTACCAATGAGACATACAGTTAAATCACTAAATTTTTAAAATTTTGCCGTTAAGATATGGCAATACTGGACACAGCATAGATACTTGTTGCACTTTTATTATTATTGTTAGATGAACCTTTAAGACCGCGGAAGATTCACAATTACTGTTGGGAAACAAAATTTTGATGCAGGTTGTTTTTTGAAGTGAAAAAAGTTCAGTCTTTAAAAAGGACGAATTCCCTAATGGGGAATTTAACAATTTATTATATACAAAGACACTGTTTTTGTTTGAAAATATCACAGAGCTGGGGAGCTCTCAACATCGGCTTACACCGTAGATGTTTACGGCGTGACTTAGGTTCTTCTCTGTTCGACATGAGCGAGAAGCCTGAATGCAAAGTTTTCAAATGAATAAAATTAAGTTTAAAATTAAGCAAAGTGTATACAATTTTAACATGGAAATTAAGAAAATAATTTGAATACTTCGAAATAATTCTAACTTTGAAACACCATACGGTTCACAAATAACTGGTGAATCTGTACGGTTGGAAAGGGCGCGTTTTTTAACTGTTCTCTTTACTGGACAATGGAAGTAAAAGATGAAACTTGATCAGCTTTTCACTATAAAATAGACGGATGCAAAATAAACTAGATCTTTGATACAATCACTCTACTTATCTGTTTATCCTACCTCTATAAAGGGGTAGCTTCCTGCCAATGATAATATCCTGGGGATGGGGATGAACAAAATTTTCCGCAGCAATCACCAGCGATTAAACAATTTTTCCTTCCACTTTTAAATTTTCTAAATTTGGAACTTTCAAAAAAAAATGTTTTTTTATATGTTTTTTTTTAAAAACTTATTTTCTATTAAATACAAGCCAAATCCGTAAACATTAAAACAAGCACCGGGCAGATAACGGTAACAGCGGCATATTGTTCTCCTAGCTACAGACTGAAACAAAACAATTTTGAATGCCTCTTACGCAAATTCGGAAATAAATTCATAATAGGTGGAGATTTCAACGCTAAGAACAAATCTTGGGGATCAAGATTAACAAATACAAGAGGAAGAGAACTCCTTGAATCTATTAAAAAAACCAATGCTAACTACCATTCAACGGGAAATCCTACTTACTGGCCCACAGATAGGAACAAAATCCCGGATGTTGTCGACTTCTTCATAACTAAAAATATTTCTTCAAATACTACCCAAGTTAAGGAAGGGCCAGATCTTGACTCAGATCACTCATCTGTGCTGCTTACACTTGGTAATAAAATTATAATGAAGGAACACAACCCACGTCTAGTAAACAAACTAACTGACTGGATATATTTCAGATACCTAATAGATGAATGCATCGAACTATCCACAACAATTAATACAATAGAGCAATTAGAAAGCGAAGTACAGTCCTTCACCTTAGCTATACAAAAGGCTGCATGGGCTGCAACGCCTGAACTAAATAGCAAAGTAAAAAGAAACGTGTATCCCAAAGAAGTCTGCGACATTATATCAAAAAAGAGAAGAAGAGCAAACGATGGCAACTGACAAGAGCTCCGAGTGATAAAAATAGACTTAATAGTTTAAACAATAAACTCAGAAAAAAGATAGCAGAATTTAAAAATGCATCGATGGAAAGATACCTTACAAATCTGACAAACGATGCTAGTACACAATACTCACTGTGGAAGGCTACACAAATAATGAAAAGACCAACGTCATACATTCCGCCAGTGAAAAACAGCAGTGGTAACTGGGCTAAAACAAACAAACAAAAGGCGGATCTATTCGCGGAACACCTTGAAAATGTCTTCCAGCCATATGACGATAATGATAATTCCCAACAAATGGAAGAAATGTGTGAAGACGAGAGATCGATTCCAGCAGTAACCTCTAGGGAAATATCCAAAGAAATAAAAGAAAAGATCAACCCGAAAAAAGCTCCGGGATTTGATCTAATAACGGGTGAAATTCTGAAAAAACTGCCTAAAAAAGGTATGAAAAAAATGGCACAGATAATAAATGCAGTGTTCAGACTAAGGTATGTTCCACGTATGTGGAAGGTCGCGGAAGTTATTATGGTACCTAATCCGGGCAAATTGCCCAGTGAAGTAACGTCATATCGGCCGATATCATTGCTGCCAATCCTTTCTAAGCTATTCGAAAAAATCCTTCTAAAACGACTCCATCCGATTCTAGAAGAAAAAACACTGATCCCAAACCATCAGTTCGGGCTTAGAAATAAATATTCAACTAAAGATCAAGTCCACAGACTAACTAATATAATAGAAAAGGCTTTAGAAGAAAAACAAATATGCTCTACCATCTTCCTTGATGTAACACAGGCTTTTGATAAAGTCTGGCACAAAGGATTAGTCCGTAAGCTACAAAAATATCTTCCAAAACAGTACTCTGAAATACTGGAGTCCTATATAATGCAACGATTATTTAGAATTAAACAAGAAGATGAATACTCAGCATCGAAACACATTAAAGCTGGAGTACCGCAAGGAAGTTGCTGGGACCTGTACTATTTCTCCTATACACGAACGACCTACCACAAAATGAAGAAACTACTGTTGCCACTTTTGCAGACGATACTGCTGTACTTGCAGTAGGAAAAACCTTGCAGGAAGTTACCGAAAAATTGCAAAGGACAGTAAATGATATATCTAATTGGACCAACAAATGGCAAATAAAATTAAATGAACTGAAGTCGGTTCATGTTAACTTTACAAATAAACACGTACAACACATACCTGTGTATATAAATAATAAAATGGTTCAGCATTCGAACTCAGCTAAGTACTTAGGCTTGACTTTGGACGCAAAGTTGCGCTGGAAAACTCATGTCAAGAAAAAACGTGATGAACTAAATTTACGATATATTAAAATATATTGGCTCATAGGGAGGTATTCATGCCTCTCAATCCACAATAAACTGCTTTTCTACAAGCAAATATTAAAACTAATTTGGACATATGGCCTCCAATTATGGGGGTGCGCAAGTAAGTCCAACCTTCAAAGCATACAATGCTTCCAAAACAAAGTATTACGCAATATTGTTAATGCGCCGTGGTACGTACGTAACGCTGATCTACATAGGGATTTAAAAATTGAAATGGTAGAGGACGAGGTTCGGAAGGTCGCTAGAAGTCATGAAGTTAGGCTTCGCAACCATGCTAATTTAGAAGTAGTCCAACTACTTAATAATACTAATTTAGTTAGAAGATTACGTAGAGTAAAACCTTTTGAACTAGTTAACTAGGTGAAAAGAAAAGAAATATGTAACAACATAATCACACTAACAAAGTGATAATGAATTAAAAAACAAAAGGCAACAAACCAAAGTTAGTTCCTTAAAACTGTACGTAAGTACATTAGTACATATTAGAACAAAATTGCTGATTAGTCTGACGAATAGGTGCGATTATTGGAAGGATGGTAACACCATGCCTTCCCTGGGTGTTTTTAGTGGGTGTTTCCAGTCCCACACTATCGCAAAGCTCGCATGCGATGTTTTTCAACGATTTTCACCTAGCTACACGCAAAAAAAAAAAAAAAAAATTCTCTATATTCTAATTCTAATTGTGACTACTCGAACTCAAAAACGTTTTATCTCACTGGCGGGCAATCATGAAGTGAGGTAGCCACACTGCCAGACTTCACGATCTTGGGCGAATTCAGCCATCTTTTTCTTCATGACTTTATATATATGTATATACTCACTTGATAGATGCCAGTTTTTACTGCACACCTATTCTCCAATGTTATTTTATGGTTTTTTAAAATGCCGCCCTGTCTTTTTTTGCTGTAGAAGTCCTGATTGCGCCCCCTCTGCCCTTGTTGTAGTTGTCAGAGAATTGAGGGAGTCACATTCAGAGCTCCAATAACTTCTCCTTCGGCTATGATCCACAACCACACCTGAGTCATTCACAATAGTGTTTTCGCTATGTTTGTTTGAAAATACCAGTGATTGCTTGGGTCCGCCTTTATTTCCCCGGCCACACAAATTTTATACCTTGCCTAAGTAGACGAAGAATAAGCTTTTACTACACGCGATCCCTACCTAGCGAGTGAGGTTTCGCGCAGCAAATACAAATGGGAAGGTAAAAGATAGCTTAAAAGTTGTCCTTTACAATTTAAACTTAAAATTTTATCTTATACATTAAGGTTTACAACAAACAGTGTAGATACATTTGGATGGGTAAATTGAATTATTTTTGAATGTGGTTCTTCTTTACACTTTATGTCGTATGTTGACTCTGCTTCATGTACCAGGTTTGGGGTGGGGACACCTGACCATTTAGTTATTTTTGATTGTATGATCACATTAATTACAGATTATAGTTGGGACTAATCGTCCTTCAGAGATTTAGACTGTCCGTCTGGGCTTTTTGGTGAACCTGCTTTTTTCATCTTACAGAAATGTATGATATAGTGCAAGAGATAGATGGAAATAATCCAGAAACTCCCCACGGAAACATCGCTCAAGTAAAATGACGGAGAAAAAGAGTAAAGGCTGACAATTAAAGGAAAGTGGTTGGAAATGGATGGGATGGAGGGAACCAAGGTTTGGTTCGTTAATTATATATACTCATCAGACTCTACAACTTGAATCACATGGAACGCGTTTTTAGTATATATATAATTTGCATACCACCAATATAAAATTATATAGTTTGGTATAGTTACAAAAACTGCAGACAGGTGGCGGTGGTTGTCTAGTTGGTGTAATGTATATACAGAATAAATAACTTAAGCCCATACATAGTATACACGTTAACCCTGCCGCTTTGAACCTTGGAGGCTTATGGGTGGAAAATCCTTTTGGCATAATTTACCTTTCTGGATGACATCCGTAGACATAGGTCTTAGAGGTTGACACACAAAATCGTATTCTTATAATAATTTTCTTGTCTATAAAGTGTTGTGCCTTTCTCCAGTTACTTAACGTCCAGCACTTAGTGCAATAGCCAGTTATTGTATTGGAAATTAACTTGGGACGTTCCTATGAAATAACGTAATAAGGCTTGGAACTGCTCACGTTGGTTATCATATAAACCAAAAGGATGAAAAAGAATCACAACAACATTCGTAAACGAAATCGTTCTTAATAATTTACATACAAAGAGAGGTACAAAAAGAGGTGTATTCTTTTTTGTGATGGCTTAAGCCGAAATGTTTTTTTAAAGAATTAATTCAATTAAAGAGGTTAAACAAATTTTGGAAATTTAAAGAAGCACACTTTGTCACCGTATTATTTCAATCCTACAGAAAGCTCTATATTCCAGAAGTATGGGAATAACTCCCTACAAAACTACATTATCACTTGTTAGGGAAAGAATATAGTAAAATAGATAAGAAATTATAAATATTTATAAGGTGGATAGCTAGTTTCACTGGTTTAGCCGTGATAGGCAGACATTGATTCGCACTTACGTAGGTATTTATATTATTAAGTTTGGATATATTTATTTTGGGGTAGAATGCAGTACTGATTCTTGGTGCGTGATACGCATTGTATGTGCATATATGTAGAGGTATCCTCTATTAGTGAAATAAAACATCAGACTTCAGTCTTTCACTAAAATTTAAACACGCTCGTAAACTCAGAACTCCATTAACATTGGACAGTATCCTTAAGCACACAATATACGAGTATCTTGCAGTCAAGTGAAAACTTATTTCGTTTAAATTATGATGAATTTTAGGTCATCCACGGTAATAAAAATGTATGTCTGCGTCATAAACTTATGCTCTTAGCTCCGACAAAACTTTTATTTTATGCTCACAAAGGAAGTCATTAAATTATAATTATGATCTTTAAACTGAACTCGAAATTGAAATCACGTTTTGTGCATTTCATGTTTTCAGCTAAGACCACAACTAACTTTTAAAATTGTATGGAAAAAAATTTTCTTTGTCATAGGTACATATTAATAGACTTTTACCAGCGATGTGAGCTTAGTAATTCATTGGAGAATTCAATAGCTGACATACGAGAATCTGTACAACCTTGTTTTTTTTTCTTTTCACAATATGTATTAGATTAAAGTAACTTAAACTCTTTGTAGTTTGAAAACTTGATGTGATATTATTATTAACTTGAAATAGTTCAATATGAGTAGTCAATGGAACTGGTGTTAAACTCGAATGTGCTCGGATATTATTGGTATGAAAAAGATAAAATTATTGCAATCGTAATTCAGTTTTGAACTCAAACGAAGATTACGAGAAGTCCGAAAAGCATTATTTTACTTTATCAGTTACAAAGATTTGGGCAGTACTTTTATTTCCTGTCCTATTTAATTATTTCATGCTCCCCAAAATGGGCCACTTATACTTATATATTTATATATTTATTTTTTCCCTCGGTTAGCCAAAAAAAAAAAATTCCAAAACACGCACTTTTGAATAGAAGCAGATAAATCAGAAAAATGAAATAATTTTTCTTTTGCGTCCCTCAAGAGTTGCACTGCTTAACGAGGCAAAAAGCACAAAATTAAAATTTAAAAAGAAATACGTAGCCTGTATGTTTTATTTCCCATCAGTATGTAAAATTTCAGATTATTATAAGATTTAGCTTATTTGGACCCTTAAGATATATTCATGTGGTATATAAAACCCCACCTCAAAAGCATCTTAAGGGTGCATCCAAAAACAAATTTCTCAAACACCTATCCCATATTATTTGGTTTTCTATCAGCCAATTGGACTAACTAAAATCCCCCACAGAGTGGCAGGAGAAGTCCAATTCAAAAATCTTAAATTGTGTCTATAGACTTAGTAATGATATCAAACCGTACAAGTTTTTAACAATGTGCACTGCTGAGTCAGCCAGTCAGTCAGTTTAAAGGTATAGGCAGATAACACTGATCAACCAAATTAAAGTTTATAATTTTCTACTCTGACCGTCTTTAACTTACAGTGGCCGACATAAATCTACGTACGCTTTCTTTAAATTAAGGAATGCTTTCTTAAATTTACGTATAAGTCACATCAGAACATCATAGTATTGAAAAACTTTTTTAGGGTGAAATTAACGAAAATAAAATTGTTATGGTAGCTCTACATAAGGCAGCTAAAAGTGCAGGTTCCTTAAATGAAAAAAGTTTGCTTTTGGACTTCTTTAGAAGTGTAAAATCAGATTCAATAATCAAAATTTTGAAATTTTGTAAGATTAAATTATTCTTATACAAAAAATTGATAAAGAAAAATAGGACTAATACTCACAGAATCAAAGTTTTGTATTGGCCAAAAATGTTTCACTTTTGTCCAAAATGAGTCTTCGTCAGCACTCTCTTCGGCACTATCCTCAGAAACTTCCTCCGTGTGAGTATCCTTATAACCCCCGGTGTACTATCCTCCTGTTACTAATCTTCAAAATCTTCGCGACTTTCATTGCAATCTTCTGAATCTCTCCCATTTACCTCAATTCAATTTCTTCTTCATTGAGCCTGGACATCTAAAAGAAAATGTAAATTAGAAGGCTGAAAGGGCACTTGCAACTATATTGCCACCTATGTACAAAAATATTTAACTTAGCTTGCTGTATATTTCTCCCTGAAATCTTCAAAAATTGCTAAAAAATATATCCAGTTGAATAATAAAAATATATTTTAATAACTACGACACCGTTATCTAATACTTTTACAATATATAAAAAAAGCAGTTAATTCAACGTTTCCACCGGTAACAGTCTTCTCAAAATGGCTGTGCATTCAAATACACGGCTATAATTGAGTGTACCCTACTTCAAGATAGATGTGAGGCAAAGCACTAAAAGGATTTGCTGGCTGTGCTTATTAGTTTTAAAATAAGCGACGTTTTTTTAGGGTGGCAAACATATTGCCATCCACTTAAAAAGGTGTAGTGGGGTCTGCTATCACCCCAACGTAAAGTTAAAGTGAAAATATCCGAATTCGAGTTTTGACTTCTCTAAGTTATATAACATCAGAAATATTTAGTGTAGCTACAAAACCTATTATGAACCCAAAAAACGTTATGATTTTTTCCAGCTTTTCATTTCAAATGCATTTTTCTCCAAAAATTTACTCCATCAAAATGTAACATTATTCCTCTATGAATTTTTTCGAAAAAAAATGTTGGGTTTTGGTAAATGTTTTGAAAAAAATGCGAAAATTTGAAATGAAAAGCTGAAAAACGTATATTATTTAGTTTTACTTAAGGCATCATCATTTTTTTCGGCTTACAAAATTACAAGATACTTTTAACATTTTGTGCGTAATCAAATTAGGTCTATAAAATACTGATGTTCAAAAGTTATTTAACTTATTGTTAGAGCAGTTATACCTCGAAATTGCACATTTTAACTTTAACTGCATATAACTTGCGTTGGGGGGAGAGTAGACCCTACTACCATACAATTTAATTTCCATTGGATTTCTATTAATTTTACCCCAAAAGTCGAATCTAAAGCATTTCAGAAGTATGGTGATTCCACATCTTCCAGGAACTTTAAGTCGCTGTTAACTGTAAGTTAGCTGGTGTATATTGTAATTTGAATGATCTTATCTTTATAATCAAGCTTCATTACTTGTACTTATACTTAAGCCGTGCATTCAACGTTCCGTCTGTTTGTCTGTATGTTTCATCAGAAGGCGGATGACAAAACAATTCGATGGATTCACTTCAAAGTTCGTGCGTAGAATATCTTCACGTTGAGTTTTTCTCGCTTTTTGATTTCAAATAATCTTATAAGCAAAGCTACGTTGCTTATATTTTATTAGCTATAAAGTGATTGATATTTGCAATTAACATTCTTCGACTACGTTCGCATACTTTAAATTGTTATGCACATCCTTAAAAATCCTTACAAATTGAATTAAAAATAATAATAAAAAAAAAAGATATATGTTTTTTGCTTGTAAATCTTTGAGTTGGTTGATACCAATTTAATCAAGTTTTATTTCTTTTGATTATTGAACAAATAAAAATTCGGCCCATTGGAACACATTAGCAGTAGGTCCTTGAAATTTAATTCTTCTTCTATTAGTGTACTCCACTTTAAATAATCCAATTCGTTTTATATTATAAAATAATTTTTTTAACTTCATGGAGCTATATGCGAATTACACCCTGGTACCCCTATTTATAAAAAAGAGAAAATGCCACCACTTTTGTGAAAAGCCTATCTGCGAACAGCATTACGCAATTATCAAGCAACAAATTCTATAAATATAGATTATCTACAAATCAGTAACTAGAGAAAAAGTTTAAATTATATTATGAAACGCAATTTAATTGGTACTTCAAAATTCATAATGAATCAACGGAACTATATTTCCATGAATTAAAATATCTTCCCCCGACTTAAAAACGTTTAGATTAACAAAATTTAGAAAAAATTAAAATTTAATTGTTGTGTTGCTTTTGCCCAACTTTCGTAAATAAATCGCTTTGTCAAACAAAATACATTGCACAACCAGATTTTTCACTTAGGTACAAACAATAAAGTTCAAAATCCATGATGCGCTCCAACTACTTTGTGGCGACTAAAATAATTTGAAAAATGCCCCACAAAATTGCATTGAATTCTCTGCCTCACAGCTAGCAGTTGCATTTAATTTAGTCACCTCCTTGCTCCTCGAATCCATCGGAAGCAGCACATAATGCTCCAGCTAAAAGCAAAGAAAAGCATCATGATGGCGGAGGTTAAGGGTGGTTGAAAGTTTTTACAAACACTGGCTCATAAGTCGGTGACACCAGAAAAGTGCACAGAAATGAAACACCTCTTGGTCCCGACCCCGAACAATGCATTTTAGAATTCATAACCATCCATTGCTTTATCGGCGTTAGTCGCCCCTCGGCTCCTGAGAGGAACTTACGGAACGAAAACTTTCCGAATAATTTCATCTATTGTGAAAGTTTTTAGGCAATTTATCCGATGGTTAGCAGGAATCTGAGCTCTACTACCATGGCCTATTGCTGGGTGGAAACTTTTTTTTCTTATATTTATTTTTAAATTGCAAAGGTACAGTGGAATACAATTCATTGTGAACACTCGGGGATAGAAGGTCTTAAGCGATGTGAAACAGAGTTCTACGACTTTCAATTTGAAATAAAAATATTCATATGCAAATAATTTTAACATGACACCAATCGTAATTTTTCCAATCGTAATAAGACCAATTGCGGCCGCCAACCAAACAAGTATTTAACTAAGTTCATTTTGTCCGCACTCGACTGTAAGTTCTTGGTTTTGTGTTGCTCCTGATGTGACGGGAGAAAGAACAGAAGTTCCTCAAGAGAATTTGTCAAATTCATAAATTACTTATTGCTTGGCAAAAGTTTGCTCCCGTAACCGCGTGTCGGTGAACAGCAAGGGTTAGAACTGCAGTCGACTTCGAGTGTTCCACTTAGACTTTAAATGCGTGGTAGAGTTCTTTATTTAATATTATTTTGAAAGGTTGTGCCATTCAAATTGACCTACATTCTGCATTCACCTATAGAAATCGATTTAAATTTAAAAGCTTAAATGTATGTGCCTTAGAAAGGGGGCAAATAACCAAAGTGCATTTAGGGTTTGTGGGACAAGATATATATTATTACAACACACAGTGACGATTGATTTTATTGAATATATGTACAAATTTGATATGTTAAGTTTTCTAACAAATAAAAGTTATATTGTGAATATAACTGTCTTCAAGAGGGATGTAAATCTGAAATTAAAAAAAACGATCTTTAGTACTTTATTATATAAAGAGACATTAAGCGGGGATATGCCTTAAAAGTTCTTAAATGCGGAGAAGACATTCCAGTCATGGGCCAAATGTTGCTCGTTAAAGATTTACAGACCGTTTTTTAACATTTGAATAGCCTAAGAGTTCTCTTCTAAACTGAAATGTGTATTTTCATCATTATTGAGTCACATTTCTTTTTCTTGCGTAGCATTTTCTCAGCATGCATGCAGCTGCTAAAATGTTCCGTTAACACATAGTCTATGCATTTGCATGACTCATCACTATTTTTAAAGCCATGCGTTCCTGCCTTGCAGTCAGTTTTCAGTGACGCTCTAGTTATAGGCTGCAGCGCTTTTAAATTTGTATATTCTGCTAGCATTTTCGCTTGGGTGCATTCATCATTATACCACAGATTATTTTTCTGGGCCAGCAACAAACTTAACTACGCCTCGTCGCCTAAAACATCAAGGAGTTGATGATGTTGTATGCGATTTTAGTTGGTGTGTGCGCAGCGAAAAATCTCCACTTTGGTCATTTGTAAACTATATTTGGTCATTACTTTTTCACAAACTTAAAAACTACGTTTTTTAGCATTTCATTTCAAAGCAATTTTTTGCATTGAAGGTTATACCTCAAAATCGGACATATTCACTTTAAGTGCAAATTAGTTTAAGTAAGGGTGATAGTTGACCCCACTACCTTACCATTTTATTCTCGTCGGATTGACATTAATTTTACCGTTAAAAATCTTTTCAAATACTGTGATATTCTGATGTGACTTGTACGTATATATAAGAAAGGATACTTCAATTTAAAGTTAGTGCATGTGGCTTATGTCGGCCGGAGTATGCTGAAATAAATGTATTAAATTAATTTTTCTGTGATTTCAACTGTGTATTTCTGACATCAGTTATTTTTGGCTAAAATTGGTCATTTTAATTTTCAACTTTGGACATAAATTCTTTTTTTCAAGTGGCAACCGTGGGTTTGGCACTTCTTTTTATTGGACAGTTCAGCTGCGACCTTAGCCGCAACAAAACGTGGACAGGATCTGCGTTTGCCCTCGGAATGTGTGCAAGTTCAAGATGTTGGATGCGGGCTATATATTGATTGGCACCTGGTATTTTGTGTTTCGCATTTTTTAATTTTAAAGCGTTGCTTTTTGAAAATCGAATAAAACACTCAAATATGCTTCAAATATTCAAAATTATTATTGTAGTCGCTAAATAGGCCTTCGCCATTTACGTTTTAAAGACAACTTCATGTAAATGTTGCCCGCAGCTCCGTTTTAAATGGTGCATTCGGAAAGTCAAATTATGCGTCACTTTTTCGTGCTTTTCCACGAATTACGAATTTTATGTTATGCTGTTAGGCTTCAATCGTGTTCGGCTTGTCCAGATAGACTAACTTTACATAACCCCACAAGAAATAATCAAGAGCCTTTAAATCCCATGATCTTGGCGGCCAACTTGAGCCAGAAATGCGCCTCATCGCTGAACACACTTTTTCGATAAAACAGCGGATTTTCTATTCTAAGGCCCATTCAAACACCAAAAATTAGACCTTGTGTTAGGTCATTCGGCTTCAATTCTTGCCAAAGTTGAATTTTATCCAAATCGACACGTTAAATTTTCCATGTGGTTCAGTAACGCATGCCCAATTAGTGAGAACGGCGACGAATTGACATAGAAGACTTACATTTCATATTCATACATTTAAAACAACATGAACTGATGTTGTAAGCCGATTTTCTTGACCAAGGATTCTTTTTTTTTGCTACATTAGGAACGACACAATCACTGTAGAAGGGAGAAACATAATAAAGAAAATCACGAATTCACATCACGTCCGAAATAAGAAAATTTGATTTATGCGAACACAAAATGTTGTCAATACTCCTATTCAGAGCAGCAAACATGCTGTTCGTGTCCTTTTCTTTTACCAAGATAAATGAAACTTATCAAAAATAGTCTGCCATATTTTTTTCCACCCTTATATTTACTCTTACCCCGATTAAATTCCCGGATAAGATAGTACACAACCGGAAAATATTGAAATAGAGCAGACATTGCATTAACTTGACAAAACACAAGGTTCGTGGTCGGATGTAGGGGTAGGTAGGTACCTAGCGTTAAGGAAAATCAATTCAATTCAATTTCACTCAGATCTACTCTGGGTGAAATTAATGGAAGTAAGATCTATTTTAAATGGACTTCAATTTTCATAAAACAGTCGTCTTCTCCCTCCACTATATCTTCATCCACCCTCAGCCCGCAACCCTGGAAGGATGGAACATCCACTTCACAAATTATCATGAAAATTTTCTCGGATTCTCATTATGTTCAATTTACTTTGAAAGGTAATAAATTTCGCTTCTTCCTGCGGTAAATATTACGCCCGCCCGTCTAAAGTGTGTTCTTTTTTCAATTTCTTTGTGCGTCGCGTTGTCTCTCCTCCTCCGATGAATGTACTGCTGTGCCTTATTCAGTACTGTGTACTGTGCGTCTGATCCTTGGGTTTATCTTACCCTCATCTTGCGGTGGTCGGCATAAACTTAGAAAACGAAATGGAAATCATTTTTGCTTTTATCTACATTAAGGACAACTCAGGATGGTGGCCGGGGTGGCGCGGTGCGGCTCGGCGTTAGGAAAGACGACAGCGACAACGACGACGACACTGCGAATATGAACATGGAAGCAAATTTTCGAAAATTATGTTAATTCTTAAGCTTGAGCTGCATCATCCCACCGCAGAAGCGACACTGTGTCTAACTTAATGCCAGAGAGGATAACGATAAGAGAGCTTGTATGCTTACGTTTCAATACATTTTTTTGATAGGACTCGAAACTCGATTCTCATGTGCGTTAGCAACGTAAATAGAAGTGCGGATGCGGTTGTTTTTCTTATCTAACTTGTCTCATGAAGAACTTACTTTGCTGTGTAATGCTGGAATAGGTCAACTAAGCAACCTTTACGGTGCTAACGATATGATGTTGAAATGGAATGGGATGGATGAAGCTGCAATTAAAGGTTTTTGGTAGCCGAAAGAACAGCGGAACCAAGAAATTGGAGACATTTCGAAGTCATTAATTTTAATGGCGATTTAATGGAGCGAATCTGTTTGGTAGTATATGCTGCATATTGGCATAACTTAGACAGCAATATGAGAATGTAGGTACTTATCCGACGAGGAGGACGCACAGTGGTGCAGAAGATGAAAACATTTTTTTTAAATTTAATAAATTGTGATTTAAGGTATGTTATATTTAACTTTCTAAAGTAAGAGAAAATTACTGCAATTGTGTTGACATTTTAAACTGAAACTGTTATAAGGTGGATGAGGAAGAATATTATGGCTATAGGGAGTAAAAAAAAAGAGTGGGTCAGCAAATGCTATCCATTGGTCTGTCTGTCTATTTGTATGTCCGAAAACCGCATGCTTTATAATTTGAAAGATTTCCTAAAAAGTACGGCATTTTAGAGAAACGCCAATAGAACGCATTTAAGAAAAGTTGTATTTTTTTTTTATCGCGGCATATTACGAAGTCCAAAAAAGTGGGTCCGACAATGTCGTCCGTCGGTCTGTCTGTCTGCCTAACCGGCCGCCGTATGGCGAAACTATTCGACAGATTTGCTTCAAAGTTCGTATATAAGGTTTATGGAGTTACATCTGGGGCAACTTTTTACTTTTTGCTTTATCGTTTGAAATAACGGTACCTGCGATACAATTTTTTTTGGTGAAAATAACTTATCACTACTTTTCTAGAAAATGTTTTTTTTTTGTACTAAGGATACTTGGGATGGGGTCCAAAATATTGCATACTCAGTTTTTGGAAAAAAAATCCGATTAACGGTAATTTATAAAACTGCCAATATCTCGAAAACTAACAAAGCGAACTCCAACAAATTATACTAAACAAAATTATAAGAATACAAAGTCGAAAAAATTTGCATACTAAGATTTTTAAAATAATTTTTTTTTTAATTTTTTTTCATATAACGACTTTTTTAAATTTAAATTAAATTCGTTTTCTCAAAAAAGCCTTTAACAATTATGATTATTGTTTGTATTTCGAACAATTATGTTAAAAATGCTCTGTGCTAAGTTACATCAAAATCGTAGGTGCTATTTTTGAGAAATTCTAATTTTTCAAAACCTAAAAAGTGATTTAAATAAATTTTTAACCATTCAGTTTCGATTAATTTTGCGATTAAAAAACGCATCACATGATACGAGTTTCGTATGACGCAGTCGTCCACTTTATTTTAAAGTTATTTTAAGTTTTCTCAACAACGGCTTTCACGATTTTCATCCGCTTTTCTCTTCTGGAAAATAAGATTGGAATATGTCATTATGTATTGAATATATATAAAAATATAAGGAAAGGCTACAGTCCGCTTGGGGCGAACAGTTAGATACCCTATCCTTATCCCTATCTACCCCAAATAAAAAAAGTCTTAGGAAGATGATGGATAGCATTTTATTTCATTCTATGAAATTTATGGAAAAAAAAATATTTTTTTAAAGACGCCCCCAAAAGTGGGCGTGGCCAAAAACTTTGTATGGGTGATATATTGAGAAAAATATTGGCTTAATATATTGTTAAACATTTTTTTTCGATTTCTATGAAAATTTTCGAAGAAAACAGCATTTTAGTGAAAAACGCCCACAAAAAGTAGGCGTGGCAAAAAACTTTATATGACAAATTAATAAAGATGGGCAGTACCTACATATCTTGTGAAGGTTGTACAACTTTATCTCTCTCTCTTAAGCCTTAAAACGGTTTTTTCCAAATTGTGGGCGTGGCAGTGGGCGTAATTTGAAAATTTTAACACTTTACCATTTCGGAGCCCTAGGAAGTATATGGTCCAAATTTCAGCTTCCTATCATAACTTTAAAGGCCTCAAAAGTTGATACGGACGGACGGACGGACGGACGGACATTGCTAAATAGTCTTAGATTTTGGTCCTGATCATAATATATATACTTTTAGGGGTCTGCGACGAATATTAAGGGGTGTTACAAACTATGTGTCAAAATTAATATACCCTTAGGATAGGGTATAAAAAGATTTTATTGACCACTTCAAATAAATTATCAAAATTGACAAATTTTTCGTTTCATATTTCAGTTTTTGACGCGCATCAATACAATGCTTCCCACTGTGCTGCAACGGCGGCTGTTAGTCGATTTAATTTTTGCACCGATACAGATGCTTAATGGATAATGTGTAAGAGTATTTAGTTTATTCACTCAAGCGATGAATCGAATTCGTTGAAGAGTTTCTAATGAAGTAAACTTTGTTACATAGTTTGGAACAAATAACTGAAGCAAGGGTGGACTGGAGGGGAATTTAAGATTTAAGTCAGAGCGCGAGCAAAAAAGAACTGAATACTATCTGCAATCTTTTCTCTTCTCCTCGCTGCACGATATCTTTCAATGACCTACCTACCTTCTCATTTAGATTACCAACTGAAGGATTTTTAATATTGTAATTGAAATATATAGTACACATACTTCTATCTACGTCAATGCATTAACATAGATCATCTTTTCAAGCTTATGCTTTCATCTGAGATCTAATAAACTAAATTCTCATCGGATGTGGAAATGAGTCCCTCCCGTTCAAAATTAATTTAAGTACCATACCGGATATAATATGTTTTTAATGGAAATGCATTACTAACGGAATTTATGAGCTAATAAAACATTATTTTGCACCAAAATAAGAAAAGTAATAATTTTCAGGTGCACCAGAACGATAATACACACTACTTTTCGTTGAATCGTAAAACACGAGCGTTAACAGATACGAAAGTAATCACATCTACTCTCGGGCAAAATACCTACCCAAGAGCTATATTATTCTTCTTGAAAGACCAGAAGTGCAACTTGAGATATTAATAAAAATAAGATACCTATCCATACGGGTAAGACGTCTCCAAGGTACTCCACATGTGCTCATGTTCATAATGCTATAACAGCATAAAGCGAAGAAAGCGGAACTCATTAAATTGAACGGTTACCTACACATGTAGATATGTTATGTATGTAAATGCATGAAGTTTGTATTAGTATTACTTAGCTTCAGCTTTTCTTTTAATATAAAAATTCAGGTAGGTGCCCATAAAACGCTTATAGGCCTTATGAACTTTTGTTAAGTTATAATGAACATATTTTCAAATACACAAATATATAATTTGGAATTTGAACTATCGTATATGGTTAGGTTTTCCTCTTTCTGTGAATGAATTTATTGTTCCCGTTTGTTGGTTTGTTGTTGCTTCATGTAGCAAAGTATTAATGTTTTATAGTCAAATTTCAATCAGATAACTCAGCCTCTAGATATCGTTTTCACCCTACCGAAATGAAGTGAGAATAGCAATGCCAGACATTCTTCCCGCGAACTATTTAAGAAAGCAGGGGTTAACTTTGTAGAGTGCATACACTAATTCATTTCCAAGATTTAGTCGAAGGGAGGAATGGAATCTCCACATTGTCTGACATACAATTGGATTTAGCATACTTTCCAAATTCTCCCTTAATATTCGTCATAGACCCATATAAGTATATATTTATGATCAGGACCAAATCCTAAGACTATTTAGCAATGTCCGTCCGTCGGTCCGCAATTTATAGGCCTTTAGTATTAAGCTAGGAAGCTGAAATTTGGACCACATAATCCCTGGAGCTCCGGAATGGTTAAGTGTGAATACTTTTTGATTACGCCTACTGCCACGCCCATAATTTAGAAAAAACCGTTTTAAAGCTAAAGTTAGAGAAAGTTAGAGAGATAGACATTCAAGATATGTAGGCACTGTCGTCCGTTATAGGTTTGACATATACAATTTTTTGCCACGCCTACATTTTGTGGGCGTTTTTCACTAAAATGCTGTTTTATTCAAAAATTTTCATAGAAACCGAAAAAAAATGTCTAACAATATATTTCGCCAATATTTTTTCCAATATATCGGCCATACAAAGTTTTTGGCCACGCCCACTTTTTGGGGCATTTTTTCAAAACATATGTTTTTTTTTTTAATTAAATAGAATGAAATAAAATGCTATCTATCATCTTCTTTGGGGTATATAGAGATATGGATAGGGTATCATACTGTTCGTCCCAAGTGGACTCTAGCCTTTCCTTATGTTTTTACATAAAAATTATTTCTGTAAGTAATCATGAGTATTAAATCGGCTTATCACCCTCTAAAGGCTAACGCAATGCAAAGCAACTCTTATGTGCCGACATAGAGATTACTCTGCTTCGCCGACCGGATAACTCAATCTAATATACATGATATGTCGATGTTTCCAGGATAGAGGTACCAGTTCTAACTAATTTCATAAATTAAACCATTTAATCAAAAATACCTAGATGTAATAAAATGCAATATGCATCGATGTATCGATTTGTAAATTGCAATGGTAACCTCACCCAACAGCCTACAATATCACTGCACTCTACTCGAATAAACTAAGCAAAACAGATTTCCGCTATTACATTACCTGTGACCGCTATTACATCGGTTGCGACGTGATACATCAGTCAAATGGTATCCACAAAATTAATTATTTCCAATACCAATAATTTCATTTCCATATGCAAAACCATCGTGATTTTCATTTTACCGTTCAGCAGCAAGCTGTTAAAATTAAATTAATGAAAAAACTGCAACTCAAAAACTGAACCAAACAAGATAGAAGGGTAAATACATACTTCAGTTTGAGCGTGTGCACTTCAATCGCTGACCAAATACTGGAATTGAACTTTTGCTGCGCTTCAGTGTGCAGATGGCAGATACGTTCTTCGATATATCTATTAAAATTCATTCCGCATACACTGTGGTATCGGTAATCCTGTTTACAGTTTCTGCCATTCAAAAAACTTTCATTTACTGATAAACGTTAATTTGATGATGGTGAATTTTGGCCAAAAATGTGCACTCGGAGCGGTTGTTTCGTTAGCCCTTTATACAGCAATCGAAGTTAGTTATGTTCCATATTTTAATGAGTTAAGCGAACTGCTCATATTATGTCCATCGATAAGAACTAACAAATATACTGGGATAAACAGGAACTATATTATTTATAATATAAACAGACTACGGATTTCGCTCACTATATATATATTTGTTAGGTAGGTAAAGCCACAAACAATAACAACAACAACTACAGATTGAGAGTTGTTGTTGTTGCCAATTACAAACTAATTATTGATTGCCTAATTGCTTGGCTTAAATGTGCTTATGAAAATTACATTGCCCTATAAAGTATACACAAGACCTTTTCAAAGGCATATAAAAAGGTATCCCACAGTTTTTGCTTTACCTATAAATAAAATGAAAAGTTATGGCAGCCGTTTTCTCTAAATTATTTTCATTTGTTAGATATTTTTGCGTTTGATTGGAAATTATTGAAATCATTTTTTGCATTTTTCGAATTTTTCGAATTTATTATTATTTATCGCGTTTTTCTCATCGAGCGAAATAATTGGAATATTTTAATATTAGACAATAAAGCAATACGTATGCACTGAACACTCGCATAAGCGCATACTTAAGGTTCCCAGAAATTAAACCTTGGAAAAGGTAGAAAAAGCGCAAATATATATGTATATATTTATAGTCAAGCCGCTTTTCCTGGGGCAATACAGATTATATGACAGTGAAATGCTGCTACGATACGCTGCAAGCTCTGGTCCGACTAAGCATGGTGAGACTTGTATAGGTCATCGATCACCCGGGAATTGCAGGCATCTGTGGATGAATTAACAAGAGATGGTTCAGAATCACTGCATGTTCGGCAATACATTGGTTTAGAATACATATTTTTTAATAAGTTCGTCAGCTGAATTGAAAAATTATACCGCTAACCTGGAGACATAGGGTTCAGATCGCATATGATTCCTATCTCCAAACTTATAAAAGGCGACCTAATGCCTAATCAGCATATCCTTTGAAAAAGTTACACGAAACTGTCACATACTTTTAAGGTCGTTGAGCAACTGACAGGTGACAGTTGACAGTTGCCAGCTGACTGGTCACCATTGTAGGTTTGATGCGGGTAAATCAACTTTAGATGTAATCCAAAGTATATAAGATAGGTTCTGTCACACCATGGAAGAAAAGTGCTCGCAGCAAGTTAAATGTGTGGGTTAAGCAAACATTGCACGGTGTGATGATCCAAAAAGACTTGGAATGCAAGCGATTGCTTCAAGTGATGTGACTAGTTCATTCAAGTGTTGACTTGCGAGCAAATTTCTTCAAATCGCTTACCGCTTCCACGCACAAGTTTTACGCTTGTTTGCAAGCGAACGTGTAATTTCCCACAGAGAGACTTTGTTTTGGTTGTTGAGGCAAATCAAACAATTTTGCACTGTGTGTTTTGATTCTTTTGCAAACCGTTTGGACTCGTAGCATCATTTTCTGTATTTATATCGTTGGAATGGCAAATGAAAGGTTTTACATTTAAAACAAGCGCCTGCCTACCGTTGACCGTTGACCGCCTACGTGTGACCGTTTGACATATGAATTCAATTGAATTGAAAGAGAAAATTTGATATAAATCCTAGAGATCTGCCCAAGAAAACAAGGACAACCTGAGACCTACGTATAGATGCTTATGGATATATAAGAGAGATGAAAGTCATGACTTAGATTTAGATAATTTAAAAGTTAAGTCATTTCGTTTTTATTGCTCTTAGGTTGAATGATAAGTGAAGGAACATTAAGCACATCATTTATTATTTGCTGGTGATCCTGCAGAGAGCACTTCCGAAAAGGACAGAGTATCTGTACTGGTGGGTGCAGTGGCTTAGTGGTTAAGTGCGTTGGACCACTAAGCGAGAGGTCGCCGCTTAAAATCCCGACCTGTACCACCTGAAAGTTTTTATTCGCTGCCCCACCTTTTGCGAAAGTCTGACAAATATCCAAGAGTAAGAAATGTCATGAGAACCTTCTCAAAAATAAATTGCCATTCGGAATCAGCATAAAACTGTAGGTCCTGCCATTCGAGTCCAAAATATAACTTCGCACACACAATGGTTGAAGAAGCTAGGCATTAGGTCCTGTATGGGCCGTTTACGCCTAATATTTATTTTTATACCCTATCCTAAGGGTATATTAATTTTGACACATAGTTTGTAACACCCCTTAATATTCGCCGTAGACCCATAAAAGTATATATATTTATGATCAGGACCAAATCCTAAGACTATCTAGCAATGTCCGTCCGTCCGTCCGGCCGTCCGTCCGTCCGTACGCAATTTTTAGGCCTTTAAAATTAAGTTAGGAAGCTGAAATTCGGACCACATATTCCCTAGGGCTTCGATATGGTTAAGTGCAAATTTTTTTTGAATACGCCCACTGCCACGCCCACAATTTAGAAAAAACCGCAATGTAGGCACTGCCCTCCTTTATAAGTTTGTCGTATAAATTTTTTTGCCACGCCTAATTTTTGTGGGCGTTTTTGACTAAAATGCTGTTTTCTTCGAAAATTTTCACAGAAAGCGAAAAAAACTGTTTAACAAAATATTTACCCAATATTTTTTCCAACATATCGCCCATACAAAGTTTTTGGCCACGCCCACTTTTTTAAGTAATAGAACTAAATAAATTGCTATCCATCATCTTCTTAATGCTTTTTTCTTTGGGGCATATAGGGATATGGATAGGGTATCATACTGTTCGCCTCAAGCGGACTGTAGCCTTTCCTTATGTTTTTATCTGTACTGGTCATTCTCTGACCACCTCCGACCTTTTCCAAACGGTTATTGGAAAGATCATTATCGTGCAAGTGTAGAGTAAATAAAGTCGCATGAAAACTCTGCTAGCACCTATGACCGAAAAACGTTCCCCAAGCTGCGGCTTTACATCGCAGTTGTTCTCCTGGCGCTCACATATGGTTCGAAATGTCGAAAAGTGTTAAGATTGTATGTGGGTAAATTGATAGCAGCCATCTAGCAAATGTGGAGTAGTTAATGATTCTTATCCTGTATAAAGCACCTAGGTATTTTAAAGCCCTGAGGTGGTCCCTTATATACATATATACATAGTCACCTCAAAGATAAACGTCCATTGTCACGTTTTAAACTTATGTTTGCTTAACTTTTTTGAGTTACTTATTCTTAAATATATGCATTCATTTTGCATCTGACCCCTCAACAACGTGTTGAAATTATTAAAACAGCTCGCTTACAGATAGGCTTAGTTTTGTCAAAAAATTATGCGCGACCTAGCACTTTTCGACTTGGCTGGCCATGTTAAAACAGAATATCCGCTTTTGGTGTACTGTAAAACTTCGACTGTTACACCAAATACTACACACCCTCGTAAATTAACTATGTATATGCCATCATTGGACCGACAGCGTCATTCTTTGTGGATACCTGCTAACCACTATCAGGACGAGTTGGAAAACTTTCTTATTCCCAAATTGGATCAATTAGCCCAAAAGAACATGTAGTTCCAACAAGACGGTGCCATATCCCTTATAGCCCGCGCTGCGATGCAAATTTTACGATACATTTTTCACGGCTGAATAATGTTAAAAAGTGGTGATATCCATTGGCCCCCATGATCCCTTGATTTGACGCCTCTGGTTTTCTTCTAATTCTTGATACAAATCATCAACGAACCACAACCTCGATTACTAATTAATAAAATATGAATTGTCAAATTGTTATTGAAATAAAAAAAAAATCGATCTGGAAACGCACATCTGCAACATGAAGCAACAACAAAAATCGGATTCAAACCAATCTTTCTGGTTTCGATGGGCGATCGGACCATGGAATTTATGTATGTACTTATTCTGAAGGTACGATTACACGGCCATTTTTGCGTGTCATTTAAATGACGCTTTGACGTGATCGCCATTTTTGGGCTGACATTTTCGGTGTCATTTGCGGAATGAAAATGGCGGACCAAATGACATGAATTTTGTGCCTTTTTAAATGACGGCAACAAATGACCGTGTGATCGCTCTTTAATGACGCCTAGGAGAAATGACTTAACTTTTTGGCTGTTAGCATTTAAATGGCAGCCTCTAAAAAATGACAAGGCACGAAATTTCAGCTATGCCATTTTCCTACGCAAATGACAAATGACGGAGCATTTAATATGATATCTGTGATGATTTGGATTTTTGTCTCGTGGCGAAGGGACATAATAATTAATAAACTCTTTTCTTATTGTTATGGTTGTGTTGTTATGTGACGTCATCATCAATTACAGATGGTGGAATGCTTTTTTTTCCCACACACATAATATGGGCATTAAATGAAAGGTTTTGAAGAGTAGAACAAGCATATATTGACATTATTGAGAAATGTCCTTTTTAAAGGATTCAAGGACCTTTTTCGATGTACCAAGGACCTATTCATTGCAACAGCAATTTGATACGTGATTTTATAGACATTTACAAAAAAGGTGATTTTTAAGTATTCAAGGACCTTTTTCGATGTTCCAAGGACCTCCAAGGAGTCGTAGTGTCCGTCATTTGATGTTGGGACAAAAATGAAAATGTTTGTCATTGCGTGTGATCGCTATTTTTTCGCCAATGACCAATGATGAATCGTAGCTTCAATGTCACTCTAGTGCGCCATTTTTTCCTGACGTCATAGTGTCATTTAAATGATTCGCAAAAACGGCCGTGTAATCGCACCTTAAGTGATGAGTCTTAGGTATCACTTGTGGCAAATTTCTGCTAGTGACAGTTTCTATATATTTATATAAAATATTAACCCTAGAAACATAAAAATTCTTCCAAAGTTAAACTCAACCGAAAATATTATGTTTTAACATTTCCCTAAAAACAAACAAAAATTGGAACTTCAATAAAAATAAGATTTCCTTTAGTTATGTAGGACGCCATTATTCAGTATCCTTTACTGGTTGCCCCTTGATTTCGAGGTTGTCCCATCGCCCTATTTCAGTAGCTCCATCCCATCACGTTTTCAATTATTCTTGCACTTAATACAGGTGTGATGTTACCTTTTATTGCGGCCTCTTTTCCGTTGGTGCCCTCACAACCGGATTTTAATGGAATTACCTACGCCAGAGACATCAAGGTTGCTTGACTTCTTTGAAGGTTTACCGTCTCGTGCTTATTTCCTTTACGACATTACAAACAAACATTCGCAGAGTTGACGTAAGGGCGCGACGCAGACATCATCAGCCACCCATTGCTTCCGACGCCGACGCTGCCAACGCTGCCGACGACGACGACGTCGAATTGGTATTCACTTTTTCACTTAACCAGTGTATGAAACTAATTTATTTTGAGCCTTTTCTTCCAATGTTTCCTTCCTATTTGTAGCTCCCCTTTTGCAAACATACCAATCACTTCCCTCAGGGTCTGAAGGATACACTACGGCAAAGAATGTCAACACTTCATTGGTTATCTGATTTAAAAGGCAGAGGAAGGTACTCATTCTTAGATACACAGGTACAAGAATAAGATATGCACAAAAGAAAACGAATTTGCGGTAAAAGACGCACTGGATATAAAATTCAGGGACGCGACAACCAAACTTATGTTAATGCCTAGGTATGCATAAATTTCGCGCAAGGCGTATCATTTTGGGAAAAGGATTCGTTTGTGATTAACAGAATAGAGAAGATATACGTGTAAGCAACCTTTTCCATAAAAAAAAAACAACCCCGATCCTGAAATCGACAGTCTCGAGGTGGTAGTATAGTAGATGTCACCTTATTTACATGCAAAGGACCTCACCAAAAATATTTGCACTGGTCCAACCCACCTGCTTACCTGAGCTACGCTGGAATGCTAATTAAAATAAATAACACATGAGCCAAAATGTAAGCAAAAAGAATCATTCTGGTTAACATCCTGTATGAACCACGTCCTCAGGGACACTATATCGCCACCTGCATTGTACAACCGATGTTAACTTTAGTTAAAAGTGACAAGTTTAACCGGCGCATAAATCATGGCACTGGGCACAGTCATAACAGCGGTTGATGCAGAAGTCAACTTTCTAGGATTGTGCTGCAAATACGGTCGCGAAAAGGTATTCTATGGCTGTTCAAAGCGGGTATCTTTTTAGGATTTTGTTTTGTATTGCCGTCTCTATCTGTAGTTTCTCTGTCAGTGTTCCGTTTGATTGTCATGTTTATCCTCGCAAAAGGATTGCACTGCTCGTTTTGTTATCACCGAAAACAACTCTGCCAGAATGCCTGGGGTGATTGTTACTAGACAAAGGAAAAAGCAATTTCCTCTCGACGTATCCTTTATTTTGAGGTTTTTTTTTCACAGAATATAACTGCGAAGTGGGTGTGTTGCTTTGTATATTGTGAAGTGCTAGGGTAGTTGCAAGAGGTAATCATATGTTTTGCATTTTTATTGCAACATTTGAGGACACTTGTCGTGTGAAATGACAACGTCGACAAGCATCCTTAGTGGAGGTGAAGGGAGAAAGAATTGCTGGGCTCTGTGATGAGTGTTTTTGTTATTACCTGTATTTTCGAGGGTACTTCTGTGACTATGCGATGATGTTATTCTGACATTTTTTTTTTGGTTCTCTTTGTTCCTAATGTTACCACTGGTGTTGCATATGTTTGGGAGGATGAGAGTGAATGGAGAATAAGTCAGTGTTTGGAGCATCACTGTGGTTGGTATATTACAATTTATGACGATGGGTACCTACATATATGGGTGAATGGTAATTCTTGTATTTCTAAGCAAAGTACAGGAAAGGATGGTAGGTAGGTAGGTACTCGAAAAAGTTTCTGAATAAATTTATTTGTTTGCTAAATTTGATAACTTTTGCTCGTTGCTGGGGATATTTGATTTACACGCCATAGACATATGCAAAATAAGTGATTGTAGAGGCGGAGATGAAGAACTTTGGAATTTTATTGAAATTTGTTGATCATGTGGCTTATATGTCGTACCTATCAAGGTCGTGAAGCATCATTCGAATTGTGAAGAGAAAAAAGTACGTTGGTAGGTACCTATGCAAGTTGACGTCTATTCGCGTAACCAAGGATTGTAAATATGATCATTGAAAATTTTACTTTGAATTTTGTGACAGTAGAAACTTTCTTATGTTTTAGAGTCTTACAAGTTTATTCAAATATCCTGACAAATTTATTGACTTAAATAGTGACTTAGTCATCGAAAACTTTCTCGCTATTTTAAATGCATGGTTGAAATATATACAACATTAATACAATTCACTTTTATAAGTGTGAAATATAAAATGGTTTCTCTAATATAGCGCTTACGATATTGGTCCACTTTGCATATTCGACACTCTTGGTTTAAATATATAGAAAAATCACTAGAGCCGTTGTTGAAGAAATTGTTACTACTTAGCACTAGGTCACTTCAGGTAAAATATTTAAGCCAAAAATAAAATCCAACTTTTTTGGAATTTCTACAGTCATATTATGATAACTCCTTCACAGTTTGCACTCGAAATTTTGTAATCACATCCTCTTCATAATAATAAGGACGGTATAACAGATGCTCAAAAATAAGTACCCCAAAAACTACTACTTTCAACGGAACTATGTTTTTTTTTGCTGCAACCTAGCCATAAATAATTCGACATTTAAAGTTTTGTAAAAGTGCCCCTCTTATAATAAAGCTCGAGTTGACTTGGAATACAGACGTCTCAAAAATCTTCCCAAGTAGAAATGCGCGCAAATTGAAGAAGTGTATGAGCAGCCTGTATCGTGAGCTGAAAAAAATATATGTATACTTCGCCTGCTGATACGAACCAGGCTACCTACAAACTGCGACAAAACAACTCAGACAGGGTTTAACCATAGTTAACACAGCCGCTTAAGGCCAACTCTTATGGGATGCCGCAAAAAATCGACAAAGGCCACGACATTCTTAACAGGGAAGAAGGTCAAAGATGTTGGAAATCCAAAAAGCTAAAGCAGTGTATAGCTAGTATAAAGCCAGTTAAGGTGGGTGCAGTGGCTTAGTGGTTCAGTGCGTTAAACCACTACGCGAGGGATCGCTGCTCAAATCTCGCCCCGTACCACCTTAAAGTTTTTATTGACTGCCCCAGCTATTGCGAACGTCTGACAAACATCCATGAGGAAAAAAAGTCATGAGAATCTTTCCGAAAATAAAATTGTCCATTGCAATCGACATTAAAATGTAGGTCGTTCCATTCGTGTAAAAATTATATCTTCGCACACACAATGGTAAATTTTCAGTAACAGTTTTTCTTAAAGATATAATCAGATATCTATAATTTTATCTACTACACTCATACTGTCATCTAGGTAGGTAAGGTACCAACTTTATCACAAAAGTGAATAAGAAAAGTAACTAGTGAAATCATTGCATTTGCATCTCAACTATTTGCAATGATGAATGCCTTCGAGGCAAATTCAGGGAATTCTGTAGTTACAAAGCTATATTCCCAAAAGTCAAATAGTGAATTACTCCCAACCGAAAAATATATCCCACGCACACACTGCAGTATAAATAACTGGGTAGATGTGGCTCCTTTCAGTTTGGAGGAAATTCAAATTGACTTCATTCCTTAAGGCACTAATATAGATGTATGTATGTAGCTACTTTGAGTATACGATTTCAATCATACATTTTCCTCATACGGGAAGGGATGGGTGAGATGCGCCATGCCACACATGATAAAGCAAGAGAAAGAGGAAAATTACCTATAAAATCGCTGGATAAGAATGTGACGTACTCACAAGGCATGAAAAATCGTTTTGTTATTTCGTGAAATAACAACATATCTTTTCCCTTGAGAAACTTCAACGCCCGACTAACCACACTCACGTTTAACACCGCAGTCATATCCTTATTGCCAATTTATTCATTCGAAGTACGTGCATAACATCGCCAAATATGAGCAATCAATCTGACATGAGCAACTTACAGGATTTTTCATCATCATCCGCTGAATCCTCATCCTTCTGGCCATAGCGATTAATCGATTTTTATAAATATGTATGACGAACGTATTTAAATTGATACCTTTCTCGAGAGTGTGAAAATTAAGGTAACATTTTTTTTGCCCACCGTTTCACACCATACACATCCCCTTCAAGTTAAGGTAGGTAAACAGTTCGTAACATTTTGACTTTTAACGATTTAAGACACCTGTCACTCAAATACGATGGTGCTATGCTGTCTTTCTTTGTTGGAAAGACTTTAAGAGAACGTTCCATTTCGGACATGGTAAGCTTACAACAGCTTATGGTACGTGTGTGTGTGTTGTTTGTTTTTTTTTTAAGTCATCAATGTCGAATGGGATTGAGTTCGGAAATTACACTCCCTAAATGGGCTGTCGAAATGTCATGCAAAGGAATTTTCTAGATATTCAATTTCGTTTTGTCAATCAGAGAAACCGAATCGCAGAGGATAACAGATTCGAAAAAAAACAGCGGTGAAAAGGCTACCGATTGACGTGGACTGTGACATTTGGCAGCGAAATTGATTTCACCTGTTGACAATGGAAAATGAAAATATCTGATATGCGGTTTTAATTTATATGTCATCAAAAAATAAGACATCCGACTTTTGCATCAGCGTGCAGACCATAAATCGTTTACATTTCGGATTTACCTGTCTGTGTGACATGTAGCTACTGTACATTTATAATAAATATATATGGCTGCGTCCAAATATATAGACATCTTATGCTAATTTTGTTCATATATGTATATTTGGGGTCGAAAATTAACTGCAAAATGAATATAAATTTTTAAAAAAGTTTAGAGTATCGATTTTCCGATGAAAGAATTAAACATGTTAAACCTATGGCTTGATACGACTGGAAGTCATCTGTCTTGTTAAAGAAAGATCAAAGAATCAAAATAGAAGAAGCATGTAGGTACATTGTAATTGTTTTCCCAATGGGACTTGGGACAACTTTGAACTCTCACTGTGAACACGCCCTTAAGCCAATTCATGATGGTGAGTTTTCAAAAAAAAAAACGTTTACAAATAAATAAAATCCAGTTTTTATAAAAGTTTTGAATACTTACTAGCTGTCTGTCATCCGCGATGGCTTGGTCTTTGAAACTCAGGTTCGGTCTTTCTTGTCATCTCGAACCTGGGGGCTGGGATTCAAATATCCTCCTAGCTGGAGCATTATTGTCCATTCGCTCGATGTGGCCGATCCAATGTGATCGACTTTGGCTTTTTGGACCACATCCACTTCTTGGTACAGCTCATAGAGTTTACGGGTGTATCTTCTCCTCCATTCGCCCTCCTCGCACATAGGGCCGTAAATTCTTCAAATATTTTTTTTCTCAATGGAGTTAAGTGTCTGCTCTAAGTGTTTTGTATAGCTTACACTTCGTCCTTCGAGCAGTTTTGAACCCATTTGCAATCTGAAGTAACAACGGTTTCCTAGGGTAATTCTTCGTTCAATCCCCACTAAGATGTCGTTTGCGGAGTTAACGTTAACCCCGAGGTAGGTAAACTGCCTAACCACCTCAAAGTTTCTGCTTTCAACAGTTACGTTTTGTCCTAGCCGGTCGACAGATGTTTCCTTGTTTGTTTGTTTTGAATAAACGCTTACAAAAAGTTCTTTATACTCGTCGTAAACCCCAAAAGTGTATATATGTATTTATGATCACCATCAAAAGCTAAGATGACTTAACAATGTCCGTTCGTCCGTTCTTAGAAACGTGTCATTGGGATATCGCTACAGTGACATGTTGCAACTAGATATTAATGATACTTAATTTCAAAAAAAGGTGCCGCAAGCCACACAGCGTTTGTAACAATTTCTTGTTACACTTATTGAAATCTCAATTCGGATGGATAAACAATAACGTCAATAACCTGCATCAAATAATAATACAATTATATGAAATTATAACAAACTGATTGCTAACTTAGCCATATTTTCATAAAATTGTTTTATTATTTCGCAAATTTCATTAAATCTTCGGGTTGTTGCGAAAACTTATTCAAACATTTTAAATAAAGGAAAAAAAAATATGTGCTTATAAAAAATTTTCTTTGAAGAAAGTAGCATGCAAGCAACAATTTTTCATGGGTAAGAAAATAGACAGTGGTTTAAAATTTAGTATATCAAATCTTAAATGGGATGTTGACATAATTTAAACCCAGTTGCAATAAACATTATTTCTTTTATAAACAAAGCGCTACACTGATACAACCTGCATTAATGAGGATTAGGGTACACTGAAATCCTCGGTAACTGAGGTAAAAATTGAATATAGACCCTTAGGTTAGGTTGGCTTGAAGTGGCAGTCGAATAGAGTTCCTGTATTAAGTGTAAGATTAATTGTGATATCACGTGGATCTTGTATGTCTGCCAACTCATTGAACCATTAAAACTACTTATGAAGCGTGAGGGGCATTTTAGGTCGGTCATATTTAAGTCTTTGAGATCATTGTAGAAATATGATCTTAGATGTGCGTGCGAAAATAATGTGAATAGATGTCTCTTTCTCCTACTCATCCATTGCAGCTCCTACAAAGTGCCAAATATGGTTGAATAGAGAGAATATGTCCAAAAATCGGTTTTCAAAGTATCGAACAATAAGTTGGTAACATCTTGTATTCCTTCAAGAGCTGCTCATTTGAACCCGAACGTGATTCGAATTTGTTTAAGTCACTATAAACTGGGCAATTGGTTTAAAATGAAAATATTCTTGAAACACGTGTACATTGAAACATTTTTGTGATTAATTTTCCATTACCATGTAAAAATTCAAATTATTATGTTAACCAGTTTTAGAGTTAAGGGCTCTTAAGATATTTGCATCTTTCTTAGATAGCTCTAGAAAGGATAAGTTTATCTCTCGTTTCCAAATTAAAAACAATTATTTAAAAAAAAAATTATCAGTGGTTTTTTTTATTTTATAAAAGTAACAATACTATATCATAAAACATAATTTTGGGAAAAACGCCTTTTAAGTCAATTATTTTTTATTCATTTATTCATTGTCAAATAACACGAGAAGTATTGTTCGGCTTCTTTTGAAATTTATACTTTGAATATACTTTGAAAAATCTATGGAAATATATTCTCCATTTTTCATAACTCTGCAATAAGCGTTTTAAGCTGTCCGATGCTGAGTTAGAGAGTCAGTCAGGACAAACCTTTTCAAAGAGTAGATAACTTACGCATACGACACGTTGACTTTGGTTTTAGACGACTAACATGGGCATGTGATACTAGTTGGGTTAAATGCAACTGTTGCTATTCGAATTAATCACAAAAATGTTTCAATACCAATTTAAATTGTCCTTTTCATTCATAAGAACATATAATATTTTGTATGTGCACACTTTGTTTTAAAAATTCGTTCCGCTTTACAAATTTTAAGAGAACAATTTTAAAGATAAAATTGCATAGACTTACTAAATATTGGCACAAATATGAACGCAGCCATGTCAACAACTAGGCTGCCCGTCGTCATCAAAATGGCTAACTGCGAAAAGTCCATTTACGAATTCATTTGTGGTGTCACATTTTCTTAAAAAATAAAGTGAAAGTTGTGGGGCGACTGCAAACTATCGATTTACCAGTATGAAAGAGTAGTTTATTCGTTATTCCCAAATACCAACTGTAAACGGTACAGTTTGCGTTTGCATTTGAAATAATTACACGACTTAAGTTAAGAAATATCAGAAGTATTTGTTCTATTTATTTATAGCAATAATAGGCTATAAATTGTAACCACTCTGGTTACAAAACTAGTGAAAGAAAAATGTAATTTCATTTGTCGTCTACTGGTTTACTCTAGGAAAATATTTTTTAAATCTTAACTCTTAGGTTAAAAATAACTAGCTCTGTTTGTAAAATAAATCAAAGAAAATATAAATAGAAGTTGATAATAAAATTTATTGAACAATAAAATCCAGCCAAATAATAAAAGACAAGCTAAAATACTACCTCCAATCGCTATAGGGAAACACTCACGTTAAATTGCACAGTCAATTACAATGTAAGAATAATATAACTTTTCAGAATTTCGTTGAGACTGGGTACTCCTAATATCCAACGGATAAGAGCCGTTTGCTGGCCCACAGCCAATTTAATATAAATAACCTGTTTAGCCTACCTCAAAAAATACACCCAAAAACCATCCAGCAAATCTGCATACAATCAACCTAATTCTTTCGTTCGCTTACTTCCGAAAAGGTCAACAACCACTTTTCGTAGATGGCACAGCCACGAGGCAAGCCACCACTGTTCCTGTTGTAGAAATGTTGAGTTATTTAAGTTGCTGCCAAAAACCGTGACTGTTCTTAAGGGAACTTTACTTTTACACTCGAACTATAATAACTAGGGTAAAAGGAGAGTAAATGCATTTTCGTTTAAACAGCCATAGTTGGCCCTGAATTGTTCATGTTTGTTCTTCACGTTTTCTTCTGCAGTGATACTTATTTTATTATGAATCAATGAAAATTGAAAATACGTGTGCAGTATTTTTAAGTAAAACTAATTTGATAGTCTCATTACTCGTCGGTACTCAGAACAGTTCAAAGTGCTTTAATGTCTTAACCTAAAACATGATTCCCTTTATGTATTTTGTAAACTTATATTTCCAAAGTTTATTCACACGTAAGGGTGTCATTTCTTGTTAAAAAAGGTAGTGAATTTTGGGACGAATTCACTTTTACATGGAGAAGAAATGCTGCTGTGTATCAGAAGTTTAGGGAAATAAATTGTGGACTTTGTATTCTTGTCATTTCTTGGGTGTAATGAATTTGTCAGACTTATTTTTTATACTGAATTTAACCTCGGGCAGCAGTGAAAAGTTAAATGTTGAGATAGGTTCATTGGTGTATGTAAGAAATCTGTTGAAACATAAATTGATGAATAAATTCTCTATGAGCGGAATGCGATGGGCAGGTTTTGAAGCTTTAAGACTGAAAATTACCTATGGTATAGGTCTGTGATTACATAAAAGGTCGTGCATAATTAGTTCAAAGCTCTCATTTCATTAAAAAAAGGTATTATTATTAGTTAAATCGTAACTTAATGCTATTTTTATTTTATTTACATTTCAATCAGATTATCTTCGTCAATATATAAGAGAATTTGATTAGCCTTGAAGTTTTTTTTCATACTCAGGTAAAGGCTTACCAGTAGGAAGGCACTGAAGTGGAATTCTAGCACTAGAAAAAAATTGGCTTACATACCGATAGAAAGAACAAAGTAAATAAAGTTCACGATTGCGTCATACTAAATTTTCTCGGTACATGAGATGCGTTCTGGAATGGCCTTAAAAAGAATGATAACATTTGATCAAATACCAAACTTATTATTTTTTCAAAAACGGCGTCTAAGATTTTGATGTAATTTCGCACATTGGATACTTTTAACATAATTGTTCAATATAAAAAAAATCATTGAAATCGTTAGAGGCGTTTTTGAGAAATCGAATTTAATTAGAAACTCGTTACATGGAAAAAATTATTTCAAAAATCGAAATATGCAAATTTGTTAAACTTTATTATATGAAAAATACAGTAATATTTTTTTGACTTCCCTTTATTAGTTTTGGAGATATTGGCGATTTTTCAATTTACCGTTAATATAATTTTTTTCCAAAAACTGAGTATGCAGTACTTTTGGACTCATCCCAATTATCCTTAGTACAAAAAAGGACTAAAATCCTTCGAACCATTTTCTAGAAAAATAGTGATAAGTGATTTTCACAAAGATGTAACCCTAAAATCCTTATATACGAACTTTGAAGCAAATCCGTCGAGCGAAACACGACGGCCGGACAGACAGACAGACCGACGGGCGGCATTGAAGGACCAACTTTTTTGAACTTCTCTCGTCGTAATATCATTCCTCATACTAGTTTGAGTTCTAAGCCACAATCTCAAAGTGGAAAATCGAATGCAAATGATGTGACACTGCTGCGATTAAAGAATTAAGTTGATTTAGTAATCTGCCAATAGTTCCCAACAACAAGTTGCGCCGTTAGTTTTTATTGCTTTGCTTCCTTTATAATCAAAGGATGACTACAAATTTCGTAGAAACATTTTTATACTCATTCGTACCTTAATCCAACTAAATTTGACATAACAACTAAAGTTGACAGTATCAACATTTGTCAGCCGCATTCGGCTCTTAGATATTTTCAAAACACAACAATCTATTGCATAAAATCGCTATTCCCATTTATTTCTTTATCCCTCAATTTACCATTCTTACATATGGATGTTTTCAATTGGAGATGAAGGCTTGACAATTTGAAATAGAAAACATAGTAGGTAATGTGTTATCCTTGTTGGCAACGAATGCCTACCTAACGATGCTTTTCTAAACGAATAACAACGTACAAATAGCTATACATATACATATTTTGTTCCTGCATTCACTGATTCACACTCTCCTATAACTAGTTGATAATGAATAATGTGTGAATGTGGGAATATTGTTTCCCAGCTAAAGGCCAAGTCGAATACGCAACCCTGACCAGGAGATATAATTTATTTTTGTTGCATATGCAAGTGCATACCTAGTGAGTGTCTGTGTGCTGATGCCAAAAACTCTATACGAAAGCTGACTTCAACATTCCGATGTGGCTGGCACCTAGTCAGGAATTTACAAATGAAATCCTTTTTTGTTGTTCAGTAAAACAAGTTTTTGTTTGGAGAAATCTATTAGCAAACCATTAAGAGAATGCTTGTTGATTCATTGTTATGGGTGTTTAAAAGTTGAATTAGCTTCTAGGCAGGCATTTGTATGCGCAACATGTAGAGTTTGCAAAAATAATTATTTATACTCATTTCGCTGCTATGGAGTTTCAGCAATGGTGATGAGTGGTAGCTGTTCTATGTACGGTAAAAGTCACTTTTAGTGTCTCATCAGTTTGATTATCACTTCTAAGCACAGAAAAAACATTTAAATGTATACACTAACGCTACATGCCAGTTATGTAGCGTAAAAGCAAAGGTAAAGGGTGGTAACTGTATGCAGAGATTATAGGGATCATAACCCTCCCACTCCACTGCATTTCTACTGGTCCGCCTGTGGGGTTCGCCGGTTCGACCTCAAAAGATATCTGCAGGCATCCCGAATTTGGATCACTTCATCATTGAGGCCAATCAAATGCTGGTATTCTGCATTTGTGTGATCCAAGAGTTTTAAGGCCTGCCTCTCTTACGCGATTGTAAGGGAACGTTGATTGCCATTGCCTTTTTGACGGGGTTCGAAGGATCACTTCTTGAACATGACAATACCAACTAAGTCGGTCGTGCTCCAATTTTTTCAAGATGGGTTCTTTGACGTGAAGGCTTCCTCGGATTCTGGAACTTCTAATTCGATCAAGCTTTGTTACTCCTGCTGTCATTCGAAGCATCTTCATCTCAGCTGCTGTCAACTTGCCTTCATACTTTTTGTACATTGTCCAGCATTGTGAACCGTATGTGAGCGCGGGATGCACAACTTGGGTGTAGAGCCTTCCTTCCAGCTTAGGGGACATTTTTCGGTCACAGAAGATGGCAGAGTTTTACTGCCTCTTTATCCACCCTACGATTAGACGATGATTGATCGACCATTCAAATAAATGTCCGGGATGTGTTGACTTGGGTCAGAGAATGGGTAGTACAGATACTCTGTCTTTTTGCGGCTAATACGATACCCATTCCCTTCTTAAGCATCTACCCAAACATTAAGTGCTCGTTGCAGGGAAGTCTGATCATTACTTATAATGGCTCCATCGTCAGCAAAGAATAACTGATGCACTTTAGGGTCTGTCACTTTTCCCTCAAGCAGGTAATATAGGACTGTAATAAAGAGCAAAGGACCTAAGATACTTCCCTGGTGAACCCCGACTTTATAGGGAATTCATCGGTGACCCCTGGGGGACATCTGACTTTTGTCTTCGCTCCCGTGTACATGTCCATGATTATCTTTACGTAGGCTTCAGGAACTCCTCATTGTCTTGGCGCTACCCATATCAGATCTCTGTGTTGTCTATCGAATGCTTTTTTAAAATCAACCAGAATCATATGCAGATCCTTTAAGGAATCACGATGCTTTTCCATTATGATCCTTATACTTTGGATTGCATCTGTGGTTGATTTACCCGCGACAAACCCGCACTGGTCGTCAGACAGCCGTATTATTTGTCGTAGGCGGCCATCTAATACATAGGAAACAGATAGTTATAATCACAAATAAATAGATATTACATAAGTGAGCCACCATACGTGGTACGATAATGAGGAATACAAATTGAATTGTATCTATTTCTTAAATTTCGGAGTAGATCACTAAAGTTAATTAAAAGATAAAACGTCCAAGGAATCAATTATTCCATCGATGAATTTATTGATAGATTTATTGCAGGGGTACAATTTACTTTTTTTTAAGACTGGGCAGAAGACAGAACGTAAGGAACTTGCCAACCTTAGCCTTTCTATTCTTTTCTGGACTATTTCAACATGACATCTATAAAAAGGAGACCATACTTGATAAGCATATTTAATTGTAGGCCTCACAAACGTAATAAATAAGTCCCTCACAACAGGACTGATCCCTAATGATCAGATTTTATTTTGGCTTGTCGAAAACAAAATTTCAGAACTCCATTTAAATATATGAAGTGAACGACTGCATCATACGAAACATTCTCGGTACAAAAGCTGTCAACATTTGATTACATACAAAATTTATTTAAATCACTTTTTAAAAATGAGAAAAACACGTATTCCAAGATCCAAGCCCGCAATATCAAAATATCATTTCTATGATAAGGCAGTTAAATACCCGACTTACTCATTCCTCTAATTCATGCAGAGTGACAAATGTTTGTCTTTAATTTGTTATATCCAAATCTACGGTCGATGGATTTTATTACATAAATATTCTTGCAAAGCAAAATATATTTTCGTATAATTCGTACGATTTGTGGGAGACTCATCAATCAAACTTATTTCCAACTCAATCTTCACATACATATATGCAATTCGTATAAAAATAAAATAGAACTAATATGAATTTATTGCTGAAAGTTTTAAAAGAAACATAAGTATCCTCTCTCTAAGAAACCAATTTAATCGTACCTTCATTGTTTATACACGTGCCAGTCGAATAAGGAAACAAAACTATTCCGCGAAGTTATTTCGAATTCGCGCCCATGGAAAACATTACTTTTTACTATCCCATTACTGTCCGCACAAGATACAATATCAGAACTGCCACATCCGACAATTTATTATTATGAAATCTAATTTGATTTTTCCGGCCTTTCAACTTTTGCCTCGTCCAATTCTTTTCATTTAATTTTCTCTAACCTAGGTTATCATTCTCAGTTGTTGTTAACTTATAAAACCGCTTCAAGTTTTCGTAATTTAGAAACCTATCCTTGGCGCGAATTCCAACGACAAATCCTTAATATCGAACTTACATTTGCCTCAAGTCAATGTCTATGGTATATTGTAGGTATGTATATACGAAAAGCTTTATTGCATTTCTTCTCAACACGATTTTCAAACTGTGTATATTACTTGTGAAATGAAATCACTTAACATCGTCCTTGAGCAGATGACGTTTAGAGGGAAATGTTCGCTCCAATTGATTGACGGCCACCATAAAACTTGAATGGGAGAGCGAATCGTCTTTGTACCGGATGACATTGGCTAAAGAAGAAATCTTCTGTCCCACTGACCATTTGGGTCGAGGACAATCAAAGCAATTTCAGTCGATAGCATTATTGCCACGAAAGTGGAATTATTGTTCGGCTTCGATTTCCAAAGTCGAGACTTGGGGCGGCAAGGTCCCTGGTCGATGAAAATCAATTTTCTTTCTCTCCCTCTTTTCCAATTAAGGCGAACAAGAACCACTCGAAAATTCCTCCGCTAATCAGGATATTGCTATGAACATGCAAAAGTGAGAATCCAATTCGATATGGATGTAATGGAGGAACAAAGGGCGTCACCGGTTGGTGGGGCAATGTATACGTTTTTTTTTTCCCCGGGGGGTGAATCCTTTTGGCATAAACTGTTTTGCGGTACTGGTCCGTCCGGTGAAAACAAATTGCCCGTCTGAAAGTAATTTGCCCCCAAACTTGAATGGCTCATTTTAGTATGTGGTGTATACAGTCTTACTGTGTAACTGACCGCAATAAATTTTTCCTAAAGGGAGCATTGTTTGCTGGACGTACAGGGACTACGCTCGTACCTTCAATCGAATGCTGTCCTGTAAGTGTGTAGGTATGCGTGGAAATTTCTTTTATTCTGCATGTCTAACAATTACGATTCTGTTGCCAGACTCGTATTGATGAAAACCCGTACGAGTATGTATAGCTAGGTAGGTATGCATGTGTCCCGGTGGCCTATTTCAGTAGGTGAAATTTTCCAGAAAAACAATGACCTGGATGTATATGTGGGAGCTAGGGATTGTTGTGGTCCTTTTGTTCGTTGGTGAATGTATTATTCTACTTTTGCTTTTTGTTTTGCATAGTACTTTGATAGGAGCTGCAGTTCGTAGCTGTGCGTAAATAAGACCAAGGTGATTTCGTATCGGCCTGCCAAACCGAAATTCGGTCATTGACAGCCCAAAAGTGTTATTTTTATTTAGAGAAGAATAGTACAAAGGGTTGCAAATTTGTAATTTTACATTTTGAACAGAAAGAAACATTCGAAACATAGTCATTAGATTGGGTCAAAGGGACATCTTTGGGAATATGTAAAATGATTCATGCCGTCTTATTTCCCTTAATTTAGTTTAATTTAATTAAAATGATTAAGCTATCGAAGGCGTTTTACCAAGATGTGGTGGTGTAGTGAATTGCCACAAACACATAGTATAATCCTTACGCACCTTTCTTCTCGGCAAATCATTTTATTGACATAAAGTAACTGTTTCAAATATCAGATAGGAAAAGTTGATGATTGATTTTTTGATTAAATTTGAGTGAGAAAAAACCGAAAAAATTAATAGATTGTTTACTTAAACTCGAAATAAAGTCAACTCCAAAAGTCTATTAAAATAAATAAGAGCGTGAATATTACTAATTTAATAATGGATCGTTTAAGCCCAAAATCATAGTTCTATAATTTCTGAGAGCTGAGCGATATTAAATATAATTATTTTGCAGTTTGGCCCGTTGATCTTACTGCAGACCCACGCTCCCAGGGTATCTAATAGAGTAGCCTTGGCCAAAGACGTTCGGCTAAGATGATGATGTCATCGGTGGACACCCAAGGTGTTCAAAAAGTAGTTTCATAACCATCGATGTTCACTAAGGAGGGGGTACTGTAGCGTCGCGATCGTTATCAATTGCAGCGTCGCATTGGCTGATGCAAGTATCATCGCTCAACAATAAAATGTCGCATCTCGCAACTAATTCGTAATGGCAGTTTAAAGCTAATAGGGTGTTTGTAATTAATAATTTTAAGTATATAAATTGTTGTTAAACCTAATAAAATTAATGTGTAATAAGGCTATATAAAAATAGGTTTTGTATGCAAATCCGAAAAAAAACAAGTTGAGGTTGTTTGTTAGTATACCTACATATATTTTGTGCGAAAAGTTTTCAGTATTTGGCGGCTCTGGAACATGTAGGGACTGCATGTTGCAAGGAAATACGTCCCCGGGAACTAAGTCTTAGTTCCCTGCACCATGAAAAATATAGCTAGCAGTCCCTACATAGCAGTTCCAGTGGGAAATAAAACCACTTTCGCGAAGTGGATTTCGTTCCCATGTAAAGTGCGAAATAAATTCCGAAAATTCTGAGTGGTTTAAGTTTCCTTTTAATGTGAAGTAAATTCTTACTGTCGACTAAAAACAAAATAAAATTAACGAGTCAAGTAGGTACTTGACATGAGGTCTTATTTCCACTTAAAAATGCCTAAAAGTTGTTTGACTGGATACACATTCTTGTTGCATGCTCTTCATTGAAAATTCTCTAAACTTACCAAAAAATAATTATTTAATCAGGGAGTCATAAGTCTCACTTAAGTGGGACATAAGGCCCTGTGCCGTTTTGGATAACCAAACTGTTTGACCCAGAAAATTTTAGTAAAATTTCTTAAAAACATTCAATAAGTGAATAATGGGATATGAGAGAACTCGCAAAATAAAAATCGATCCGTTATTTCAATCAAGTTAAAGCCTTACAGGATTAAGCGAATCTCTGCTGGGTAGGTTAAAAATTAAGCAATAAACTAAGAACACGGATTGCAGTTACCTAGGGAAACAAAGTGGTGGTCAAAATATGATAATAGAAAAAAAATTTCTTAGATTTACTAAAATAAATCTGTCTATGTTGGGAAGTAGGCAAGTTACTGTAAAATACAAGTAGTCATTTTATTTTTCGAATCATGTTGATGGGCTTGAGCGATTAAAAATATCTATAAAAAATATATCTGAAAAAAAATTAAAATCTAGTTTTCCAGGAGCCCTACTTAATTTGCCCTACTTACTTACTTCAAAGAACTTATTTAAAACATGTACAAAGATAAACCCTCACCAAAGTGCCGAGTATAACTTGGTTAATAGCACAAATTAACCAGATCTCGGTAAGGGGATGCACTATAATGTGACCTTTTTTGGGAGCTTTTAGAGCTTCAGGTACATGTCAATACGAAAGCCATTATTCTTATCAGACCCGTCCAGGTTATTGTGTATGAGGGCGATATCGATGAAAGATTTAGCAGTGATGGAATAACAGGCGTATTGAGTTTGCCATGAAATTAACGCGAACCAGACCAATTATTTATTATGCATATATTTTTTTGACCATCATTTGTCTACTTCAAGATACAACAACAGATTCTCAGCCGTATCTTTGATAGTGATGTAATAAAATACACATGTTGTTGTAAATCTAAAATCCCCGTATTATATTTATAACTCATCCAATATCCTAAATTCGAATCTCAATACTTTTATATGCATGCCAGTGTTTTGACACTATACGAAATTTGACACAACCAGAATAACATCAATTTCGTTGGAGAAAATCAATCAATTAATTGGCCAATATCTGCTGTTACATGTTGTGTAATTAATTTCACACGTCACTCACAGCCGCAAGGCTTTGTCCCCATTGTCCTTACTCCCTTAGTTACATCTTATACCACCACGAATTTATGACGACACTTTAATCTATGGATTCTAATTAAATTCCTGACACATAAGCCCGGCCTTCATTTTATTATTTATGCTTTGCATAATTTTCCATAAAATTGTTGCTGTGCATTCATTAGTTTTCTTTGTAACCTTTCACCTAGCATCGGTGATAAGCAATGTGAAATTAAATTTGATATTCATCCGGATAAACATAAAGATAGGAAAAAAAATCGATATGCAGGTGCAATATGCATTACATAGCGCATCCCTTTATCCTTAGGTGGATAACTACAGACTCCTGCATCCAATTCATTAGCATGCAAATTTGGAAACGCATTGTGTCAAAATAATTCAGAAACACACAAACAGATGGTAAAACAATGTTACCATGCCAGACGAGATCGCCACTAGCAGGGCATCAATTGTTATCTGACACATGCACATGTGAGGCTCGACTAGGTCCAAGTTAAATTGGCATGTCGCCAGATAAGGATGATGAATTTGTTTTCACAGGATGCGGCCAGATGAAAGTTTACTGCCGCCGGAGAAACATTTCTTTTGTGTGCTATTTTCACACGAATGTCGCTTAGCGTCTAACAGGTGTAAGAACATTTCAATAGCTTTGCTAATGCTATGCATTTATCCCATATATCAAATAAATTTGAATTCTTTGAAACAGCATGGTAATATTATATTCATTCATACTAAACTACTGTTAGGTATTTGTAAGAGCTCTTCTTGAAAAATGATTACCTTGATCTTCATCCTTTGTAATATGAATCTCCATTTGTAGTTACACTATGTAGGTACTTTGTCTTCTTTAACTTGACGATAAGTGAAATGGTTTCCGACTTTTTGCTCGAAGCATGTATCTAGTATTATAGAGAAACGGAATTGAGATTGCAAATGTGAAATGTACTTGTACAAATGACTTCAGTTGTCGTTGGATTCAACAGGACATTCCTTTTTAGTTCCTATATCATGATTCTAAAAAAAATATATACAAGGGCCAAATGTCAAGTAATGCATTAAGATATATCATTCGGACCATAATTAAGATAAAATGAGAATGTTTTTTTGTCGGTTTTGTTCATTTGTTCAAATTTAAATTAACACGTAACGAAAGTAGGTACATATTTACCGATTTATATCTTTAACCATTTGTATAGGGTATACAATTTTGACAGGGTATATTAATTTTGACACATTATTTGTAACACCCCTTAATATTCGTCGTAGAACCCTAAAAGTATGTGTATATATTTATGATCAGGACTAAAACCTAAAACCTAAAGCAATGTCCGTCCGTCCGTCCGTACGCAATTTTTAGGCCTTTCAAATTAAGCTAGGATACTGAAATTTGGATATTCCCTAGGGCGCCGAAATGGTTATCTGTAATATTTTTTAAATAAAACCACTGCCACGCCTACAATCTAGAAAAAAACCCTTATAAGGCTAAAGTTGGAGAAATAGAGTGTTACAACCTTCACAAGATATGTAGGCAATGCCCTCCTTTATAAGTTTGTCATATAAAGTTTTTTGTCGTTTGCGTTTTTCACTAAAATCCTGTTTTCTTCGAAAATTTTCATAGAAACCGAAAAAAAATGTTTAACAAAATATGTAGCCAATATTTTTTCCAATATATTTCCAATAAAAAGTTTTTTTTTTCAAAAAATATTTTTTTTTTCTAAATTTTATTCAATGAAATAATATGCTATCCATCATCTTCTTAATGCTTTTTTTTCGGGCATGTATACTGATATTGATAGGGTATCATACTGTTCGTCCTAAGTTACATGTTATATATGGTACTTGTAAACATCCCTTTTTTATGCATATTTAAATAAGGTCTATAAGGTGAGCCGATATACCTAACATTTAGGTCAATACCTCAACACTCTGGAAGGGTTACTTACCTCTCTCTCTTTCCCGATGAATTCACTTTAAATTCGCTGTATTTCTCCATAACGACGTCGATGTAACTGCCGATATAATTACAATACAAATAGGATAAAATGTGACTTGGGCTGAAAAAAAAAATGTGTCAGCGCTGAGATAAGTTTTTCGTATTTCTTGACACGAATCGAAGGAACCTACTGTAATTATTTTTTGAGAAGCTTCTCATGACAATTTTTATTCTTGGATCCAAGCGAGACCTCTCGCTTGATGGTCCAACGTACTTAACCATTAAGCTTATCAAGAAAATTAAGCTAACTTGCTTGCTCATTTTGCAGATACCTCAATGCTCCCATTTTGTGCTTTATCTCCCCCTGTACTCGAGTACGTAGAACAGTCCTTTCGACAAATCCACTCCCGTACTCGTATTGCGGCAGTGCAGATTTCAGGGATGTGTTTTTTCACGCTGGTTCTTATATCTGTCATAATCTTTGGGGCTTTTTCCGGGCTTAGGGTCTCTTATCTTTGGATCGCACCTTTATCCATCGTCAAAATGTTCCCAGCATATCACTTTTTTATTGTTAAAATGTTCCCGAACGAAATAGATAGTTACTTTCTATGCCTATAAATATTCAACCGGATATTCGCCGTTATAGGAATCCACATCATTTCACCCTTTAGCCTTTATTAGGACCTTCAGTGAAATATATGGATTCCTTTCTTATCCGTATATCGTGCATCGGTATTTTCTTTTCTTTGCACTTCCCTAATGCAATGTGTCACTTAATTACAAAGGTATATAAAGTTCCTTTAAGTGCAAAATACAGAGTGGGCCAAATATTTTTAAAAATGCAATTAAATGAACAAAATTAAAGAGTTTCCATGATTTATAGCTTTATTAATTAGAGCAAACATTCCTAGTAATTATGAAACACAAATTCGTTGATGTGGCTGGTTTCGCAGTAGCGCATTCTGTCACTCCAAATTTTTCAAGCTCACGGATTGGTTGCAAGATATTAGCCTTAGTGCTTGAATCATTTCCGGATTGTTGGCATACATAATATTGGTCCTTCTCGGTACCCCACAAAAACATTCGAAAAAGGTCAAATCACAGTTTCGAAGCAGTCAATTGACATCGCTAAGACGGCTGATAATACGATATGGAAGCGGTCGTCCAAATCCATGTCTTCAAAAAAAAGAAAAAAAATGCTCCAATGATGCCACCACTCCACACACACTCGGCTACAGCAGGCACATTCTCGTCTGTGCCCACTGTACAGCTGGCGCGGTGGGTGCTGCATTTTAGTCAAAACTTCTTATCAAAAAACCCACCGTTTGGGCTACAAAGCACTTACTTTGGAAATACGTTGTCAATATTTCCCAACGTTGTTTAAGCGTAAAGGGACTAGTTTCATTCCGCGAAGGTATGATACTGACTTTCTATCAAGATTTCGATTCAGTGTCGAAATAACCAATGATTTAAAAAGTCACCACTAGATGGCTCACCCTTTATAAGTTTTTCTTCTTCTGCCTTTTTTTGATGTAAATTTAACTGTATGTTGGACTAAAAGTTGCATGTTGGAGAAAAAGTATTTTAAACTAGCACTTGATGTTTGGGTAGATGGAAGGAACGGAGAGGAACGGGTATAGAACTAGCCAAAAAATTACAGAGTATCTGACCCAGTGGCTTAGTTGGTATTGGCTTGTTCAAAGTAGGGATCCTCCTAATTAGGCAGTGGCAATCAACGTTTCCGTCCAATCGCGTAAAAAAGACAGGCCTAAAAACTCCTGGATCACACAAATGCAGATAAACCAGCATTTGATTGGCCTTAATGATGAAGTGATTCAAAATCGGAAAGCCTGCGGACATATTTTGTTTCCGAACTGGCGAACCAGTAGGAATTCAGTAAAGAAGTGATTCTGATCATAACCTCGTCATTTAAATGGAGAGAAAAAGAGAAGAAACGATGTTTCCATATATATTATTCTGACCAGCTTATATCGAACATGAAATTCAACTAATTCAGTTTCATGTTGCGTTAAATTTAAAAATAATAAAGGTACAATCTTTAGCGTACGCAATTTTGTATATACATAGAATAGTGTCGGGAAAAAAGAATAAGTGTTTCTACTTATGGACCATAGCTGTATATTCCTATTTGTGATTTTCAGTCAATGAAGGCAATTTTTTCTTAAATCCTCGATCAAAGTATCTATTGTCCATAGTTAACTTAGACCGTTATGGCAAATCTAAGTCACTCCCTTACCCGAATGTTTTAACACCTCTAGCTCAAAAATGTAATTACATTTTCAATTACAATGTGTAATTGCAATTATATTACCAACTACTTGTAATTATAAATGCATTACTCTGAAATTACTCTTTTACGTTCATGATATACTTGTAATGTAATGGAATTTTAATTAATTAGTTATTTAATATCAAATGCCAGGATTACAACCCAACTCTGGTATAAATATGCATATTTTTTTAAACCTGTACTAGAAAATTGATTAGTGATAACATGCAATAAATATTCATCTCAATCATTGTAATTCGATTCCAACTACCACAATCACTTCTCATTCAAAAGGTATTAAGTGCATAACCGTGGCGTATGAAACTTATTTGCTTTATCGATAGAAACCTCTTATTTGCAAGACGTTAAACTAAGATTGTCGTAGTGTAGGATCATCAGGATCACTACAAATAATCATCAGTGAGTATTTAGAAATTCAAACTGTAAGGCCTCTTTCCAACACGACAGTTTCGTCCGTATGGTTTTTTTCCGTACAGTCGTTAATTTCACACACGACGTTTTTTTCCCGTCAACCCTCTACGTTTGGTTAAATTTTTAACTCAGTTGGCTTCAACATATCGAAAATATTTGTGACAAGTGAACACAACAACAGACGGCAGACGAATAAAAAACGTCTTGTGTGTGCAAAATGCCTTTGAGACTGAAGCTAAATCATTTTAGTGATAGAAAGCAACTGTTTGAAGTTTATGGAGAATATTATATAACTTTTGCACAATGGAACAGTGCATATGCATTTTTATCGACGAAACTGATTATAATAAAACATTTTGCCATTGTTGCGCACTATTTTTTATATATATTTAAAAATTGTTAAAACTAAAGTTTACTCGCAATTTTTATATATCATTTGAGTTTATATTTAAAGAATGATTGCAATAACTTTCTCTTAAAAGTACTTAATTCTGCGAGAAAGTTAGATAGAGAAATATTTAATTAAATGCCTTAATTACAACAAGCACGGCAATCTGCTGCTGTACTGGGTTAATCCAACAAACTTGCAAGCATAACCAAGAGCATTTGCTTAGAAATCATTCAATCGTTTCCTTTTTTTATGCCATGGTTACATTGTTGTGCACAACGACGGAGGATGACGACGACAACGGCGACTGGGAGCAGGACGAGTACATTCGTGAAACTTTTGTTATGAAGAGCAGAGGACAGGAACAGAAAATCAATTCGAAATCCCAAGTTTCTACTGGCCAGTACAAAACACCGTACTGATGTCAAAAGTGCAATTAGCTTGCAATTACTGTAGTGTAATGGTGGTTGTATTACCAGTTCTGCTTCTGTGTACTGTTCGGCTCCCGTAGTCTAATAAGGCAATTTGTCTTTGTCTGCCAAGGCATCCTCGGGGCTGATTAAATTCTGTGTTGGACAGCTCATTGTTAAGAGGAATGATGCCTATACACACCTTGTCGAATGCTGATGTTCCCTATACATAGCGGTTGTAGAGTTTAATTACAATTTGAAATTTGGATGTGGGTGTGGGTGTGAAGAGCAGAGTAATAGGAGGCAGTTCCAAAATAGTATAGCTGTCAAATAATGTGGTTTTCAATAGATACCACAGAAGCTTGATTGTAGTAAGTGTATGCATCATAAAACATTATGTTTGTACGCTATGTGTACGCTGTTGATTAAATAAGAACTATAGAGCAGTATTTGTTGCATCGAATAGATTATTGTGCGGCTGTATTAATTAAGGTGATGGAGGTGCACTCTAAGGTTTCAAATCTGCCAAGACGATATTAAATATGATGTTAAAGTGATTGGTCAAAATAAATAAATTCGTCAGCTTAGTGTTGAAGCCTACTAATTTCATAATTATCAATTTTACATTAAAAAATTAATAAAGTGACACAAAAGGGATGTGCCTCTTTAAATTAAAATATATATGTGGAAGCAATCAAAATTATATTGTTTATTACACATTTTTTCGACGATAGTAAACTGCAAGTGGCTTTAAATTTAGTATCTATCTTAAATCGAGGTAACGGAGTATTTGCATTAACGCGGTTCAAGGTACACCAAAATAGAACTTTTCGGAAGCGGTGGAACTATTGAACGATTTTTAAAAGTTTTTTTCCCTAAAAAAATGCTACGGGGTAAAGTATTATTTATTTATTATTTATAAACTTAAATATTAAAAACAAAAGACTATTCTTTACAAACAAAGGGTGGGGTGAAACAATGTTCAAACAAAAACACTGCATACTCAATTTTTGGAAAAATTCTAATAAAGGTACCTAATTTATAAAACCGCCAATATCTCAAAAACTAATATAGGGAATTCGGAAAAATGTTACTATATTTTATTGCAGTACTAATCTGTGTATTTTAAATTTTCTTATGTTCTTAAAATTAAATTAATTAAATTAATTAAAATATATCAAACTCGTAGGTTCCGTTTTTAAAATTTAAAATGTTTATTCTTTTTGTTATGTAATTGCGGGAGGTCTATACATTTCAAGATTGACAATTCCAAAAAGCGTAGCAAATTTAGGGTATTAAGGGAGAGTGCTTTGCAGCGTAGAAAATTTGGCAATTTTGGTAATCGTTTAGCGGTTTTGCTAATATCGTACCGAAGTAGCAGCGCTAAAGCGCTAAATGCTTTGCACTCACATCGCTGTTCATGTTAGGTTGTAATAGAGGACTTGAATATGATCAAGTTTCGTAATTAGATCGTTTTCATCAGTCATTAGCATTCTTTCAAGAATAAAATTGAAGAGGCTATATAAAACAGCAACTTTGTTACGTAAGAGGTACATAAAGCAATTTACATGTCCGAAAACTAGAGTGAAAAGAAAAGATTTTATTATAAAGACCGAAATAAATATTATTTTGTTTATAGGGAAGACATGGCTGGCCCGGATAAACACCTCCAACTAAAGGATTCGATGTTAAACTTAGCAGCTGGGGTAGAAAATGATGATGGATTCCAAGTTATGCATTGTATTTTATTTATTGCCGAAAAGTAGGAAATTCGCGAATACTCACCAAAAATAATCCAACAGCGTATCTATCGTTGGGGCCGATTCATTGGTCTTTTACGCAAAATTATTCGCTCATCCAATGTTACCATATAAATCGGTTGTGTGGCACATGAATTTTCCTCGAAACATCTTTATTTATGAAATCAAATCATTTTCTTAAATATGCATACATCACACCAAAAACAAAAAGAGCTAAAGTCTCTTATACAAAAATCACTTTTGCCTCTTAAGTCAGCCACAAAAGAAATTACTAATGTTTAATAATTAAATAGTTGGTATAGGGCCTGCGTCCCTAAGTCCAATAAATACTGAAAAAGTTAGAGAGGGGGTAAGAATGGCATTATTTACGTTCCTGTATATAAGGGCGTAGTGTCCAAGTTGCTAAAGATAACCGTGCCCCTTAATAACCAAAGGCAAATTATTATCTTTGAAATAAATAACTTGCTTTTCATGCGCACTCGTTAAACTCCGAATGATAGCTTTCAAACCAACCTCAAATAGTTGTATCACAATGTTTTGGATGTTTAACGAAAGCTTAAACATCAGACTATTTAACAAACTACGTTGGGCTTAACAAGAATTGTGAAAGCGAAAAATTAACGGAAATCTAAAAATAAACGTGAATGTCACAGTCACAGTTGCCGGTCAAAGGTTTTGAATTTCATGAAATAAGTCACATTCATTTGCTTTATGTTTTCTTAATATATATAATTAGATTTCGTGGCTCATAAAACCATCTCAGCGAATATAATAAAATCCGAAACAATAGCAACTTCAAATTCCTTACAAGTCCATGTAATTAATATCCTCGGACTCGTTGATGTTCTTTTAAGTTAATTTAACTTAGCCTTGTAGAGGACGAAATTTAAATGCACTCTCAAACTACAACCGCGGGAAACTATGAGTTGGGAATAGGGACAAAGGAAATGTAGGAAATTGTTCAAACTAGATGGTTAGCTAGCTATGCGGGTGAAGTTTCAAAGTTTTCTCTTTCGTTTAAGGAAAACAACCGAAGGATTTAATTATGGGATTTTCTCATTTTTGTTAACTTTAATTTTCTTCCAACTGAATCGGGGTGCAGCCATAATAGCTTGCAGTGCAGATGACTGGCGAGAAACTCTAAATTTCTGAGTCGCATGGTGAGTTCTTCTTTTGTGAGTTCATGATATTTTATCCAGTTTCTGAAAGGACTTTTCTTTTATTCAAGCCATCATCATTATTTTAATAGGAACGCAAAACATTTTCGTTAGAGCGAAAGATTTTGTAATTATATTGCGATAAAAATGGAAATAAAACTGAAAGGACTTTCAATTTAAGACTTATCTAAGAGGATGGGCAGTTTGAATTACTAAGGAAGTGTTACATTTGGAAAATTTTTTTTGTAGTTCCTAATATGTTCTGGGCTTATTTTTACGTCTTTGTGTTTAATATATATATATATAACTAGTAATCTTTCTGGAGGCGGCAGCTGCTCACTTGCTTCGCTCGGCGTAGGTGATTTTCGTCAGACAAGCGTTTTAGGCATAAATTCATCTAATATACGAAGATAAATAAAAATATTTTTATATCACGGAATTGCATTTTTTTCCAAAGAAATTGATTTTCAAACTTTTATATCTTTTCCCAATACTTATCGCGAATTATTAACTGGTTTAACACATATGTTGCGGCTTACGTACATAATATAAAAAAATGGATATTCCCATGTGTATAATATAAAATGAAGTATACGACTGCGTCATACGAAACTTTTACGCTACATGAAATGCGTATTTGAATTTCCTCAAGCAAAATGGAAGCATTTTTAAGTTGTGAAAATGTCGATTTTTTCAAAAACAATTATAGTAATATTGATGAAATCTTGCATATGGACAATTGTTAATTAATTGTATATTTAAACTCGATAAAGCCCCATATTTGATAAAAATAATTTTATTTAACCTTCATGAATTATAAAAGTATTAAAATACCAATTTTTTATACAAGCCATACATTTTTTTATGGAATTTAACTTGTGATTGGTTTTTATCATTCATGGAAAAACTGTCAAGCAGTATCGTTTATCGTTGAAGCACAATAATAGTTGATATAATTTTAACTTCATAAATAATTTTTGTCTACAAACTTGACATTTTTGGCCTTTTTACAAATTTTGTATAGAGTTCAATGGAATTTCTTATTTATTTACCGATTTGTTTTGACTTTATTTGACTGAGTTAGTTGGTTGGAGTAGCTGGACTTCCCTGATTACTACGTACGTACAATGGCGTACAATGCATTGATCAGTTGCCAAATTTGTAGGACATCCTCATATGATTGCTACTACATCCTTACCGAATATGCACAGATGCTCGGCGAATGCGTGTTTGAAATGAAATAGAGTCACACATGTTTTTTGATTATTCCATCGTAAGAGAAAGCAAGAATTCACTAAACACCATGTCAACCATATGAAAAAATATTTTCTTGTGCCATTTCATTGATTGCAAATTATAGACCGAGCATTCCGAACACAATGCGAATAAATTCAGTTAATATACCCACTACTGCATAAAAGCCGTAGAAATGGATTTATATTATCACAAAAGCCCTAATCAAAGTTTTCAAAAGTGAACAAGAAAAAAAAAAAGATTAAATTTTTTAACTCAATGAACCATACCTTTTGTTTTAAACACAAATGTATTAGCAAAAATAATTTTTTCACACACTGAGTTGAACTTTACACCGAGAAAAATGATGTTATTAGTGAGTTTGTGCCGTTTTAATGATTTATTACAGGTTTCTTATCATAAAAAAGACAAGTTATATATAGATATTGCTGTCGATCGTGCAATATAACGGAAATAAACAATGTGAAATTTGGCGAACCATATGGGCTTGTATACGGTATAGGGTTAAATATAATAAAATCGTTACGTAGATACATTTAAAACTAATAAAACCAAAATTATTTCTGAAATTTAAGTACACTTATTAACTTCATAGCACATAAAGCGTATAAAATTTGTTTTTAATTCCCTTGATGAGTTTCGGACATATTTATATGCGTTTTGGAATATTGCAGTTAATCTATATATTTTTTAGAAAAACTTAAGTTTACTTACACAAGTTACCTGAAATGCCGTGAGAAAAAACCAAGGGCCCAAGTTCAATAAACCAATACTTATAATGTATTATAAAGCCATTTAAATTTAAGCACCCTCTAAATTCCTAGGTCTCGGGTAACAGGAGCACTAGTTAAAACTTAAGAGAAGTCAAAAAAAAAAAAAAAAAAACAGTGGATCCACCAATGTCGTCCTTCGGTCTGTCTGTAACAGGAGCACTAGTTAAAACTTAAGAGAAGTCAAAAAAAAAAAAAAAAAAAACAGTGGATCCACCAATGTCGTCCTTCGGTCTGTCTGTTATCTTTCCGTACAATTTTTGTTTAGCTTTTCGCTGGGTATTTCTGGTTGTGGTTATAATTTAAAATAACGGTTCTACCATACAAATTTGCCAACATGCAAAAAAAACTCAGATTAAAATATACATTGGTAATGTGGTGAATCCTACCTTTAAGAACAGATTCTCTATGATTTCGTAGTTTTTAAATTACTTGCGGACTTAATAAATTTAAATTCTATAAAGTAGTAATATAATACATTATTCCCAGTTTGAGTTCGAAATTTTAGCGACTTTCTCCTAATTATAAAGCTGCTAATGTACTTACTCTTGTTAGAAGCTTTTCAACCGAAGCTTTTTCAAGTTAGAGAGTACCTAATTAGAAGTAATCTGCAATTTGAAAGTGCAATATTTACCTACTTCATCGCAAAATTTACACACTTTCAACAAAAATTTCTCACCTCTCCTACTGGTTGTAAATCACCATAACTGTCTGACCGAAAAATATATTTGCAACTTGTTGTAGGTATACTTTCCATCCACATAACTCTAAATAGTAAACGACTTCCGTTAAAGTTTTTAACTTTACGAATAACTTCACGTAGGGTATCTCGTACGGATGGAAGATAATTTTCCATTTTCCTTGCATTTATGTTTGTGTTTGACATCTGTTTAAATGTTTTTCCTTATTACAAAAGCACACGGGCTTTACTTTAATTATAATGCAAAATAAATATTCTCCATTTATGTCCTCATAATTGCCTTCTAAATGTCCTGAAAGGTTCAAATATTCCATTAAATAACGCAAAGCAACACGTCCTTCATATAAGTTTACCACTTCGCTTACTCTCAGCGCTTTAGATTTTCGTACAAAGAGGAAAAAGGAAACTGGAAACCATAACCAACAGCCCACCCTTTCATTCACACTTGTTCACACATTTCATTATCGCATCCAGCACATAATGTGGGTTTAGATTCATGGTGGCGTGTCGGTGACGGTGCACAAGCAATTCCACTTCATGTGGATATTGACCCTCATTAGTCCTTTTTGTCCATAACCACGTGTTGTTTACTTTTGAGGGCCAAAAACAAATCACAGGTATACCTGCCAAGCTTTATCGATGTCACCATTTTAACCTTGCTTGATGGAACTTTCTATGGTGCGGGTAAAATTAATTTTACATTTTTGCTTTGGGTTCTTCAAGTATAATGAAAATATTAATTACCTTTTACCCCTTTGAGATTGAGCACATGATTACACGAGCTTACACCCTCAAATGATGTCTGAGGTTTGACCGAACCGAGTGTGATAATTATATATGACCGAGCTGTAATTAATCAAAATGGAAGACCCACTCAATTATGGCCCAAAATGAAATTACTTTGTAAGGATTCGCTCGCTTACCCCATTCACAGACAATAATCCACCCTTACACTTTGATTTCCATCCATGTTGCATGTTCAGTTTTAGTTTTCAGTTTCAGTTTCAGTTCGGTTTGTGTTCTTGTTCATGTAGCTTTAGTGTATCCATTTACTTTTATGTCAGTTCACGTATGATGTGCGCCAAAGGATAACATAACATAACAAGCCATGACATATTTTATTGATATTTTACGCTGCCAGAAAATAGAAATAGTCTAAGAGAAAGAAGATGAGCATGCCATTGAAGACCTTTGTCATCACCCAAAGCTGTAACAGTTGAAGCGTTTGTTCATATCTGCCATCGACGATGCTGCGGAGCTGTGAGAGCAAAGATATTTTACGAGGCGCTTGGTCGACTCATGAATATTTCATAAGAACATAATGACATGGTCGATGACCATGCATTGAGTAAATTTATCATAACTTTCCAGTGGACATGGTTTTTGCTATTTTCGGTTACTTCCTTTGGGCTATGCTAATGTGTGCTTTGAATGACAATGAGAAACAAGTAAAACTTGCTAAGGACATCAGAGTAGTATACTTATGAGAGATTGATTTCGTTCGATTGGCTATGAAAAGTGGATATAGATAATGAATGAGTTTTTTCAATGATTCGCAGGATCAATTGACTGCTTAATGGAAGCTTGAGTTCTAACAGACTACAAAGATGGTAATGTCATGATAAAGTTTCCACTTATTTAATATTTCATGCCTACTCACTAAATTAGGGCATTTCACATCTTTTATAGGGCAGTGTCCTTATCCTTGAATATATGATGTTTAGTTATGGTTTTAACACTGTAGTTGAAATACCCTTACAAATTATTTAACAGTGTTGACATCTGTTAGACTCTTACACTGAAAGTGTTTCGGCCTCACTTCAAAGTGCTTATGGCGTATAGTCCAGTATATAATAACTCCTATTACATACCTTTGGGTTCGATTGCCTATGATAGAATGTCATACTACCTATATATATATGAGAAGAAGTTAAATTAAATGGAGCAATGTGTTAATTTTGAGATTTAAGTTTGCGGGTTTCTCCCTTGGCAATAATTAACTTGTGATGGCGATTATACAGATTATCCAATGTTAATAGGTAAAGTTAAATTTTAAACTGCAAATATCAGGTAGGCTTTGTTGCAAATAATTGTGCTTCCTTCAATAATGCTAGTTTTAATTTATTTTATTTTACATCTAAATGCCTATATATATATTGTCTTATGACTTTTATATCCCCTTTAAAAAAAACTGTAAGATTTGTTGTGCTCAAATAGGGTTTAAGGTAGAACTATTCATGGTCTCATGATTTGTGGTGTATCCAAATCCCTTTTGTTTCCACAAGACATTACTATAGCTGTGTGTTTCGGCCTTTTATGAAGGAATTAACTTTTTTTTTTGTTATAATTAGCTATATGAATTCAATTGCTTCGCTCCAGAAATAATTTATTTGATGAAATGAGAAAGAGCAATTTGGTGTTAGAGATTTATAATTATAACTTAATTCTTCGAATAAGTGACTATTGTTTCATTAAATAATTTTTCTCCATAAGGTCGACCGAGAAATATTTTGCGGTTATGAAATTTTGTGTCAGCTTCTGGTTACTAGGGAGTACGTATCGGGGAGAATTATTTTCATGGAAAAACTCAATTTTTTTTCCATTATATGAAATCTTTCCGCTCATGGGAGGTGTCCGTAAGGAGAGATATTCAAACATATTCGAAGATTCACTGTAAAATATTTCCCTTCCCTTAAAAGAATAAGGTGTGCACACTAAACAAGTGGTTAATACTTAACCACCTACCACCTATTTAGATCCCTTAACCATCTACCACCGGTTCTAGAAACCGCTACAGATTTTTGCTTGTGTTTTGTAATTTCCGGTATTAACTAAAAGCACAAAATTAAAAAATATTATTTGTTCTACCTTAAAGCTTTATTTTGAAGACTGAAATGACAAACATTAAAGCAGTAGCATTTTGTAGTTTTCTTCAAAACTTTACATACAAGCACTTTAACCCTCATACGTTCTTTATTAACCATTTTATCATATCTTGGACACTTTTTACCCAAATTGGTTTTTATTGGGAGCCAGTGCCTAAATATTTCATTATAATTATAGCTAGCAAATTTTGCTAGCACACTCTAAGCAAATTGAATTTTTTGCACATCAAACATATGTAAACTATCTTGCTTGTCTTTCTTGGATTACAACTGAAGCATGTTTTTCGCAATCTTTAACACTAAAAATAAAAAACTAAATAAACGCAAAAAAATTACTAACCACCTTACTGTGGTCCCGGAGAAAAATGATTGCTAACCTATACCAAACGCGTGCTGGTGTTCAATCACCAAACTCATGCGCGATACTGTTTGGTGAGTAGAAAAGGTACATGAATGCACTTTGTCGCACGCACGCATAGAAATATTTGAATTTGAAAGCAGTGTTGCGGTAAGACCGCTTTATAAAAACAAAAAACGTTGCAAATGAATACGCAAATGATAATTGCTCCAATATCATTAAAATACCATTGCAATAAAGCAGGGGCTCTTGCCATGCCCACCTTTCAACAATTCAAATTTTTTTATGAATGTATTATCGAAAACGAAATACAATGTTATCCATCGTGTTTTGAGGGTACTGCTCGCCCATAACGGGCTATAGCCTTTACTGATGTTTTATAGTAATATAAATTGATAAAGTAGTCAGAAATATAAAAGTGTTTGAGGTTTATGGATAAGAAACTCCTTGACTCCTATTTTGTGTATTTTTTTTTTTAAATGCTAGTTTTGTATAACACTTTTTGTAATTCTTTTACAAAATAATGTTTTTCATTAGTAGTTGTGATACGTGAAATCAACTTCTGGTAACTAGAAACCAATTTACTTTGCCAGTTCGAGCACACAAAGTGTGGGATGGAACGGGGACGGTAGACTAATTTTCCTATAACGTAAATTGAATTTTTTCCGGTTGGTCCATAGAAAGGAACCACTGTCGGCCGAAACCATTGTTTGTCGAAAAAGTTTGCCGGATTTGCTCCCAAGTTAGTATATACATTTTTTTTGGGTAACCTCTCCCTATTTTGGTTTTTGTTTTGCTCTACCTTTTTAAATAAAGATTACTGCACTCTCATTTTATTTTTAAGGAAATCAAACAACGGCTATTTAAGACCGCCAATATCTCAAAAACTAATAAAGGGAATTCCAGCTACTATTTTTTGTATACTTTTAATTGACCATTTTTGAAATACTTGTTTTATAATTTTTTTTTTCATATATTTGTATGTTAAATTTAAGAAAAGTCAAAACAGCTACAAAAATTTCTATCGTGCAAAAATACATCAAAATCTTTGAAGCCGTTGTTGAAAAAAAAACCAATTTAAAAGTGATTTTAATAATTATGGTATGTGGTAAGATATAACCATTTTTTCTAAGCATTTCAAGAACGCAGGTTATTTAGTGTAAAAGTTTCGTCTGAAACAGTCCTGCACTTTATTTTGTTTCCGTATTCCATATAAGCATTTTAATATATTCGAACGACAAAATTCAATAAAATAATTTTATCCACTTATGTAGTCATAAATATATTAATTTTAAAACTAACACTCAATATTACTACTAAAATTATTTCAGAGCAAAATTATATTTGTAGGATTTTTGGGAACTAATCAATATTAGAAATTTTTTTGCTGGATCCAAAACTGCATTCGTTTGCATTTTTTATAAAAAATAATAAAACAAAAATGTAGTACAAAAGTAATTTTAAATTACCCATTTTTACTCGATAAAATATAAATCATTGCCAGAAGCCTATGTTAGCTCCTTTGTAATGTGATTGAAACAAGTAACTGCCACTTAATTATCATCACTTTTTTATCAGTTCCTATATCAGTGTTAGGTAGGTACAATCTTCAGATTTAAATTAATATCCCCCCTTTATGGTTAGACAAAATGTGACTGAATAAATGCTGGTAATGGGATACCCTAATCCAACATGATCCCAATTTGCTCATCCTGCAGCGTGTTTTCCCTTTCATATTACTTATAGTTGAACACGCTGCCATAAGACGATACATCGTGGAAAACACGTTCTACACATGAGCTGAAATTAATGTCCGTGATAACGGTCTATGGTCTTAAGTAGGCGCATAGACTAAAGTAAAGTGAAGTAGTAAACGTAAGATGTGTAGACTTAAGGCATTTTGTTAACACCTCCTTTAAACACTTCGTTACGATGGTATGTAAGGAATTTTCCTTCGGAACGTGAGCGTAAATATTTGAAATTCTTCGACACGTAATTATGTACTTAGGCTCCACACCCGCCTTCGCTGCCGAGCAAATTTGTATACCACTTCGTGTCATTTTGATAAATAATTCTCTCAGATCCATCAGTGTTAATTTAATTTCTAATGAAAAATTCATTAGAACTCTTTCCATTATCATAATCCAAGTCGTTTTTCGTTCGCTCTTACATTGTGAAAAAGTCCATCAGGATCTGAGTGTGAGTATCTATGGTAAAACGTTAGCTTTAACTCTGAGTCATGGAAATGGAACACTGATAGATAACCGCATTATAATTATTTTCCTAAATTATACAATATGGTTCTTTGTAGGTTAAGTTAGTACACCGCAATTTGGTGGCTCTAATATTGTGTGTTATGCGGTTTAAAGCATCACCAAAATTAGCTGCGGTTGTTTTTGTGTTCCTAGAACTGTATTACCACATAGAAATAGACATCACGTGGGCTGCACTTGGAGTTATGACTGAGTTAATTACTATATGTATTAATAAGTAAACTGAGAAGCGTGCACATTTTGTGTTGGTTTTAATTGAATTCATGTGGTATTATTGTTGCAAGATATAAACCAATATTTTGGCGGGTATAGTGCAGATGCATATGAATTTGATCAGATTTCACCTGAAATTGAAAGGATGTTTGAATTGACACAAAGTTTGTCAACTTGACTAATAACTTCGAACATATTTCTATGTGGTTTAATTAGCTACAGTGTTTTGCTAATTCTATCCGTTGTTCTATGTCTTTAAAGTTTGTCAATATACCCGCAGTTTAAGTGTAGACACTTAAGTAAAATATGTATATTAATCTTCTTGGGGAAGTAAGAATTGTATTCACTAATGGATTGTTTTTTCTCAACTAAAAAACCGGCGATATCATGATGAGACAGATAGGTAGAAGCTAAACTGCGCCAGCTCAAATTAACTAAATATTCACACTTTGGGATCTATCGAGACGAGCCATGTTTAGTTTTGGCATCTCTGTAAAACTCGTATATATGTGCATGATATCGATGGAGAAATTTCGCTGCGCGCATCAAAGTCGGTAACCACCGAGCCGAGACCTTTGATGTTAAAAAGGATTAAGTCAAAGCGACGCGCTGTCATGTGAGTTCTTAAATATCAAACTTGAAAGAATTGTGCAAAACTCACAAAGCAACACACGAGTTATGATCTTAAAAAAGTCTGTTCAATGACTTGCATACGACCAAAATATTGTACTAAAACACAGCAAGCTGTCAACAGTGCTTTCACTATAATAGTAATAAAACCGAAAAAAATGGATCTAGTGGTAAACGAGAAAAAACGATGCATATCCTGCTGTCAACAAGAAGGGACAACCAACATCGACGAATCGGTCAGAATGTCACAATCGACAGCTATAACTTTAAGGTTGTCTATGTTTAAATTTGTCTACCTCGTCTTTTCTGTGTTTTTAGAAATCAAACAAAGAATAACGCCTGTCAATCGCTATTTCTTTGGACCGAGAACACAACTGTGTAGTAAGGCCTCTTTCTAAAGCGAATGAAGATATCCTTTATCCTTTTTGAGAGAAAAATTCTTCCTAAGATATTTGTTCCAGAAACTACGCGCAATACCTAATTTTCGACTCTAATCTGGAAAGACAGAGCATTAGAGGAAGGCCAAAGACCGCGTTAGTTATAGTGGCTTTATGTTTATGGATCAAAAAAAATCCTGACTGTAGCGTCGCCTAAGTAGTACGTATTAGATTATTACATCTGACATTAACTTTCGTTAAGAATTCTGAGGTGCACTAATGGGCGCGTTAGTGCATTTAAAAAAAAATATTTAAACATGATAATTTTTAGGTTAATTTCGCTTATTTGAAGGCCTAAACACGAAAGGACGGAATTTGAACGACGAATTTCTGAAAGGACATAGCCAAAATATGTATTACATTTTTCAAATTAATAAAATTAAAATTTTATAAAACGCCAATATTTAACTCATAAATATAAAATATAGTGATAAAAATGGAACTTAAAATAAGTAGCAAATAAATATTGGGATATAAAATAATAAATCAAGATACTTATATCTGCGGGGGAACTCTTTTCAGTTTTTTTTAAAAAAACGTTAAAGCAAATTGCTGTTGTTGGCTTAATCTATAAGCTATACTCTATAATCTTAATCCTCCACACACTTACATATGTTATTTTCACTCTGCTCAATCATTACTGTCATTATTTGCTTTGGCTTCTACATCATAGTTCTCCGGAGAAATTAAGTAATTAAACCTAAAAAAAGGTTTAAGTCGACATTGGCTTCTAAATTTGAATTAAAATATAAAATAAACCTGGATAGCGGTATAGCAGTGCGGTAATCTTAATACACTATTGAAAAGTATCTTTAGAACTCTAATATTTGTAACAGTATTGTAAGTTTTTTTCTAAATGACTTCGACCACAAGGTGTTAATCGAAGCTAAATTTCTGTTTTTATTAACAATAGGTCCGTAACGCCTTATGCGAATTATAGCATGAGGGCCATAAACATTTTTTTGTGATGATGTTTTTTGTGACTTAGCTATATTTTTTACATTTATATTTTCGGTGTTATGAGAAATTAAAAAGAAAATAAATCCGGTCAGTTACAGGACTATTTAAAGTAGCACATGTCTTATGCAATATTTTGCGAAGAAAAAGACAACCCCCAACTGTGTCTATAGGCAAACAAACGAACGATCTATCTGCTATTTGCTCATTCACTTTTTCAATTATCTATTTCAAATCAGTGAATAAACGCTGGACATGATGTACATACATAATATCTACAGATAGCAATTGACAAATTAAATTTAAAATCCACTGCCACATTTTGCCTCCACAAAAGCACCTATCGTCGATTCGTATTGTAAATTATTGACAGCATGCAGATTTATTCGACGGCAATTTTCCTGGTACTTCCGCCATCCTTTTCCCGGTCCGCAAATGTGCTGATGCGGAAAAATCATTGCACTGTGTATGTGTTGATTTAAGACCTCGTTCAGATCCGATGGTGAGAATTTTCTATTCGAATTCATTGGAAATGTGTTCCGGTGGCTGCGGCATGGTGGTGGTACAATTCGACCCTCCATCCTCAATCGGCGGTAATTAAATGGTTTTGGTTTCGCTGCTTTTAGTAGAGCCACCGAAGCAAGTGACTCATGGTGGAGGAGCACGAGTCGGCTATTGCCGAACTCAGAACTAATGCATTCGATTAGTGTTTAATGCACAAAAGCAGAAAAAAATAAGTGATAAAGGAACAGCAGTGGCATTGGACCGATGCATTAGCAGTTGGTGCACATTCTTTATTCAAACACTATTGTTCTGCTGCGGTTCCAAGTAGTAATTATTCATGAGAACAAGTGTATAGTGTGAATTACAAATGGAGATTTCCATCCCCACTCTTTGAGGTGAATGTAGATGGATTCGTGTTTTTTATCCGGATAAAGTGAAATCAATTAAATATGTAGTCGCAAAACACAAAAGCGAGAAAAATGTGTGCTGCTTAAAACGATTGACCCAAGTAAATGAAAAAGTTTAACAGATGTATTACACATGCTTGTGTATGTTTATTTGTTTAGCATCCCCTGTACTGTATTAATTATACTCTATCCCAAGGCTATATTTATATATTGTGCTTATACTTATGTTTTCTTATGCATATCTAATAAATCGCATTAGGAATATTGCAGTATAGAAAAGACTCTTAAAGGATGGGATTTATGGAATAAGGATTTTTTAAGTTAAAATACAAGTGAAAAGAACTAAAATTTTTAAACTTTTAGAAACTTTAATAGCTAACTAAAATGAGTTATTATTATTTTGTGTTAATATATTTGTGTGTAAGAAGTTCTAGATATCCTTCGCAGATTTTGTAAAGCTCATTAATATTTTGATTAAAAATTTTCTTCTCGAACAAAAGGTAACTTACTTCGTAAATATAATGGCAAATATAAGGAACTCATCAATTGAATTGCTTAAAGGTAAATACAAGAGTGGCCTTACAGATTTAGAAAATATTGCGAACACGCAATTACCGTCACCTTTTCTCCAAATTTATATTAAGTATCTGTTACCAAAACCACTAAATTAAAATTTGGACGAAACTTAGTTTATTTTGTTAGTAAATATCAATAGCAATTTTTTTTTAAACAATTAAACAATTACGGAACGTAATGTCAACTTTGCATATAGGACCCAAAGCCTAGCTTCTCCAATCAATGTGTGTAGGAAGATATATTTTTTGACACCAATGGAAGGGACCCACAATTTAATGCCGATTACGAACGGCAATTAATTTTTGAGAAGCTTCTCATGTCAGTCTTCAATGTTTGTCAGACGTTCGCAAGATATTGGGCAGCAAATAAAATATTTCAAATTGTACAGGTCGAGATTTGAACCGGTGATCTTAAGCTTAGCGATCCAATGCACTTAACCACTTTGCCACTGCATGCCCCGATATTAGATATTTTAGTGGCGTGGTATTTTTAGCACTTTTTTTACGCAATCATTACGCAGCACTAGGCACTAAAACGGGCCCATCGCGATCAAACCTAAACAACTTTTCTGGTAAAGCAAGCAATTTATTTGCAAAAACCTATGGACTTTAACCATACCATATATTTTCTGAAAGGTTTCAAAAAATATTTACCAGAACACGAAGGAAGAACGGGAGACGGTGGAAGCTCATCCTCGCTTAATTATATTAACATCATAGATCTTTTACTGTAGAAAAGTGGGTTAGGTACCCTGTGTCCCTCAAAACTTGACCCATTTAGATTGAAAGACCTACCGCTTTTTTCTTCAATAGTGCCCCTTATTATGCAGAGGAGAGGTTTGATGTCCGCAACCTCGCTATTAATGAGCAGCCCTCGTATTCTTACAAGCTCATCCACCTGCTCATTTACCTCAATACTGAAGTGACACCCATCACAGTTTTTTGGGTTATATTTTATTTTGTAACTTGAGGAACAGAACAATTGGAAGTTTCTTCTTTCAAGACATTTAGGAATTGTTAAATGTCTCACTCCTTAATTTTTGCTGGTTTCTAGAGAGATCTAGATGGCTTGATAGAATTAAGTAGCCACAAGCCCCGTGTTACTGAATGGTATCACAATGGGTCCACGAGAACCTGAGTGTGACAGGAAGGAAACAATTTTTCTATGTTAACCCATCTAACCTAACCTAAGTATTTTTTGAGTTATATTTTATTTTGAAAATCAGCTAGAATAACTGATAAGAAATCTCTATACAGTTTAGTTATGGCATGGCGCTTGATAGAAATATCATCGAGTAAATTACATAAGCAGAAATGCTACATTCTGGAATTAAATTCATTTAATATGCGGTGGTTGATATTTTAGTTGTTATTAAATATATTGGTAATTTATAATTAATTCAGTGCATTGCATTGTAATTGCTTAAGCCTGAATTAATTTACTCATTTCGAATATATGTACATAATTATTACGCAGCTTTAAATTATTGAAAAGTTAATTTCATATTAAAAGTAAATTGGTCGTGCTAAAATGTTTGCTATACATTGCGACAAACTGCAGACCATTCGTTCTCTTACCCTTATCATATGTTACGCATTTCGAATACTAAAAAATCATCTAAGCTAAAACCACAGATAATTGATTGCTAAAATTACAGCCTACACGATGGACTATAGTGAAGACTCAACGGCGCTTAAATTTAGATTAACTTCAATGGTAAAAGGTTTTCAAATGATAGCTCGATAATCATAGATCATGTTGTGGCTGCAAATGGCATAGTCAGCCCTCCTTATCAATACTTCATTATGAGCTAACTGATTACTTTCCCATAAACTATGGGAAACTATCAATTATTGATTAGTGCCACATTCACAGGGCGCATTCAATTACATCGCTCCTCGAGTTAAGACTGCTGCAAAGTGCAGTTTAACAAAGGCTGATGTCCATGATGTTGACGATGATGGTAATAGCAGCAACCCAACCGAGAAACTAGGTATCAGAATAAATTTCATGCAAAATAACTATGAACATTATATACTAGAGTTCTCTATTGGGTAGATACACTAGTGCATTTCTATAGAGTTGTAAGTTTATCCCCTTGATCTGTTGTTGTACTTACTTCTGAGTAAAGCCCAAGCACAATGGCTTACAATAACTGTAAATAGAAACCGATTACGAAGAGAATAGACTACGACTAGATTTATTTCATATGCTACACATACTCGGTGTAGGCTGACTGCAGCTAACCATTCTAGTGAATTCCCAATAATTAGCAGTATGTAAGTATAGCTTTTGATAACAATTCATTTTTCACACTCCAATACCCTTGTCTGAAGTATCACTTAGAATTGTTTCTCTTTTCACATCGAACAAACATCATTATGCAAATAAAGAAATAATGTGCACTTGCCTGGATTTTCATCGAAAAGACAACATGATACATATTGTGTTTTGTATATCCACACACTAGTAAAATCAATTCAAAAGCAACTATGGCTTCCGGAACAAAAGTGTACGTAGGTGCAGATACAATTCGATAGTATAACTGCATGCAAAAGTCAGACATTCTCCAGTGTCCTGTGAAAGTATTCTTTGTTTGCTTTTGTTTTTATTTTTATTTTTATTTTCTTTAAAAATATTTCAGCAAAGTAAACTTTTTGGAAGAGATAATAAATAATCTTTTTACCCTCGCAACTTCCTTCCGTGTTAAAAAAAATTTAAAATTCGAAAAACTTATTATATTTACTATCCAATGTCAAAACTACGACAGCAATGCAGAGAAAACAAGATAATAAAGTGAAATCCTTGCCGAATCCTTAAGCAGGTCAGGGATTCTCTTAGTTGCACCCTTGTTCCGCATTAATTGACAGGCAATAAATAATCAATCGTCTACAAGACTATTATACACAATGCACGTGGAGTTTTGTTTTTATGCACATATGAGCAGCACTGTGGGGGTGGAAGCGGGGTTAGGGTTAGCTACTCAAGGTAAGTTTATAGTTATATACTATAACTATACCCGCATTGTTCGAAAGAACTTAGTGATTACAAAACCTCATTACAAATTTATTGGTTGCATTTTGTTAAACAATACAGGATACTTTGTTGTGTGTGTGTAAGTTTGAGGCGATGTGGGTTTTCGAAAGGGATAGGTAGATTCCTGCATAAACCAAACAATGGATAACCGAGCTTTAGTGGTTGAATCTCCTTTGGTATCTTGTTGTAAAGGACTTTAATCAGTTGCGTGGAGTTTATTATACACTGACTGTGTACAAAGATATTTGTTTGGTTGGCCTATGTATATTGTTGTCCCTCTGGTAAAGGGTTTATTTAAAATGTGTCTTAGAGTGTATAAATAATGTGTGTGTGGCTGTGTAGATTGATTGACGAGTTTAGAACTGTACTAAACATTATTCGCAAGCATTTCTTTGGAATGTAATGTTGAACTTTAGGTTTAAAAAAAACATTATTTTTTGTGCTTAAAGGCTTGGTTATAACAGATTTGTCGCTTGTATAACCTGTAGCGTGTGATTGCAGTAGCTTAGTGGATAAGTGGACTTAGCGTGGGGTCTCCATTATAAATCCGACTCGTACCACATAAGAGTTTTATTCGCTGACTAAACCTCTTGCGATAACAGAGCAAATCCAAAGTGCCTTTAGCTGCAAAGAGGTTACAGTGTGTGTCTTTCTGAACATAGAGGGTGCTTTCGATAATACTGGATAAAATACTAAATCAAAAGCCTTGGTTCATAGACGAACCAACGACCAGATGGATCAAAGCGATCCTAGAGAGTCGGAAAATAACTTCAACATCAGCACTGACCTCAGTATCAGTAATAGCCGCTATAAAGCCTGCACTTAGAGAGGAGTTCTCTCACCCCTACTTTTGTTATTGGGGTTATTGACAACCTACTCCAAGACCTTGATAATTTAGACTTCCACATAATTGGATACGCCGATAACCTGGTCATCATTATAAGTGGCATTGAAGCAAACGATGTCACTACACGTATGCAAAATGCTCTTAAGATGGGTGTTACAAAGAGGGACTCTCTATCAATCCAAATAACGCTGTCATAGTTCCTTTCACAAAGAGAAGGAAATTGAAATATAAAACAAATTTTCATAAATGATAATCTCATGGGATTTTCTGACGAGGTGAAATATCTGGGAATGATCTTAAATAAAAGACTGAATTGGAACTCACATGTGTCATGGTGCCATGACCAAGCTATAATAGGACTGACACCCCAAGTGCAAGTGTGAAACAAACTAAAGAGCAAACCATTTGTAAAAACATAGAACTAATGCAATTGCTATCGGAAATCCCCGTACAAGGCATGATCTGCGCGGTAACAGATCGAACAACAAAAACACTACACTTCAACAAAGGTTTCTCCACTGAAATCACAAACAGAGAAGCAATAGTTGCCAACAACCCAACTAATTGGCAAAACGGCCTAATGTGGTATACGGATGGTTCAAAAATGGACACTGGGGTGGGAGCCGGTATCTACGGTCCATACAAAAATGTCTCAATACTCTTGGAAAAATGTCCCAGTGCATTTCACGCTAATTTACACCTCAGGTGTTAAAGGTGACAACATCCATATATTCACGGACAGTCAAGCAGCTATAAAAGGCGCGGAGGCTCCCTTTATAGGACCCGAGCCTTTTTGTCCAATAAAAAAATCAGCTATAAATCTAGAATTAAATGGGGAAACTGGGAACACATCATGTGCATCTCCTATTGGAAAAGCATTTCGGGTCTTAGAGAGACCAAAAAGGTCGTACAGCCCTTTAGAAATAACGCCGAGAAGATACTTAATCTATCTAGGCATGATATAAAAATCTTATTGGTTACCTTACCCGCCACCACAGATCTAAATCACCTTCACAAACTAAAAATAGTGGACGCACCGGAATGCCGACATCATATGTGAGTGTCCTGCCCTACACGGGCACTTATGCAATTAAGAATCTTTCTGCTAATCGCATCATAAACTACATTAGGGAAGTTGAGGCGCTACTTGCCTAAGCTATAATTCTGACTTTTAGCACAAAGATCTTTTAGGTCGAGTGGAATCCCTATCGCATCGACGAGTCAGAAGCTAAAAGAAAACTCTTGCGAAAGTCTGACAAACACCCAAGAGTAAGAAACGTCATGAGAAGAAGCTTAATTGGCATTAAGCTGCAGGTCCCACCATTACGATTTTCGTATGTAAATTTTTTCAATAAAAATCCTGAAAAAATGTCTCAGCTCATAGAGAATTAAGAGTTAAGTATATCCAATATACAATTCAAATATAAATAGTGGTCCGTCAGTGCTTTAGTAAATCCTCAATAAAATTCAATCCATTTAAGCTTCTCATATCAAGAGGAACGATCCCGGTATCCTCTGTATTTATATAGATGCCTCATTTCTATGCAGATGCCCTTTTAACGATCAATTTTCCAGCAGAATTCTCACTTAATCTGAAATGACACCGGTTAAGTAATTCCTTTCAATTTACCTCCTGTCCGATGTCCTGTACAAAGATAACCTTTTCTCAAACAATTCTTTGGATTGTCATAAAAATACACTATTTGCCGAAAGGCTTCCTTTCCAATCCTTTAGTTTGTCAACAAAACGCCACGATAAGCTCCAACGAAAGTAAAAAACCAAACAGGAGAGATGAAAACGTTTATCTCTATCGCACCGTCGTTGGCCTTTTCCCTTATTCAATTACGGTCACCATTACAGGGTTCCATTTGTGAATATTGACGGTGGGGTTGGGGTACCTCCAATGAATTGTCCTCATCGATACAGTGGTCCTCAATCAAAATGTTAAGTAGAGTCGATAACAATAATGACAATGGCCATCCGCTTCTTAATAATCCATACATAGGACAAAATAAACACTGTACAGCAAAGGATTCATCCATCCTTTAGCCATAGAAGCACATACATAATCCACCCCCCCGATGGCTTACCAACATAAAATGTCAAAGTTTACGAGATTTTTGGTTAAAATTTTGTGGTGACTTCTCTTGAATCAGGAATACCAGTAAGCAGGACTGCACTCCTTATTATTTCGGGGGCATGGAAGGAGTATCGAAAATGGGTTAAGCGACGACCTCTGCATACAGAGGACTCTTTGGGTTGATGTTGATAAACGTGATCCTTATTACTTTCGATTGGATGTGTTGTGTGTGCCACAAGTGTCGTACGAATGAGGTTTTTTGGTTGCAGCATGAACGACGATGGGGTCATGACGGAGAATGAGTTAGACATCAACATCATAAAGATGATCATTAGTTGGGAGTTATGCTTTGATGTGTGGCATGTTTTTCGAACCAATGGCCCCGTTTGCAGTGCGTAATCAAAGAAATTTACCCATGTGCATACTACACACTCGACATCTTACATATGATGCAAGTGCGGAGATTATGTTCCCTTAATGTAAGTGAACTGTTGAGCCCTAATAATGCACAGACATAGAGCTATAAATAGGTTTTAGTAACATGTTTAGAAATCAAGAGGTTTATGTCTTTGCAAAGTGCTCATGTAATGTATGGAAGTCCATTAAGAAAAGTGAAATTAAGGGTATTTGGTTAAAACAAGGAGCAAGGGTCTGAGGCTCTTAATCGTCGTATATTTGCATTATGGCATATATGAAACTTATTTCACTTGTACAAAAGGGATATTTGTATTTCATTAAATTGTTTAAAGTGGTTTAACGATATAGGCAGGTGAAAAGAATTGGCTGTACAATATTGAATGAAACGAATTTAATGGAATTTTAAATGTAATAAATTCGCCGGGTCTAGAACTTAACCCCGATAACAACAAGTGTTGTTTCGGCTGTCCATTTCCGTGCAGCAAGCTAAGTAAAATGGCCAATGGCAAGTTAAGTAAATGGCAAATGGTATGACCAATACGTGTGCCAGAGTATTCATTTTGCTGTTGGATAGTTTGAATGAGTGAAATAAGTAAATATTATATTAAGTATTTATTATTAATTAGAGAAAAAAATTCGTAAAGTTTCAAAAAAAAAATTGCTTATGTCGGCCGCCATTTTGGTTTACCAACATTTTGTTGACATACAAAAAACCAAAAACAAATGTGTACTCCGCATATAGAGAACGGGAATATAATTGATTTTTTGCATAAAAAATATCCAATGGGAAAAATGTAAATTTAACCCCCACATGGGGCGACAATTCCTGTCCCTTAATCATTACCTTATTAACCCAGGTTAATATTATTCCCCAATTGTATGGGTAATCCCCCATTAGTGTGAAAACTATAGATTTTTTTAATTTTTTAAAATGTATCAAATATTTAGGCACTGGCTCCAAATAAAAACCAATTTGGGTAAAAAGTGTTCAAGATATGATGACATAAAAATGTTCATATTAACCCTGGTTAATAAAGAACGTGTGAGGGTTAAAAAAGCTTCATAAAATAACATGAGATGCGTTCTGGAATCGCCTTAAAAAGAATGATAACATTTGATCAAATGCCAAATTTATTTAAATTGCTTTTTGGTTTGAAAAAATTAGATTCTTACCTACGATTTTGATGTAACTTCGCACATTGGACACTGAGTATGCAGTATTTTTGGCGCCATCCCAATTATCTTTAATATAAAAAAGGACCAAAATCTCACAAAAAAAAAATGGAAGACAAGTACCGTTATTTCAAACGATATTTCCGAAATTTCCGCATGATCGCAATAACTTTCTCTTTAGTATACTAATGTATACGAGAAAGTTAAAAATCAGATGTTCCTGGGAATTTTTGAATTTTTTAATGGTTAGGTACATCATTTATCTAAAAGACCTTTCTTGGTGCTCGTCTACAGAGTAAGGAAAGTATATATTTTCATTACTCTACAGTTTGGACTGTGCGCTGCTGACTATCAAAGTATCTACCTTATATTCCTAATTCTTCGAATTGTATCTTCAATTATTACTTATGTCTATTTTAAATGATATTGATAAACAAAAAGTAATTAAAAACGACATAATTACGAAGATTTGTTCAACGTCAACCAACTTCAACATATTATATTTTAAATTCACACCATCCTTTTTTTCAGTTTTTGTCGTTTTTTGTTAGTTTCTTTATATGATACCTTTACTTTTAGTATGTTTGTTGTACCTTTCATTACCGATGCAACGCAAATGTTAAGAGCCCATAATGTGCCTAAGACATACCTTTCCTTATTAAATGTTTGTTTGAAGTTTTATTTTTGTTACTTACAAGTACAAGCAGATTCCGAACGTCAATTTCGGAGAGCTTCTCATGATAAGTTACACTCTTGCATATTTGTCAGACTTTCGTAGGCCGTGGCCGCGGGGCATCAGCTAGCCTAAGGTGGTATGGCGAGTAAGTTCCTTTAAATAACGGTGTGGTATAAAAGTCAATTTCTATTTGTTATTTTTCAACACTTTTTCGAGTCATTCACCACAAGATTTCCATTCACCCAGTGCCATCTACATTTAAATGTTATTAATTAGCCTTTGTTTATCTAACACTCGTAAAATAAACCCCATATTTTCGGGGTAATGTCGATAAAAGCTCTGGGCATATGACTACATATGTGGATGGTGATTGTGGAGCAAATTTGAAAGTTTAGCTGGTTTTATTTCGGGATATCTCCAGTAAAAATCTTTTAAAAAGCTTTGTGAGGTAAAAAGAAAACTCGATAGAGTGCGCACAGTACGTTATATTTTGAAAGAAAAGCGTAAAGATGGCGCACTAAGGTTTTTGAAAATATTGCTACATCACTGTTGTAAAATAGTTGGTAAAATCATCTAATACATATACCCGCAAAAAAGTTTTGATTAATAAAATATGATGCAATCTTGTCAAGAAGGATATGAAACATAAAAGCTGACTGTTTCATCGAAAGTGGCAAGTTATTGGGAAGAATGACTTCCCATTTATGCGATAGCGCATATTGAGACACTTATTACACGACACAACATAGCACGAGCTTTTTTATTTGATGACTTCATATTGTTCCGAACTATGCGCTGTCGAATTTTTATTTTGTTTTTGATTACAGGTATTTCTAAATTTCGAGCTGTGCTGCATACTATCTATTTAAAAGAATCATGCCAACAATTCAAATGAATGAAATGAAAACTTCACTTGCGTGATGTAATGAATGTGATATCGGAGAAGACCAGAAAGAGGCTCTAATGCTTACACTAAAATCATATGAGTTGTTTAGTTTGTGTAAAAAGTTGTTACTGATTGTGAGTTAGTTATGCATCTGATGTAATTTTAATATGACAGCAAAAACATGCATGTAAGAAAAGATACATGAAAAGAAAAACTTATTAAGCTAAGCTTAAAAATAACTCACCAACGAGTGGATTATAAATGATTAAGGAATTATTTTTAGCTTTAAACATGTCAAATTGAAATTTCTAGCTTTGTCAGAAATAAAAATTGGAGGGGTTAATAAAGCATGAGTTGGTCCTTTATATAAGTGCGTTATGCTAAAGGTGAATTAGCACAAACATAATTTGACATCGTGTAAGATGTTGTTGACGAAAAGACAATTTTTAAGTGCTTTGATTTTACAAGTTCTTAAAACCTTACAAGGCATATCATAACATATCAGTATTATGTGGTATAAAATATGGTCGAGCATTTTGTCCGAAATTGCAATTTAGGGTAATGTATCCACAAGCCCTTGTCCTTCAAGTTAGGAGTTGTGAACCCATTCGACAAACCGAAATAGCAGCGGTTTGCTTGTTTTATCTTTTTCAGATCTCCACTAAGCCACTGTGATATTCACACCGAGTATCTACTTCTTAGCTACCTTTGTGCATTATGTCCTCCTTTATTTCAAGAACAGTTTCTGGCGAATAACTTAGTAAGACATTTTGCGTTAAATGCAGTTAACATTTAAAATATGTTTAATAGCAACTCCTTAAGAATAAAAATACTAAACAGCGGCTTAGATTAATGTCGGAAAGTTTTGGTGACCATTTTGGTCTGTCTTTGGTTTTGTTTTTGATACTTAGTTTTTGGAGAGTTTCAAAACAGTGCAATACGTATTTGGATTCAATAATAGATGAGCTAAGGGCTTTTCTAGCTGCTTGACTGTCCGTGAATATATTGATGTTGAGGCCTTTGATTAATGAGTTATTTATTAGGATTGCGCATTATGGCATGGAGTTTTGCCTAAAATACATTGGTAATTTTTCCATTGTATTGGTATTGAACAATTTTTATTTGGTTCATCGACACCGGCTCCCACTCCAGAGTTCATTTTTGAGCTATCCGTATACCACTTTAGGCAGTTTGGTCGGTTATTGCTAACCCATGCTTCTCTGCTAGTGATCTCCGTGGAAAACCCTTGTTGAAGCATAGTGTTTCTAATTGGCAGTCTGGGCCCGCGCAGATCATGTCAAGTTCGGCGATTTCTAAAAGCAGTTCCGTCAGCTCAGGGTGGTTCAAAATGTCCTATTATAGCATCTACAGCCGCCGTGGGACATGTTCGCATGGCTCCGGGTGATAGCAAGATACGCAAGACTCTGAATCATGGATTGAATGCCATCGTAATTTCAAAACGCGTTAACACAATACTTTACTACCCCTTGGGTAAACATGCGTCTGTTTTCGAAGCGGAGGTTTTGCCATCCTAATGGCTATGCGCTATATAGTGAACAACAGGTGGAGGGCTAGAGGCATTTCCATTTGCAATGATAGCCAAGCTGCATTAAAAGCGCTAAACCCTCTTTCTTCGCTCAAGTTTGTGCTAGAACTCAAGCTTTATCTGAATTTGGTCAGAAGACTGAATGAGCTTGCTAGGCAAGGTTCAGAAGAAGTTTTCTCAGGACCCGAACCTGTGTTAGGTCTGCCTACATCTTTAGTCTTTACTTCCATTGATGGTTGGGTTTCTCGTGAACATAAGATTCGGTGGCGCAGACCAAACTACTGCGCCCGGACATTTGCAAAAAGTCTGCATCTTTTCTTCTATCTATTAGGAGAATCGACTGTAGGCTGCTTGTAGGCGTCCTTTCTTGTCAAGCTTTTGCTAAACACTAAAATGTGTTGCGCTTAAGCAACACCGCTACCTGCCCTACTTGCGGTGAGGAGGATGACACAGCAGAACACTTTTTTGCAGTTGTCCGGCCTATGCTCGCATCAGGTGGCGAATTTTTGGGGCAGACGTGGTGTGTGCCGAACATCTAAGCTCTCCTCCTCATTTGAACTTTTTCCTCGAAAGACGGGAAAACTAAGTAACTTCATGTAAGGTGTCTGAATGGTAGCACAATGGACCTGTAGTTCTGTCTGAACACTCCATCGAAAAGTAGCAACCTACGACAGAAAAAAAATATACGCAAGACTTTGTTCTGTGTTTAGTTTGAAGATGGCGGTCCTTTGAGTGGCCTGATCATTGCTGTATAAATCCAGTGAGTGATATTTGGGGAGATCGCCCATGTTCTTGAATACATGTGGCGGCAGGCCTAAAAAGCAATAGGGGTTTTTTTGGTTTTATTATTTATGTGAGAATTCCAAATTAATAATTTATCCAAGATCACACCAAGATCTTCGTCAGAATACTAAATGTACCTAGTACTTTAGCAACTTTGGCACTTCACCCTTATTTGCACAAAGCAACTCAGGCCATTTTGATCTCTTCAACCCCCTCCCCTCCTCTTACTTCGCTTACAAAAAAGCTAGAGACATACAATTTTTAATATTACAATACAAACTTGGCGTTCATTTTAGATCTTAGTACTTTTTGTGGCTGACTTGTAATTGTATAAGAGAACTTGGTTATTCTTTAACATTTATGTTTTTGGTGTGATTTGTATTGCTGTATATTGTTTAGTTCTAGGGGTGAAATCTCATCCTCAAAGAACCCGCAATTAATATTTATAAATTTTGTCAAAGAGTTCTATTGGTATTTAAAAATAAAAAATAAATAAATTAAATGCAGAAATTTTTAAATAGCTTGTTAAGAAGAAAATGAAAACTCTCCTTAAGTTTAAAACAAACAAAAAAGCTCCTCCAATCAGCTTTTAACTGTCAAAGCTTTTATTGCTTCTCCATTTTTCCACTCATGATTTCGATGGCGCAATTGTATCACCAAACCATTCATTTAAACAAAAGGTTTCCATTTATTTTGTGATACTAATTCCAGTCGGCTATCGCACCCCCGACCGATGGAAAAAAGAATAACAAATAAATATTAAATGATAAATTCCAATAAATGTTGTCACATACTTTTCGATTTCGATTCATAGGACATTGAAAACTTCAGCATTACTTTGATAATTTATTGAAATTGTCATCCACACTCCTGCTTTATGTAGGTATATAATCTATTATCCTGAAAGTTAAATAACTCCATTTGGTGCTGGCTATTTGGGGCTGTCCGCGTGGACATTACCGGACTTTACCATCCGGAATTGTATTTGAACTTTTATTTATAGCACCTTAAACGATCGATTGCCCTCTTATTGTGTGCCCCTCAAATGAATATAACTCTCTCGGTTGTTTCATATTTCATGATTAATTCTTTTGCTGTCTCTATTACAGATGATTCAAATTACCCAACCGAAAAAAGTAATGGATACTGTCCGCACACGGAGACAAATTACAGTTTTATCACCCTTATCTGTTTTTGTCCCTTTTGAGTGTTGGTTTCTTTTGATTTAGGCTTGGGAATTCACCAGGGATATACTTTTTTTTCTTTCTTCGTTCCGTTTTGCCCTTTTTATTTCGCCTTAGTCCCGGTCCTGGATATTATTATTATGTAACAACATTGGGCGTTATCCTTTCAGGGTAATTTGCTGTAATGTCTGATGTTCATAACAGTGTTCTTTCGCCTCACTGAAGGAAATAAAAATGTGCTTGACATTTCTTTTATGACGTGGAGATTGGTTATGACACCAAAAGAACAGTGAAGTATAGTGAATTAAAGTCAAAATGTTTGGGTGCAATGTTGTAACAGGATGATAAGTGAGAGTGGAATAGTAAATAGTTTTGGCGTTCTTTAGTGCCTAGTAGCCTTGTTTCGCTTTTACATGATGTAAGTTGAAAATGTGGGATGTCGTGGTAAATTATATAAAATACGATATGCATTGTCCAACAGAGTGCTATAAAATAAATTTATATGTGGTGTTGGCTTATTTACAATTGACTGGTTCGGATGATGATTTCAATCTGACTCTTGAAGCATCTTTCCTCTGTATCTCTGTTTTTGTTTACTGTTACACATTTTGCTCTAAAGCCAGCGTTACAGCCAATGCAAAGTAGTATAAAAGGGATTTTAACTAAACGGCACAGGGACATAAGTCCGAGAAACATAAATCTATTACGGACCTATATCGCAATTGGTGGGACATTTGTATCCAAGGCTATACTTGTGTCTCTCAAAACTAAAAGCTTTTGACGTCTTGGCCAAGAAGTTACCCTACCTCTTACCTGTAGTGACAGATGGTGGTTTTGACCCTAGGTAGGTAATAACAGTGTAAGTTTCCTTACTTTGGGGTTGTGAGAGCTGTAGTTGTCAGCATATGAAGGGCTCATCGACCACTATCTCATTTTGCGAACTCCTGAAAATTTCTTACTGACCTCAGCTCCAAATATGTCGAAGTAGCTCGGCCATCATGATCGTTGGCGACACCGTTTAACGAATCTAGTGAATTCATATGCCGTACATCCTTCTTCTGAGGTTCTCATGTAGTCTTCGGAGACTCGATCAACAAGGCTATGGTTACAGTGGATGCGTATTCTGATGAACAACAGCTTATTTTGATTGGGAGATTTGTTTTAAGAGTTGTTCTTTTTTGAATTGCAGGGAATTCTCGCCCAAATGAATATCAATAAATCTACAATATTGACGATGTCTCTAAAATCTGTAAAAAAAAAATTTAGGCGAACTTGGCGTTCCTCTTAGATACATACTAGATATAGATACGTCAATACTTTTTATGGTAGATTGGAAGGCAAAATAATTTCTTATTAAAGATAATTTAATTTTCTCTAACAATTATGATTTCAATACTTTTGCAAAGATTTTTAATAACGGCAATTAATACAAACAGTCTATTGGTACCTCAGAAAGCTTTATAAGTGGGTCCCTTGCATCTTTTTCCAGAAAAATACGACATGTTACTTTGATAAGTCTTTGCACGGTCATTTTATTCCAAGCCGACTTAATATTTTAACCTTTCGGGATTTGTACATCCAAAATCGACTTAAGATACTTAACCTTTAGTCGAGATTTACGTAATTATCTCATCCAACATCATTTAATATATTAATTTACTATCTCCAAATAATCTTCAGAAATACGTATGAGACAAGAAAAAAAAACTATTTAAATTGTAAACTATAACTCATAAAACCCTGAAACATATTTACTTACCCTTTTTATAATGGGCGAATACAATTATTAAAAGTTAGCTTTTCAATTTCTATATGACGAGTAAACTTTTATGGGGTTAGTAGAGCTAGGCAGGAATATGCCTATGAAATTTATTTCGAGAACAAAAGCTAATTCAACATGAAAACAAAACACTTATTCAAAATTTATCACTTCTGAGTCAAACAATGAGATATAATGTTCTCCTTATTGCAGATACCCAAGTCCATACTGCACATCGGTACTGGATGCTTTTGAAAAATTTATAAATTGTTCTCTCCAATGCTTACCTGCTCTGTGTATTGCCCTAGGTACATGTTCAACAAATAAATAAAACATTTTTTTTTGTATCTTATGAGAAATACTATTTCTCACAATTCCAACCGTGCGATGTGCCTGTGCAATGGGCCAAGTGCCAGAAAAGATGAATGAAAATTCTTATGTGAACGGTTGGACCGAAATTTCATTCTCTTGAAAATGTATATTTCTCGTACACCATTAGAACCAATGGGAAAAAGACAATAGAAATAAGATACTTTCATCGTTGCAATCTGAAAACTGAAAGAGACATTTATAGGCTTGCGAATACATTAGCTAGGTATATTGAAAAATGGTATCACACTTGGAATTTATTACCCGCCGCTAGTTAATTGCGATATCTACTAAAGAAACCACTATTTTCGTTAGCTTTAGTGGAGTAAAATCTGACATTGGTTCTGTCTCTACTGTAACTAGATAATATATTTGAATAGCAATCAAAATTTGTTAACTATTTCTATGACCTATAAGCCATCAATTTGAAATTGAAATATTCACTTTAGATAAACCTGTTAGTACATATATAGAGTGTGTAGCAGGCAAGGTTAGGGTGGATGCTACCCTTGTGACAACGGAGTGCCACGCTGGCTATGCACGACAAAAGCTCGTCGGAATGGGGGTCATCTTATTGTCACTAGCCTTTTTTGGTTTTTATTATTTTTAAGACCAGGAATTTGAAGTAGGATTCTTAGCAACGAATTTTTAATACGTTGCGACTGCCGTTGTTAAGCTATCCGCTGGGTGATGCTTCATGCTCATGCTTCATGCTACGTACAATGTGGTTTGCTCACGCCGTGCAAAGTCTCTGTTGAACAATTTTCCACAAAATGTTCTGGCTCTATAGGAAATCCCAAGACTCCACTAAATACAACTTACTCTTATTTAAGTGGATGTCTTCAGATTTAAGTCTTGCACGTGCATACGGAAGATATTGACAATAGGTGATTTTTTTTTTTAATTCTTAGACACTCACCTTGTTTTTGAAAATTAAATATATATATATACATTTATATTTAGAGATTTCAATGTTTTGTTACTAAAAAAAGGTCGCCTTCGGGGTGTGATGTAGTCTTTATATATCTTACGTTAATTTCAAAAACAAAACTGAATCAATAACAACAATGATGTGTTAAATGTGTTTCACATACAAGGGATTGCTAAAAGTGCAAGAATGAACAACATTTATTAATTTAATTGGCATGTGTGAAATTCATTTAAAATGTCTACATTCACATCCATACATAATATCTTTCTTATCAAATGAAATCAATAAATTAATGCTTACAAAATAAATGACTCAAATCAATTGGGTAAATTTAAATTTGCGAATGAACAAGTTATTTTGAGGCAACCTCTGTTTACTGTAAAAAATGCATAGGCAGTAAATAGAACTCCGAATGAATTGAAACTGGTCTATCTTGCTCTTCCAAATATCTTCAGGGATTTAAAAGGTACAATTCCAATACAAACAATCCCCATGTACTTCGAAATTGTAATAATAAACTGATTAGGTATGATCTGAAATTGTAAAGATACAGAGGTCATGGTTCGGTCCGTAGAATAATAACAATTGAGGTGAAAGGCAATGCAAAGATATTTATTAAGAATTTTCGGTACTTTCCCTGGGCAATTTCTGATTGTTTTGTTTTGAACTGCAAAGCCTTTTATTGTTAAAAACTACTAGTTATTCTCCTTTATAACATCTGCCCCTATAGAAACTTCCCAATCATAGTTGTCACTCTTGTTATAAACTTATCTTTCTTTCTCTTTTTCATGCAACCCTGCACAAATAAAATGTAATAAGCGTCCTCTTAAATCTGCAATATAGTGGAAAAACAAAGACTAGAATTTGGACGCTTCCTTTAACACATTTAAGAAGTATTTTTAAAGAAAATCGAAATGCACAAACGCGAATAGAAAAGTCCATAATCCCAAAAGGGTTTTCAGAAGGGATTTTCAGATAGTTGAAAATCAACCAACCACTGAAACCACCATCTGCACGGGTTGTAAACCACTTCAACTACGACGAAGAAAAACTGAGAGAAAAAGTCGTTCTTTGTTGATGATGATGATGACGCTGACATGGGGTCATTATCTCTAACAAAAGATTTATCCCCACAAAAAAAAAAAAACGCAGTCTCCTTCAACCCCGTCAACTTTATAAGTACCTATCTCAAGAACATTTTTATGGGTTTCAATCTTCGCTACAATAGCACTAGAGTATATATTCTGTGAAAGTAAAAAAGAAAAATTATATGCATAGAGGATGGATAAATGGATTTAAATTAGGAGTAAACTGACCATTTTAGACGAACAGTACTCATTTTAAAGTGACAGGGAGGATGAATAGAAATTCGTGAGTGAATTGTTTAAGAAGAACGTGAACGTGCGATAGTTTTCTACATAGTTGGAAGGTCGTTTCTTATGTGGAATATAATTTTATACTTGCAAATAGAAACAGTTAAGCTTTAAGTTACTATTTATTTATTTTTTGTTGACTTTGAGTATTAAGCTCCTTGAGAGAAATATTTGATGGCCTTAGTGCTGAAGTGAAACAAAACCAAAAGAAATTCCGACATGTTGAGAAGTTAAAACGTAGAACTACAGAGAGGTTCTACGATATTATTCGAAATAAATATTTCGTTAGCCAACAAAAAGCAGAAGTTTTCCTATGATGCTATGAGGTAGCCAACTGATTATATCCTCTCGGTTTGACTATGCCGGAATAATTCTTCTAATAGATTTCCTTTTATCAGTATATGAAACTTGTCAGCCAGAAGATGTCTAGAGCAAGAAAAAACCATTTAATGGCCTTAGTGATGAAGTAAAACGAAACCGAGAAGAATTCCAAACCTTTTTCAGGTTAAAACGTAGAACTACTGGGAGTTTCTTTTTCAGAAGTCTTCCTATAATATTTAGATTTCCTTTTAACAGTATATGCAACTTTTCAGTTCATTTAGTGCGATCGGCAGTTTCGGTATTGTATGGGGCCGTTTTATATGGTTGTTAAATTTTTTTTATCCATTTGTCTGGTTGAAATAACTGGAACTTTTTGTCGCTGATGGTGGATCAATACACAACTTCTATTCTAAATCGGGTGGGCTTCATTTCGTACGTAGCGACCGAGTTCCCAATAAAAAATTCCGGTCGCAGCCTACCTTAGTATGTTGATGCTTTTGAGGCCCGTATGGCAGCTTAAAATATGTAATCCGTTATCATTCAAATTTGAAATATTGTACAACTACAGTACGAACACGCAATGCACATGCACATAATTACATTAAAATTAAAATATATCGGTAATATTGTGGGGAATGTTGACCTCCAAGTAGTCAATTGTTCCGGGCTTATTAGCGAAGACTAGCGACATATCCCCACCGCAAATAGCCATGCAGCGTTAAATGGCACGATCTTGGAGGCCAATTCACGGGTCCGTAGCGTGAAACTAGGCGATTACCAAAAGTTTCCTTTAATAAATCAATTATGGAACGAGCTGTGCGACATGTTGCGCCGTCTTGTTGAAACCACAGCTCCTATACATCTTGGTTGTGCACTTGATGAACGAAAAAGTCAGTAAGAATGGCTCTATAGCGGTTAGCATTGACTGTAACATCGTTGTTAAAGAAGTACGAACCAATTATTCCATCAACCCATAAAGCACACCAAATAGTCAGGTTTTGTATATGTAACGGTGCCTCAACATACACTTGAGGATTATCATCACTCCATATACGGCAGTTTTGTTTATTGACTTATCCATTGAACCAAAAGTGAGCTTCATCTCTAAACAAAATTTGCTGATATGTAACGGTGCCTCAACATACACTTGAGGATTATCATCACTCCATATACGGCAGTTTTGTTTATTGACGTATCCATTGAACCAAAAGTGAGCTTCATCTCTAAACAAAATTTGCAGTTTATACGTATTTCGAACAGAACCATTATTTTCAAAATAAATTTGCACAATTTGGAAGCGTTTTTTAGGCGCCAGTCTATTCATGTTGAACTGCCAAACCAAACTAAAAATAAATCACTTGACAGCTAAAAAAACGTCCGCCAGTTAAAATAGTGTTACCAACTTAATTTTCTATACCTATAAAAAAAACCTCCTTTACAATGTAGTGTTATTGATGATAGCAGCAGCTAACGGTTAGATGAGGAGTTACTGTACGTCGGGTTAAACATTCACTTAACTCTACTAGCGAAGTTTTGACTAAAAATAACTTTAGGCACCCATTGGAGGGCAAAATCTATTCTCTAGGTACGGCTATAGCATTTATATTCTACCAGTACCTGCGTTGAAGGGTGGGCGATATACAGAAATGAAGAGTAGATATCGATGTCAATTGAATCAAAAACTATCCTTGAGTTCAAGGAGATTAAAATGAATCACGAACTCTTTAAGCTGTACCATAAAACATTGGCTGCGTCTTATCCAGCGAATGGGCAATATTGCTGTAGCCAAGAGACCGCTATGTCTGGGTAGCACGGTGCGTGGAATCGCAGAGTATGGAATGGTGTCATGTCTCAGGAAAGAATCTTTACACGTTCAAGGGCACTGTGGTGTCCAGTCAACTTTGGCTCTACACCCTGATTTACCGCCTCTAACAATTAACTGCTTTTTTTTGTCGCTACCTTGCTACGCAAAAGCGATTTTTGTATTAGAGAACTTGGCTCTTCTTTAACATTGTTTTTTATTTTAATGATTCATTAACTGCTGCACAACCTAGTAAAATGAGTTGGCATTTGTTCCCTGCTTAAGACGCTTCTTTAATAAACCGCAACACAAAATACAAGACATTATTCAGAACCAAGAAATATAAAACAAATAAATCTATACCTCTAAAAAAACCTCCTTTACAATGTAGTGTTTGAACGTAATTTCTCCCATCATTCCAGGCGGAACAAGTTTTGTATCAACAAATCAACCAGCTGTTCAAAAAGATGTTATTGATGATAGCAGCAGCTAACGGTTAGATGAGGAGTTACTGTACGTCGGGTTAAACACTCACTTAACTCTACTAGCGAAGTTTTGACTAAAAATAACTTTAGGCACCCATTGGAGGACAAAATCTATTCTCTAGGTACAGCTATAGCATTTGTATTCTACCAGTACCTGTGTTGAATGGTGGGCGATATACAGAAATGAAGAGTAGATATCGATGTCAATTGAATCAAAAACTATCCTTGAGTTCAAGGAGATTAAAATGAATCACGAACTCTTTAAGCTGTACCATAAAACATTGGCTGCGTCTTATCCAGCGAATGGGCAATATTGCTGTAGCCAAGAGACCGCTATGTCTGGGTAGCACGGTGCGCGGAATCGCAGAGTATGGAATGGTGTCATGTCTCAGGAAAGAATCTTTACACGTTCAAGGGCACTGTGGTGTCCAGTCAACTTTGGCTCTACACCCTGATTTACCGCCTCTAACAATTAACTGCTTTTTTTTTGTCGCTACCTTGCTACGCAAAAGCGATTTTTGTATTAGAGAACTTGGCTCTTCTTTAACATTGTTTTTTTTTTAATGATTCATTAACTGCTGCACAACCTAGTAAAATGAGTTGGCATTTGTTCCCTGCTTAAGACGCTTCTTTAATAAACCGCAACACAAAATACAAGACATTATTCAGAACCAAGAAATATAAAACAAATAAATCTCCAAAAATAGATTGCGCAACAAAAAAAATATGCATATATCAATGGCGTCTCCATCACGAAGAAAGTGCTAACAAAAGACAACTAAGGTAAACTTCCTGAATAAATGACCCAACGAGTTAAGATTCTTTTAAAAATGAATTACCTAAACTTCAAAGAGAAAGGACGAACAAACAAGCAATACAAAAATATCGAAGTCTTACTGTAGAAAAAAAGGAAAACTTTTAATTAGCTTGTGCAATATGAAAAGATTTCTTTCACTTTGACTTGGGTATTCTTTTTTTTACTGTCGATAAAAAGGACAATGAAGGGCGATATTTTAACAAAACAATATGAAAACATAAGGAAAGGCTATATTCCGCTTGGGGCGAACTGTTTTCATGGATAACAGTTTACTTCGTTCAGTGGGCGGATTTTTAAAGCACTTAAATATTAGGACTTTTAGAGAGTATATGGCCTAAATTTAGGCTTTTTCAAAATTAAGGACCTTAAAGCAAGTGATGGACAGACGGACATTAATGAATCGAACTAACTACTGATGCTGACCACAAATATTTAATATACATATGTTCTTAGGGGTCTACGAATATTAAGATGTGTTTCAAAGACTGTTTCAAAATTAGTATACCCTTCGGATAAGGTTAAAAAGATATACATTGTCTTCGTATTCTGCAAGTAAGTAACCAAGTTTATTGCTGTCCTATTTTTCGTCAACATTTTAAGACACGACGTATGTTTTTTAAGAATTCTAAGAACTTTTATTTCACCTCCTATATTTTTAAAAGGAAGCGTAGTTATGATAAAAAAATATTTTTTTAAAGTTCCAGAAGAATGCCAAGTAACAGATTCCTAGGTTCTTTAAGATGTAAGAGGGATGTTAATATTTTAAGTACTGAAAAAAAAGTGAATCGAATTGTTTGGCAAAAAAAAAAAATAATAATAAATAGAATGTTACCTTGGAATGGAAGATACCATTAAACTGAAGGTTTATTCATTCCGATTCCGAACCGATTCCGAACTGTAATTTTGAGAACCTTCTCATGAGAGTTATTAGTTTTGTATGTTGGTTAGACTATCGCAAGAGTCATGAAGGAATAAAACATTTTGATGAGATACCGGTGGTAAACCACTGAGCCACTGCACTCACCATTGTCCATCTCTGTAAAAAATAAACAAACAATACATACAACATCTGCAAGAATCTTACAATGAATGATCTATTTATCACCTAGTCGTTTGTGCAGACTACAAAAGCTTTAAAAATTTATTTTATCTTAAAAAAAAGGAATCGACAACAAGCATCACAATATTTCGTTGGCCTTGGTGATTGATTATTCCCGCCCCTCTTGTCATTACCTTGACATTAGACCGGAATTCGTTTGTCGTCTCGAGCACCCATCAGACAATATTATTAATTACCAGCGTTTAGTGAGCCAGCCAATGACACATTTTATCGATTATTTATTTAAGATTGATCAAATTCGCGAGTTATTTCTAGACTGGTTGGTTTGAGTCTCATTTTTCTTCGCAACGCTTTCGTGGGTGCGCTCTTTATTTCTTTTTAAAATTGAAATATAGGACGTATATAGTAACAAACGGACCTCTCAAGGGGGTTCGGTGACGTGAAATATGTCACGGACAGTATTCCAACGGCTAAGTTGACCATTTAATGCTTTGCCCGTCGTTCTTTAGCATTAAAAAAATAAACCTATAGCAAATTATTTTTCTTGAAAACTATTTAAAGTGCTCATTTTGGCTGCTAAATATCAACTTCGCATTGATGGAAGACAATATCTCATTAGCTTTCACTTAAAAATGGTAGTCGTTTTGATGATTATTGAGATACGTGAAGCAACTACCGGAAGTATGGTTTTCGCAGCAACAGGTCCACTGATTTGATGTCAGATCTAACCGAAAAGTCAAATCAATGTATTTAACATCATCTATTTTGTAGCAAACACACCTTTCGGCCCGTACCATCTAAGTTGTTTTGGACGGCTTTAAGTCCAATGAAAAAAGTGCTGGTGTTCCACAACACTCTATTTTGTCTACGACATTCTTTTTCATTTCCATCAATGATCTCCAAGACGTCACCTTTAATCCAATCCATTTCTTTGCTGATGGCAGTTCCCTCAGATTGTCATATTCGTTTCCAGGCTCACGTCCATCATCTTCGGGTGTTTGACTGGGCCCCATAACACAACACAACAAGTACTTGTTGAACAAAAGAAATTAAATGCTGAAGTGGCGCACTTTCTCTTCTTTTACAAGTAATTGTTTTGTTGTGTTATAGACAACAGTCCCACCTCACTTCCGTAATTGTGCCATTCCTATACGGGCCTACACACCCTGGAAAGGCAAAGCATATTAAGCTCATATAATTCAGACCTTAACAGCATACTTAAGTGTGGTACAAACAACAGAGCAGAATCTACTGCTTTCTTCTGTCATTGAAGGGAAACCCCAATATCCATGAATGGAACTTGCATCGCTGAAGCCGAAATGCTATCCATCCTATGTATGTGTGTTAATAACAACTGGCGTTGGAATGACCGCCAAGAACGCAGCGTAGTGTCTAGGTGTTCTTACGCGATTCAAGAAATATTCGACCCCTTCTGATCTAGCCAAATTTATAAAGCGTTCATTCTTCCTCGAGTACAACGCTCATATCTGATCCGGTGCACCAGTAAAATATTTGGAGCTAGATGACAGAATTCAAAAATGTGAGATAAAACTAAATAGCGAATGGGACATTACGAAATACGTTTGACACTCTTAGCGTCGGAATGTCTCCCGCCTGTCTTTGTTTTATCTATATTTCCATCATAAGTGCTCAATCGAAATAGCTAGTTGCGAGTTGTTCTTTAGCCGTACACCATTAATGTGTTATGCTCTTTCACTCTCTGTTTTTCCTGTATATTGCAATCTGCAAATCTCCTCACCCTCTAATCCATATTTCAACGGTCAATAGCTTTGTTTTACCAGCCAAAATCATTACTAAATTGTCAACATAACATCTGTGTTTATCTGTGGCCACTAAAATCGTTAAAACACAGCAAACAATTTCTCAAATTTGCCCTCAGAAACATAGGCTGTCAACTTTCTTATATTTTGCCTCCGAACGTTATTTATATTTGAATAATCTCTTCATTCATTTTCCGCTACTTCCATGCAAGTAATTAAATTGTTCTTATAATACCTAATATTATTTTGTAGTATTAATCTTTACTAATAAATTTCTAAGCTTTGTAAATAACAAAAAATTAAAAAAAGTATATACATAGTATGAAGCTTCACAGAATCGATCGAATTGACTAAACTTTCCCTTAGACACATTCACCATTAAATTAAATTATTAACTTCTTTACGACACTTTGGCTTTGACGTTTCTTCAGTAGTATTTCACATGTATGTACACATATATATCACGGATGGGACCATAGTAATTGCATCTAAACTTCCCTAATGCAGTTGTCCATTTATTGTATTTTATGTATGTTCGCTTCTACGTGATTTCATTTGCGCTTACTTAGGACTACCTTAACCATCCGGTAGCAATGAACTTTTCCCTTTTCAATTTCAAAGTTATTACCTAACTCTATCTCGCTCGTACAATAATTTAATGTCAAATAAGATAACACATAGCGAAATATAGCATTTTCTCTTTGCAAAGAATCCTTTGATTCATGTAGAATGTCATAGAAGACAAGTGAACAACAAAAAAATAGCTACATATACCCATTTCAACATTAATCTTATTCGTCGTCCATTCATCTCGCATTGCCGTTAAAAGGATATAAGACAAACATGAAATGAAACAAATCCCATCTAGTTGAGGCCTTGTCCATTTATCTAAATGACCAACAATTTGTTTACTTGTGCACCACTCAACCTCAAATTCACACGTTCTGTTTCAAGTTAAGCAAACGAAATAGGGGAGGAATAGAAAACCTGCAAAACAAATCAACAGGACACCCTTTTCAGCTCCACCGCACAGCTCACAAAGTTTACACACACAACGAGAATAGGAAAAAGAATTACAGTCTGTTAGTTAGTTCTAGCGAACTCGTTAAGGTTCTATAGAACGCATGAGAAATCAAACCCCAGCCAAGTGTGCTATAATGCTAGTATAGTGTTGTGAGAGCTGGGGCTGAATTCTTTCCTATTAACAGTATTCACCATTCTGGCTGGTATGCCTTATGTGTGCACATGTGTGATGCAGAAAAATCGTTTCATGTTTCACTTTAAAATGATTAATAGGACACAATTTCATAGGAACGTTTCACATAGAGTTGCTGTTCGCATTTTTCATACCTAAAGTATCCTTTCTACTATTCGTCGTATGTCCATAAGAGTTTGTTTGCTTCTTTTGTATCCTCTGCCCTCTTATATTTTTTGATTGCAATATCCCGGGCAATGAATGAGAATAAAACAAAAGAGAATGGGAAAGTTGTTAGCACGGTGATAAGTTGTAGGCTATTTTGATGAAACCCTTTATATTCAAAAGATGTTTCATTTGCGACTGATTTTAGTTCTAGGAGATGTCCATTGGAAATCATCTAATACCTCTTAAGGGTAAAATCATGGATGATACCTATTACCTATGCCATAGGATCACTATGAGTTGCCCGCCCCCCAAAATTAATTTGATATTAAATGTTCTAGGCTAGTCTCATCACTTCAGCCCCAATACGAAGAGAAAGTTCTTCATCTAATTTATGCCACGAAACCTATTTTATGACCAAAAATATAATTCCATAACAAGTTAACATTTCAACGAATAATCGCTGAAAGTGTCGAAGGATAAACCTTGCTCTTAAGATATGCGAGTATGAGTTTTCTTTCCATTTCAGTCGTAAATACAAACTTCTGTACCGTGATTCAATTTCCTACCTATCTGCTGTTCTGAATAACCAATTTAGAGTTTCTTCTTAGGTCCCGGATGATTCAACTTTGAAGTCTCGACACGAAAAGCAAATCGGATTTTCTTAATTTCTAATTCAGATTGTCGTTTTCTCTCCATATCGTCCTCAATTCTAATGGATTGGAATGACACAAACATACGTACCGTACCGTACCTACTTCTTGTGCAGCAAATACGGCGCACTAATTAAATTACGAAGCCACACATCGCATACGCGTTTGAATCTCAAACGTTCAAAATCGATTAGAGATTAAGGATTCTGATTTCTGTTTGGCTCGTTATGGGAAATACGTGTGACATCAGTGAGCACTTTACGCTTGTTATTTTTTAAAATCAAGGATTTCTTAACAGAGAATATTTGAATATTTCAGCTTATGCATGGGACTTGTTTTGTTTTTTTTTCCTAACATATTAATTATTAAACCTGCGTGTTTTGCTTTTAATCAAATTAATTATATTTTTGAATTAATGCTATCATAACTAAATGACTAATAAGGTTGTGTTGATAGCTAAGCGCATTGGCGTCGAACGAATAATGCATATGGAAATGGTAGTGTAAGGCGAATTCAACGACTGGAAGTGACACTTCAAGCCACATAGAAATCAAAAAAAAAAAAATTGTTTGAATCAGCTTAGCGAAGCGTTTTTATTTAACTTGAGCGTGGAAAACAATTTACTGTCTGTCAAGAGGCCGTATGGCGAAGGATTTGCTTCGAAATTTTTCGAATTTGGTCTGTTTTTTGTATTTATATGTAATGTAGCAAACCCAATTTACACCTAAGGTATTAAAGGCGCCAACTTCCATATACTCATGGACAGTCAAGCAGCTATAAAAGCCCTTAGCTCCCCAATTATTGACTCCAAATTAGTACTACACTGCTTTCAAACCCTTCAGTCACTAAGTACCAGCAACAAGACCAAAATCTGGTGGATTGAGGGAAATGAGAAAGATGACGAATTGGCTAGAAAGGGCTCAAACACCATCTTTGTTAGACTCGAGCCTTTTTGTCCAATAATCAAATCAGCTATAAATCAAAAATTAAAAAGCTATGAACACAACATGTGCATCTCTTATTGAAAAAGCATCCCAGGTCTTAGACAGACCAAAAAGGTTGTAGAGCCCTACAGAAACGATGCCAAGAAGATACTTAATCTATATAGGCATTATATTAAAAATCTTATTGGTTACCTAACCGGCCACCACAGATTAAGCTATTACCTTCACAAACTAAAAATAGTCGACTCACCGGAGTGCCGACTATGTCTTGAAGAAGAAGAAACCGCAGAGCACATCATATGTGAGTGCCCGGCCCTATACGGAATAAGAAGGACAGCTTTTCTTAGAGAAGTAATTAGCACTGATGCAATTAAGAATCTTTCTGCTAATCGCATCATCAGTTACATTAGGAAAGTAGGGGTAATAATTCTGACTTTAAGCACAAAAGGTCTTCTAAGTCGAAGTACAATCCCTATCGCATCAGCGAGTCAGAAGCTAAAAACATGCAGCTTATCTTTCCATAAATGAAGAATTTTTTATTATATTATTAAGTTGATTATATTCTACTTAAATTTTTGGGTTTTTTTGTTTTTGTACAGTTAAATTAAAAAGCTGGAATTAATTTTAATTTTAAGTTCACTCAAGTTAAGTATTGCTCACCGACTTAACGGCAATACAACGCAACGTATATCTGTATTTAAAATTTTGTCCAGCTGCGTGACTACGTTTATTTTTTAATAAACCATGGAGCTCTGAAGAAGGATAATTTAACAATTTTATAATTTAGCTTAACCGTGCGCAAGTACATAAGAAAACATTTAACAGTATTATCGCTTCTTACATCGCATCGCTTTATTTTGCGGTGCAACCCACTCTTAAATTTTGGTAAGTACAAATTATCAAGCAAAGAATATTTTGTTGCGTGTTTTAACCAAAATGTTGTAAAAAAAAAATTCGTATCCAATTTTAAATGATGATCTTACCTACGACGATTTATCCACGATTTTTCAGCAAATTCCTTAAAATAAATAAATATATTATTAATATATAATGTTTTCGATATATTTTATAAAAAAGCATATGAAACATGATTTGATTGTTGTATTAATTTAATAAATAAGGTTTGTAGCTCAAACTGACAAACCCCACAGGTGGATCAGTAATGATAGGGTTACGATTCCTTTAATTTTGGTCCTAACCTCGTTGATAAAAAGAAAAGAAGGCGAAGAATGTAGGTTTGTAGCTAGCAGTGGAAATTATCAGACAAAACATAAAAAAAACAAACAACCATTGTTACACATTTGTGATAAAATTATTTAGGAAATATTGTATATTTTGTTTGGTTTTTTTTTGAATACTCGATATGTAGAACAGCAAAAGTGTTGTTAGAGTTTTACTCAGCTATTACAAGAAACTAGCTGTGGGTGCAGTGGCTTAGTGATTAAGTGCGTTGGACTACTAAGCGAGAGGTCGCTGGTTCAAATCACAACCTGTACTACCCGAAAGTTTTTATTCGATGCCCCACCACTTGCGAACGTCTGACAAACATTAATGAGCAACAACTTTCATGAGAAGCTTTTCAAAATGTAATTGGCGTTCGGAATCGTCATTAAACTGTAGGTCGCTCCCATTCGTTTTAAAAAAATATATCTTCGCACACACAGTGGTTGGAGAAGCTAGGCTTTGGGTCCTATATGGGCCGTTCACGCCTAAAGCTTACTTAGCTGCTTCCGTTCAAAATTTTAGATACACTATGCTTAATCTCTTCCAAATTCGTGTATTTTTTCTTCACATCTTCTTTAATTAGAATTGGCGAATTCCACAACGCTTTTTTATTAAAGTCGGTGCTAAAGGGGCAACCCAACAGAAACTGTATCTATGCAATATAAATAATTTTATGTCACGTATCAGAGAATAACATAACGGACAATTAATTCCAGAAACTACCTACTTTAAACAGGCAATGTTCCAATTGGATAGAATTCAATTTTGCAGCTAATAGTTATGCTAATAAACTAATTCCAATAACTAATGGAACTTGAAAATGATATGCCTCAAGCACACTCTGCTAATCGGTTAACTTAGTTTGAATATTTTAAAGCGTAATCCATAATCCAATTCGTTTATATAATATTTCGTGCTTCACATCAGAATGTGCGCCTAGGTACCAGTTAAAATGTAATACGATTAATATTAAAAGGATATTTAGTAGAATGGATTCAGTAAACTATTCGTATGTATTTTATGAATTTATACATCCCAAAAACGTTTACTTAGGCACTAAGAAGTAAGTAATCGAACAAAATGAGATCGAAACACGCCTATATGAGCGCTAAGTCAACCAATAAATTTTTTAATCTCCCAGCTAAGTACAGTTGAAGAACTTTAAAGTAGGCATTGAATTGAAATGGAAAAAGTTAATACAAAATGAATACACACTTATATGGGCATGAATTCATGGGTAAACATTATAGCTCATCTCATTGCTGCTGTAACTGAGGAATAAGTGGCTGTAAGCAGCAATAATTACCGCCCATATGGTCATAGGAGTACAGATATTAAGAAAATATTTTTTTAACTATGGTAAATGATTTGCTAAAATATAGTTCTGGTGGTATCTCGAGCATAGAGTTCCTATCATATTTTCTTTAAAATATGTCTTGTTATCATGTCCGTCTCTTACATTTTGTCAACCATGCGAACTTTTACCTATGATTTAAAAATTTAAAATTAAAAATTACGTTTAATAATGTAAAGATTCATCTTATTTTTGTATGATAAATTATATGCAATTTATTAAGAATTATTAATTATTATTTATTATGAATTATTAAGATTGGTAAAATGATATTTTTTTAAATGTTTAAACTAACAAATAACCAATAAACCCTAAATAAAAAACACTGCTAGACAACTATTGATAATCATACAATATTTACATTATATTTTTACCATGAAAACCGTTAATGTGTGAATAATTCGTGTCGGACCCGTTATAATGGAAAATTATTTTTGTAACAGTCATTATTGAAGTTAGAAACGATGTGGGTGGAATAGCGTTCAAAAGCGTAGAGGTATTCTTAGAAATTTTTCTGGCCTTTATGAGCAAGAAAGAAAGTTTGAATTTTGCTCTATTGGTGGAAAATAAATACACGATTTTTTGTATTGCCTTATTTTGCTGGCATATGGCGGTAACGAACAATTTATTTATTTGCTATTTTTAATATTGCAGAGATGGAAATTGAAGGCATATGCATTTTTATTGAGTTTGATAAATAAGATGTAAGTGGAACTCGACCACTGTACATATCTATATACGTGCACATGTATTTGTTAAATATATATTTTGGGAATGAAACCATGTTTAGCAGGAAAAATTAACTGGTGAAAGATATTTTGTTTTTAAGTGATGCTAGGGCCCATACTAAGGCTCGAAGGACATCTTTGACTTTAAAGGTTCCAACGTCTTCTTGGTAAAAGATTATGGTAATAGCAAAAAGTTAGGTGAGTCATTTTCCATAACATTCTTTTTTTAACGCACCATGTTTTTTTTTTCAAAGTTACAAGGACCGTGGATAAAAATGCATATCAACAGTAAATAGTTAGATAAATCTAAGAACATTATATATAAATTTTGTTTCAAGGCTCTAGAGACCTTATACCAGGTTTCTAGGACTTCTGGATCAATAGCCATAACAAATAAAATTAGTCAGGTAATTCTTTATTAGTACAGGCCATTTTATGAAAAATTTTTCCAAGAAGTTCTTGCACTCCCACACCGAACTTTTCTAAAATGTGCCCGCAGCTATAGAGTGGGTCCTCCAAACTACTTTACAAAATGCATTAATGTTGTATAAATGTCATTCACCCGTACACCTCAATGCCATTTAAAATACAATAAAAAATTATATGTTATTTTTAAATTTTCAACTACGATAAAGACTGTATCGAAATGCCATATGAAAATGTCGCACATACGCCTCGTGTATTGTCCTAGCAAACTGTGGTCTTAGGCCAAACTATACGAAAATATTGAACTTTATGAAAGTCATACCATTATCTAGAACCGATGCATCGTAATTCGTAATTGCGTAACACACTTGACTTATCTGCCATTACCAGACTATTATATGCCAGAATAGATTATAGTCTTTCAAACAAATTAAATACCGGCCACCAAAAATCTCTTGCAGTTAATTAACAATGTAGCTACTGTATTGATAGAACTTAAATTTATAAATGCGGTTATTTAGCAACACATCACTATCGGTTGCAGGTTAATGGATTTTGAGTCACCTATTGTCATTGCAGGAGCATAACGTATAATTTGTAAATTGTTTCAATTACTTAACACATTAGTCTCATTTATCCCTATCCCATTACACACCGAATGTAGCCGACTTCTCACATACATTCGGTAACTTTCCCCCTCCTAATTGATACTAATTGCATTGTGTTAGGAAATTCCTAACATTTAACCGAAATTTACCTAGAAACCAGAAACCACACTAATAAAGCATCGGGTCGAGTTTATAATTGTTGCTATTAGGCAAGTCTTGACTTTGTGCCTCAGAAACACTATGATACACGCCAAACCGACTATACTAATATCAGGCCTTATTCCGACGACTTCGGATGTGGATTTTACATATAGCTTTAGGTCACTCTCAGAGAAATTCTAATATTAATTAATGAATTTTGGTGTGGAACGAATTACAGTGAAAAGGATTTATCTCCAGGGATATGATAGAAAAGTGATACCTTTGTATCCCGGATGATTAAATGGCTAAAAGTGGTTCGGTGTTTTCTTGTATAGAATGTATAAAATGGAAACCTATTATCACTTGATTCCACTTTGTTTGATTTGATGGTGAACAATAGTTGACCGTGTGTGTCAGATTAGATTACTCTAAAGAGGTTTCCAGTGCGAGTGGGAGTGGGGGCTTATACGAATGCATATTGTAATTTTATATTATGTTCTTACTTTAATTTGATAAGAAAAAAACTTTGAGAAAATTTCTTTCAAGTTTTTTGGTATAAATTTGACCTGAAGTTATTGCAAGTTAAAATAATACGACGAACACGATTATGCTCGTAGAATTTGTATTTGTATTGCGTATGCATCATTAAGTAATATTACAACTTTATATGGATGTACCGCCGCTAACATAAGACGTCAGTTAATTCCCAATAATTCCTTGCGGCAAGTGCAATGTGCTGTGATGTGTCCTTCTTGATATTCGCTACCGTGAAGGAGGTATTAATGCTTAAGCACCATGAAGTGCTATATGATGAGCAATCGTCATCTACAGTTCGTGACGTGACACACAATGAGCCGAGTGTCTACATTGGAGGACACATTTTGAGTACTCCGTTATACTAGTGAGGACATTTTTAGGATTCTATATCCTAACCAAAAAGAAGAAAAGGGCAATAATAAAAAGTAATTTACAATCCCAAAAGAAATGATTATATCTCAAATCTTTTGTGTGTGCAAGAAAAAAAGTATATTGCTCTCGTATACCTTGGTGAAGATCCGTATTTTTTTTTCTGTGTCAAGTAATCTCTCACGTACATGAGAGCAGGCAGTATGGTGTTATTGGATATAATGGCTTCTGGGGGTTTTGCTTGGGTAAAACTATGGTGACCATTATACACAGTACAAATGGGTAAATAAAAACAGCTAGAACTCACGTGGACTTAAGTTAGGTCACCCAAGTGGCTGTATCCGTGTCGGTGTACAAAAGGTGTGTATAGGAGTTTGGGCAAGTAGATTACTACGTGATATATGAAGCGGCAAAAGGTACCATGACATGGCATAAAGATTAAATTACATTTTTAAGGTGTTTTGATAAAATTTTTGCTTTCGCTTCGCGTTAGGAAGATAAACCAAAAATATATTTCACAATTCATTACACACTGGCTTTTAATTGGCTATTAGAGTTTATTGAACGTAAAGTTACTGCTTGGAATTCACAAAATTGCGAAATAATTTGTTGATCATTAATAATTTTTGTTCACCGGCAGCGGTACGATAACGAATAGGATAACTTTTTTTTTCGTATTGACGGACGTGCTGAAATATATTTCAAAGATGGTTGCGCAAGTTATAAATCAACTGAGTTCAAATTAAAAACGTTGTCAAGATAATTTAAGTTTAAATTTAGGAAGAGTAAACTTTTTTGACATATCAGTATATAATGTCGCATGACAGATAGAAACAAATTAATGGCTTTGTAAATGCTGATTATATTATATTATATAATATGATTCATATTGTTTCTTTAGAGGATCTGCATATGATTCTGAAAGCATTCTATAAACAATTAAGGGATCTACTATGGGTAGCGCTTAGACAACAAGCAGTTTCTGAAACCTACGTACAGATGATCGTGGACATGTACGAAGGAGCGAAGACAAAAGTCAGGATTCCCGCAGGAGTCACCGATGAATTACCAATAAAATTTGGTATCCACCAGGGAAGTGTCTTAAGTCCGTTGCTCTTTATGACATTCCTAGATTATCTGCGTGAGGGAAAAGTGACATCAGTCATTCTTTGCTGACGATAGAGCTATCATAAGTGATGATCAGACTTCCCTGCAACGAGCACTTAATGTTTGGGTAAATGTTTTAGAGGGGAATGGGTATGGTAGTAGCCAAAAAAAGACAGAGTGTCTGTACTGCCAATTCTCTGACCCAAGTCAACCCATTCCGGGCGGATGTATAAGCGTAGGATGGATTAAGTGGCAGGAAAACGTTGCCATCTTCTGTGACCTAAAAATGTCCCCTAAGCTGAAAGGAAGGCTCTGCAACGGAGTTGTGCTGTTGCGCAGTTGTTGGTGGATAACGGGATAACGGAAGTAGATGAACTTTGTTTGCAATAGTCCGGAGTAGAACTGAGCCTCAAAAAATTTGCCTGTCTAATCAGCACGATTTTTGGTTAACAGCACAGTTATTTTTAATAGGTCGATGGTCTACTGTTCGTAGGGAGTTCTGATAAAGTCGATTCACCAATGAAAATCTTCTCTTTTGGAACGCGTTTGAATTTTTCTCACAAAAAATGTTGGGTACACACAAATTTTGTTCTTACCCAATAAACCTTTGCGTATACCCTACCTCGATTCCCAATAATTGAAATATATTTCAATAGGAAAAAGTGGTATTATTTCTATGTTGATGTGTAAGTAATACCATACTTCTGGTTTTATCTAGATATTATAAATATATACAATCTCTCAGAAAATTTGGGACTTATGTCAAATCTTTGAGAAGAAGTTACAGAACAGAGTGTTGCCTTGCTTAATTTGCTGATCAAAAGGAACTCGTTTATATGAGAACAAAAGCGTTCTGACTTTATCATAAACTCCTACTATTAGCCTTCGCGTTACTGAAGATATGGTATCCAAGGATGGCTTTATCGGTAGGGCTCACAGTTCCAGTTAGGTCGAACAGGAAAGATAGAAATCTTCCTTTAAGAGCTAATTCTACTTTGAATACAAGGTCTATAGAAATCTCCAACACTAAACCAGAGTGTTCGGAAAGAGATGGTGGCGGATGAGCCCTTAACGTTCCAACGGCAGCATTCCCATTATCGAATCGCGTTACTTGGCCTGTCCCTCCAGCTTAGGGCTTGTAAATGGGGTTAACTACCCTACTCACTACTAATATTAAAACTATTCCAAGAATTTGGAACTATTTCGGGGAAAAAATAAAAATTACTCGCGCAACATTGAACTCTGTTGAAACTTTAACTGGTTCAAATTTGCATGTATTAAGATCTCAGTAAGGTAAAAGCACGATCCTAACGAATGTATTTTCTTCTTCTCTTGGAAAGTAAGTTTATTTGTATCCAATCCCGTCTGTTTCCATTTCGTAGAAAAAAGTAATTTCCGTATCGCGACGGTTAGTATAAATACTAATTATGTTGGTAGGTAAAAGATTTTATAAAGTTGTGTTAGTAGTAACTGTTCATTTGATAAATATTTTCTCCCTCGTATCATAAAACAGAACTTAATCTTCCGCACGAGTATTACTTCGCAAATGTGCCCCATTTAAAAGGTCTATGTACGGTTTGCCCTAAGATTGACAAGAATGACAGATGAAAAGGTTTACATAAATTAATTAATAGCAGGTAAACAGCGGAAAACAAATTTATGTTCAAAAAATAATCAAAAAAGCAAATCAAAGGAAAAGTTCTTCAATTATTTAAATATTCCTTAGAAATGCCGAAACAAAAGGACAGAAGTTCCACTTGAGTGCAAGAAAACTGAATGAAAGAATCAAGGGAACGCTTTTGGTACACTAACTATGAAAGAAATTCACCTTAATATATAATTTTGTTTTTGAATTTTAACTTAAACTTTATTTTTTAATTAGTGCCAGAGATGAATAAGTTACGAGAGGGGAATCCAGAGAGCCTAGTTACGCTTTTATATTTTTTAAATCTATGATTGTGGCTCACTTTTTTCATGTTCTTAAATATATTTTCTAACTTACTTACAATGAAAACAAGAAAAGAAAGATATTGTGGTTTGCCGGCAAGTCTTCTTTTCAATTTCGTGATACAGGATGGGTAGGCCCTACTTTTTTGGCGATTGTATAGCAACCTTAATTGATGTTGGCATTTGACGGGGCTCATCGAAATTTTCATTTGAGATACAGATGCATACCCAACTAACAATTTACTTATAAAAGGTCCAATTTTTTAAATATGATAAGCTATTGCTTCTATTGGATTGTCATAAGACTTATTTATCGATGTTTACTATTTTTCAAGATATACTTTTAGAAAAAGTTTGTTGAAAGCTTTTGGGAAACAATTACACAAGCAGATTAATCATTATTAATTATTTAGGTATTTATTTCATGGACCAGTGAAGAATCTCGTAGACTATAAATAAGAAACCAAAAATTTAACACAATGTTTGTGTGTGAATGAATATATTAATTATTAAATTATTTATAGCCAAATAATATTTTTATAGCTCCATATTGTTAGTTATTGTAAACAATACCTATATCTACTTAATTAAATTTTTATCCGTTCAGTTTTTCAATGTTTACTACTTTTTTCACATAAGAAATTAAAGGTATCCTTTAAGATAATAACAAGAAAAAACCCGAACGCGCGCCCGTAGGCGATTTTATAACTATTTTTTTGGTTTCCGTTAGGAAACCGCTGGTCCCACGATGCGAACTGCTAACTCGTCCAACTAGCCATTGCACGCGCATCCGGTTGCAAAGGCAGTGCGTAACACGATCCTAATGCAACAGGCCTGTGTGAACATGACTGTGTGAACATGACTGAGCATGAAACTTCTGACGCAGCCAATCGTAACAGCCTCTATAACTAGGTACATATAATAATAAAATAAAATCAACTTATCAATTTTTAATCTCCACTCTATATTAATCAGTTTGACTCAGTGGATGCATGTTGGATTGGTACGCGGATGGTTTCGAGCTCGAATCCTGGACAAGGCTAAGTAACTTTTCAATTTAATCATTATTTATTTTCTCCTCAGATTAACTTTCAAGAAACTGACGCTTTCAAATGAAGAATAATATTAATACGAACAAACAAAAAATTTAATATCAACCTGTAAATGTGGGAATTTTTTAATAATTTCGTTAAGATTTCCGTAATAACTTCTGTAAGCCCTAAAAATAACAACTAAAAATAAAACTATTACTTTTATAGAGTCTGTGAACAAAGGTCTTAAGGAAAGTAAATAACTTCGCTAAAGTGCGCCAAATCGTTTTCCATAAGATTTCTTACAATTATTATGAAAATAAGAAAATAGCTTTCCTTGGCCCTTATGGAAACTAAATTGTTGCTTGTTGCCAACAAAAATGGCATAGATCATCGGCAGTATACTGATGTCCATGTAGTTCTAATAATTGTCAGTCGAACAAACTGTAAAGAACTGCTATCTTCACTTTTAGATATATTTTTTCAACGCGTTATTTTTGCCCTTTCCTATGTCGTTGACCCCTAAAAATATATATATTTATGATCAGAAATAAAACCTTAAACTTTTTAGCAATGTCCGTCCGTCTGTACGCAATTTTCAGCTAAAATTTGGACTGCATGTTCTCTAGAGTTCCGAAATGGTTAAGTGTAAAAAATTGTTTGAAACGCTCACTGCCACAGGTTAGAAAAAAATGTTTTAAAGCTTAAGTTTGAAATATGGAATACTACAACCTTCACCAGATATGTAGGCACTGCTTTCCTTCTTAAGTTTTTTATATTTAACAATTTTTTTCCACGCCTACTTTTTGTGGGCGTTTTTAACTAATATGTCGGTTTCCTCTAACATTTTCATAGAAACTGAAAAAAAAATGTTGAACAAGATATGTGTTGGTGCTGATTACTTTTTGGGGGCGTTTTTTTCAAAAAAATGTTTTTTGTTATAATTCATAGAATGAAATAAAATGCAATCCATCATGTTCTTAACACTTTTTCCTAAGGGGCATATAGGAATATGAATAAAGTTCATACTGTTTGCCACAAGCGACCTTTAACCTTTCTTCTCTTTTAGTTTTTTTTTTTTAATAACAAATTTTTAAAAGTCAATAGAACTGAAATTTCTATAAAATAATATTTTTGTTTTATGAATTTGATAAGCAAAAACTTTGCAAATTAATTTGTTAATAAATATACTTGAATACAGTTAAAACCTGAAACCTGAATCGGGAAGCTATGATACCCCATTCCGTCTCTTAGGTTAAAAAATTTACTCGGTGCGCTAAAGGTTAAAAATTATTGAACATTTAAACATATGCGTATTTTTAGTTTTCCAATTCTTTGATTATTTTTTTTTACCCTAAACCATAATTAATTTGTTATTTTTCACCAAGGATAGTTACAGCTATTGTTTGTAATTTTCCTCCCATTTGTCAGGCATGTTGCGCCACACGTCAACACGCCCCAATTAGCACACCAATTAGTTAATTACTAATTGGCAAGTGGTTGCGCTTAGGATATTTTTCATTTCCACACATAGCATTATGCATCATATATCGATGATAATAGCTCCGAGTGGAATAAGTTTAGAATTATTGCACACTAATATCGATTTTCTCACCCAATGGTGTCGATATGAATTATTATTTTGAATAATGTGTTAAGCAGAATGACGTTTTAGCGACCAAAGTGAATAAACTCGGGGTCAGCTTGTTTTCAAAAATAAATATGGCCTATTGTTCTACTAAAAATAATACGTTGGAAGAGTGCAGAAAGGAATGAATTTGATTGAGGTTTGAAGTCAAACACAACAGGTAATGATGGCCAATGGTTTTTACTTCGTAATGTTATAATTTTTTAAAATATTTAGTTTTGTAATATACTCTTTTGTCTTAGAATGTCAATGGAAGTAGTGGGAAACGGACGTGTTAGTCCTGAGTGCTAGGAAATTGTGGAGTGATGAAATATATAAAACTTAACTTAAGTTTGCATCACATCCCGTCAGTACACGCCCAAATATAAAGCGGTCGGGCGGCGTCCCTTACGGTAGAGTTAGAGTCTTGCAAGCCGTTGCGAAACTTCGCTAATGCATATTCTTTATCATTCGGGAACACAAAAATCGGTAGTTACAATAATTGAAGAAATATACTAAGTATGACTTGAAACGACTCCAAAAGATGACCCACGTGGAAAGCTTGATTGTTAAAGACACATCGTTGCAAATATTTCTTGTAAAATATGAAAAGAGCTTCTCTGAATTGACCATTTATTAATTTTAGCTACAATCAAATTGTTTGTAGCAATTTAGTCAAAAATTAATAATTTTAAATAAGACGGCTTTATTTAATGGGAGTTGTTTTAGAGTTACTTGGGAGGCTTTTATAAAAGATGGTCTTATTCAAGATGTACTTAGTGTCTGGTCGCACACAGACGGGATAAACTGGGGTTGAGTTGAGTGAGGAGATGAAGGTCCTCTTTACACTCATGAATTTCAATATTACAAAGGCTATTAACTCTCTTCTTATTTCAGCACGTGAAGTCACCTGTAGGTAAATCGTCCCTTATTGTGTTAACCGCTTAACTATTTTTATTTAGAACTCGTTCCCCTCTCGCTACCTCTTCTAATTGAACCACACGCACATCACACGTCTGGTGGTATGACGAACTTGTGGTAAAAATTTCTATTCTATATAAAACTCATTATTGAAAAAAATAGTGATATTGTTTAAAGAAGCTAGGCTTAAGGTCCTGTATGGTCATGTATGGCCATACTTATTTATTTTTTTCATCAATGTTGAAACGTAGTCATTAGTTCACTACGAGTACATTATTGATGTTTTACTAATTTCTTTTTTTTTTATTTTAAAAACAGTACCGACAAAAACGTTATATTCATTTTCATTAAGTATAGATGCTTATTTACTTAAGCTATAGAACTTCTTTAAAGTTTTTAAAAAAAAATGCTAAGGAAATATTAAGACCATGTAGTTACCACTCAGATGCCATATTAAAAATAAAAATAGGAATATACTACTTAACTATGAAAACCCCCCCTTAATCCTTCAGATACCGAACAGGTACAATGAACATAAAATTGAATATATAAAAAAACCGAAACCAAACAAAAGGCTTCCATAGTCCCAAAAATAGTTATTTTCAATGGTGTATTTTCCCTGGGAAGAAGGCAGCCCACAGCCGCTGAATAAAAATATATGTAAAGTCTACTGGAGCAGATGCAATCTATTTTTTCAATAAAGCTTGTTTATTTTTTTTGCAAGAAAAACAAACAAAACGTCATCCCGATACGCGAGCACCTTTATCTACAAAATAACAAGGAGATTTCAAGTGAGACTGTTTTGTATTTGTCCATTAGAGTAGGATGAAAACGATAATGTTATTTTGCTGGTATAGCTTATGTAAAGGTATCAGTGCCATTGCGAATGTTGTTATAGTTTTTTTACTCTTCATTTTTTTTATGAGTTTTATATTGGTTCTATTTATATATATAATTGTAATATAGCCGGGGCTCTTGTATGAGTAATCAAAAGAGTGGAACAATTAAAAACTTTAATTTTTTATGGCTACTTTTTACTGTATTTTATTTATTCTACCATAATAATTTAAAACAATTATATTATATGATAAGTGTTTTTTTAACAATAAGTATATATATTTTTAAGAACACAGAAAAGAGATATACCCACTTTTGCAAGTAACCCTTAATCTGAACGTCTGAACGTCTGAATGGAGCTTTCTTCAATCACAATCAACCACATCCTCCTATGATGTGGTTTCCTATTTAGTCTCAAATAATCTGCTCCCAAATTCAATTCAATGAAATGTAGTAAAACAATTAAGTCTGACGATTTCCTCGCGCCTTGCTCCTTGGTCAATTTAGGAATTAATCCTATTCTGAGGGTATATTAATTTTGACACATAGTTTGTAACACCCCTTAATATTCATCGTAGACCCCTAAAAGTTTATATATTTATGATTAGGACCAAAACCTAAGAACTTTTGAGGCCTTTTGTTTTATGCTAGGAGGCTGAAATTTGGCAATTATACTCCCTAGGGTCTCGAAATTGTAAAGTGTTACCATTTTTTAAATGCGCTAACTGCCACGCCCACAATTTTATAAACTGTAGCCTTCCTTATGTTTTTCATTATTCTTTATCCCATCATTATTCTATGTCATGTTGAGTTTTAACATCTCGGAGTTTTTTTTGAACCCGAACTTAACTTTATTGTTAATATATCAAACTCCATGCAGGGGTTTATTGAGAGGTGGTCTAAAGAATTTGACGATCCCTACGTTACTCAGTCTTTGTACAATTGCTATGGTTTTAACTTATTGCTGGTCAAGAGATGCCTGCGATCTGTTGTGTTCCATTGCATTCAACGTCCGCAGAGGTGCTCACAACTTACGTAGTGTGGACCTTTTAGTAAGCGCTTATCATAAGACGAATTTTGGTAGTAAATAATGTATGGTTAGTAAGTTAAATCTGTTCATATTCTGGTGACTTAGGTCACTTTTATATCTTCTGTATTTGCTCAAGTGTCTGTTTAGGCTTACTTATTGTGTTAAGACATTTTTTTGTGGCTCTTTTGGCATCAACAAAATGATGCAATTTAAAGGTAAAGAAGCGAAAATGGCTTGTAAATCTACTTTGCAATATAAAGTCCTTAATAAGAAAATGTATATTCATTTAATTCCTAAACATATCAAATCATGGCAAATGCTGGCAACTGAAGACCGCTGAAGAGCGTAGTAAAGCGAGCAAGATAAAACGTATTTGGTCACCGAAGACTAATGAGATGGCGTTCAAACGAACAAGATGTACCAGTTCCACTACGAAGTAATTGGAGAAAGTTAAGTAGGATTTCCCTTTAAAAAGATATTTTTCCTTTAATCGATAAAATAAGCATAGAATTTATTTTCCATTTATTTTATTTTCACCTGACAATAAAGTAAAACAGAATCGAAATTGTTTACCGAAAAAAAATTGGTTATCTACTTAGTTTTTAAGTGATTTCTGAGGAGAACCCTAACAATAACCCCTTACTGTTTTTGTTTGGTTTCTCTGGTGCGGAAAGTTCAAAGGCGACATCAAAGATATGGAAGAAATTGAAAGCAGGAGATAAAAATATAAAAGGAATAATGTTTTATATTTTAAGGTATTTTTATTTATAGGTAGATATACACATATATATTTAATATTTTGTAGGCCAGTAAAGTCCTTGAGCCAATAATTGACAGCAAATAAAAAAAAAACACAACACGATTCTTCGATTTCTATTATGTCCTAGGACGAAAAGATTAGTGAGCAAAAAACTTTTAAAGACCAATCTTAAGACATTTTGACTGTAATAAAGTCTGTCTATAGGTTATATTTGTCCTAAGATAGTATTTAAGTATTGCGCCAGACTGACAGTGTGATCTTTCCAGCTTACCCTACTGTCCGAAATGATACCCAAGTATTTTGTTAACACGCTCTAAATTAAAACAACCATCAGAGCAAGTTTCATATGACTTATAAGTGAAATCGCAAAATCGATGACTGCAAATATACAAATTGTATTTAAGACAGCTAGGTGATCACATCAGAGTAGCATTCATTGCTCATTGGCGAAAAACTGCCGATCACACGATATGACTATCATTGCCATTTTTGTCTTTTTACTGTTTTTATAAATTTTTTTTCGGAGATCTTTGGAACATCGAAAAAAAGGACATTTCTCAAGAATGTCAATATATGCTTGCTCTACTCTTCAAAAGCTTTAATTTATGGAATTGATGATGACGTCACATAACAACACAACCACAATAGAAAGAAAACAGTCTATTAATTATAACGTCCTTTCGCCACGAGACAAATATCCAAATGATAGCACAGATATCTTATTAAATGCTGCGTCATTTGTCATTTGCGTAAAAAAATAGCATCGCTGGAATTTCGTAACTTGGAATTTTTTAGAGGCTACCATTTAAGTTTAGTCATTTGTCCTAGGCGTCATTAAAGGCGATCACACGGCCATCTGTTTGAGTCATTTTAATGGCACAAGACACGAACGACATTAAAATTATTTCACATGAAAATTAAGTTAAATTACCTTTAAGCTGCTGAACGAAAAGGGAATTTATAAAAATTATGAAAATTGTCGGGCCCTATACAAAGCCTTTGAAACGCCTACGTTAATATATGAGCGACCATATCGAAAGCCTTAGTTATGTAAATATTTCATGCTATTATATAAGAGACCACACAAACTTAAAACTGCTGCTTCTGTAGATTTATATTATCTAAATTCGGATTGAGAAGCATTAAAGAATTATTTATTTTTAAAAATGATAACATCCTGGATTTTATACTTTGGAAAAAGCAGATAAAAACAATATAGAACAATAATTGCTAAGATTCTAAGTTACTCCTTTTTTGTGTAATGGAATAACAATTCCTACCTTGAGACCATCTAGGAAAAGCCTATTTGTACAAACATTTTTGTTTTGATCATGCCGTATGATGATGAATAAGAGATCTTAAGCGACATTATAATTTTATAAATTTCAAGTGAGGTAAAACTTTAAAGAAGATGCTTTCGGTGTTAAACCTTGTGTACTACCAACAGATCCTAGACATTACTCGACTGAGAAGATAGATCACTGAGTAGTGATGTACCAACTAATGTGTTTGAATGTGAATGAAGACACATGGAATAGTTTAAATAACGAATATATAATGGCGTATAGCTAACGAAGAGCGCATTCGCTATAGAAAAGTTTGACTTATAAGAAATCCTAACAATGCTTTCAAAAAATATTCTTATCCATCTTAACACCTTACAGTTCCGTAGAAAAAATGTTTTTTTTGGGAAATGTTCCACGAAATTGTATCGAGAATAACAAACCATAATATTTGTCACTCCATTTGAAAAAAGGGATCATACATATTTCGTGCGCTTTAGAATTGAATAAAATTCTTTCACCATTCAAATATTGTCTGCCTACACAGCGTTTTTGAAGTAGAATTAAATGAAATTTCCAAAAGATTCCCTCCGTCAATCTGCCAACAGCCACAGGCATAACGTCAGCAACAATCACTTTGAGTTATCTTATGGTTAACGTGATTTTAGATATTGTCCATTGAATCCAGTTCCTGCCATCTTCTGCACATTTTGAGAAGGACAAGCATTGCCGGACTCATCGGGCAAAAATTGCATTCAACATCCCCTGCGTTGCCTTAGGCAAGGCTCCTAGATACTCATGGCAGGGGCAATTTCGAAAGTAGGTACTTCCTTCTATTACCAACAATTTATAAACGATGGAAAATTATTTTGCTTGCATTTTAGCTTGATTGTGCAAGATTTGTGGCACTTTCCGAAATTTCTGACACAATTGCACTTTGGTATGTATATATCCTTTGCCGTATGTGCAGCGCATAAAGGGAATCTCTTTTGGCTTATATCAGCTTGTGGCTAAAATTTCAAAGGACAGCAATTTCAAGTTTCGACAATATTCGGGGCTGTCTGTAATAGTTGTCACAGTCAAGGAGACGATAGCTTGCAACGTAAATAATATAAAAATGTTGGCATATCGGTCGTAATAGCTGCCGAGAAGATATATAGATATTCAAAACAAAAAGGGCATCCTACATCGAGCTCTACACCGACGACGAAAATTTCAATGGATTTTATCGCATCTGATATGTTGGCTTACGAAATTATTTCCTTCGGAACAAGCTATGTGTGAAGCTATATTTCGTTATGAATTTGACATTTAAATTGAATAGTTAGCATGTTGTGGAAGTAATAAATTTGCATATCCAATTTCAGGATTTGTCATTGATGCCAATTTAGAAATTATTATCTTTATCACCAACACTCACAAAAACCGCTATTTTAGTACTTTAAAGCACTTCACGACATATTAACATAATTTCATGGATATACTTGTGATTTCTAAAAGTCCATCCTATTAGCCAAATTCGAAAAGGCGTATAGTATTTACTATATGCTGGCTAGTGAAAAGACAATATTTCCTGCAGAATCAGCTTAGATACCATTATATGCAAATCAAGAGGTGAATTTTGAAAATGCTTTTTTGCTGAACCATCTCTGGTGTGTTAAGGCGGATGTGCCATTAGAAGCATTAGTAGACCACAGCTCTTCACTTATCTAAGCTGGAATACCTTCGTTACCATGATTTCAATTCAAATAATTTTAATTGAATTTCACTGGTCGTAATTGTTTGCTTAAAGTTGCAGACTATGTGGTTGGTTGATAATCTTTACCATGTGCACCACCATGTTGTTATAATGTTAAATCAAATTACTCTAACGACACGGGTTGATAAAAGATCAGGTGATGGGAAAAATTACGTCACTGTGAAGTGGAGTGGTCCCTTAAACTGGAGTAGCATGAAGGACAGTATTCTACTCGAATTAATTGGACATGAAAAAGTTTAGTAATTCAAACATTATTAAAGTTTAAGTTGGTTTATGCAGTCATTAAAAGCGGTGAGTTAGGTTAAATTAAGAGTATGTAACAGCAATTAAAAAACGATTTGGTTTATTGAGCACTTGAAATCGTTCATAAACAGGTTTTATCGGTAACAGTGACGTATGTGTGTGTGGGTGCATTGGCTTAGTGGTTAAGTGCGTTGGACCACTAAGCGAGAGGTCGCTGGTTCATATCCCGACCTGTACCACCTGAAAGTTTTTTTTCGCTGCCCCACCTCTTGCGAACGTTTAACAAACATCCAAGAGTAAGAGCTGTCATGAGAAGCTTCTCAAAACTTAATTGCCGTTCGGAATCGGCATTAAACTGTAGGTCCCTTCCATTTGTATCAAAAAATATATCTTCGCACACACAGTGGTTGGAGAAGCTCGGCTGGGTCCTTTATGGACCGTTTACGCCCAATATTTATTTTACCTTTTTAGTGACGTATGTGAGAAGAATAACAATTATCGCGTGGCATCTCATTCGAAATAATTGTTTGCGGAAGATCAATTTCCTTTAAATATGCCTACAAATGGCGCCTATTTATGAACGACAGACACTCGTTTGTAGGTACGAATATAATTCTTTTAATACAAAGTGATATACGCGATAACTGGTAGTGCTCCACAATTATTAATCGTGCTTATTTTGAAGCCCTATCCAAGTTCTTATTATGATACATATAATATAATTTCTCTACAGGAATAAATAAGGGTGTATGGTCAAAGTTGCAAGATCAGCTGTGACTCTTGACCAGGCGTGAGCATGCAAACAGTTCACGTCGGATTTTGTATTCGCGTGCGGGTGCTTGAGTCGATTTATATTATTTTACTACCACGCACAGATTTGTGAGTTTTGGCAAGACTTGACTTAATTTCCACACCACAGAACATCATTCTATATGATGCTGGCAAAGCATACACACTTTATAAACCTTACCAACCCTTATCTTTTTTCATTTTCCTTAGGTTATATCCTATCGCGTGGGCTAGCGAGTCCAAAAATCGTCTCATATATGTCTCACGCACTCTAATTAGACTTTTTCGTGTGCGCCCACGCCCATTTAAAAGCGAACACTCGCGAATTGCCATGAGCTTGTGTTTCTGAACCCTGCGTTTGTCTAGCATTTATCTAGTACCTATGTAAATAAAACGAAGAACCATCAAAAAATGTTTTAATACTCTTATTCAACTATTACCAGTTGATTTATGTATTATTTGAAACAGTAGCGTTATATCAGTACATGATTTTTGCGCCCTAAAGTTTTCACCCAGATATGGTGGTTGGGAGCATCAGTGAATTGCCACAAACACATCCATACGCACTTTTCTTCTAGGTTTTTTGCCGAGTATGTCAAAATTCACACTTAAAGCAAGTGTGAATTATGACCGCCCACAATGTGGGCAAGAACCGGTGGGAAGAACCGTTTCAATGTTTTTTTAAAAAAAATTGTGGTGAATAAGCATTGATTAAGCAAAACAAAACAAAAAAAAAACATAAGAAAAGGCTGCAGTCCGCTTGGGGCGAACAGTATGATACCCTATCCATATACCTATATGCCCGAAAGATAAAAGCATTAAGGATTATGGATAGCATTTTATTTCATTCAATTAAATTTACAAAATAAATATATTTTTTGAAAAAACGCCCCCAAAAAGTGGGCGTGGCCAAAAACTTTGTATGGGCGATATGTTAGAAAAAATATTGGCTAAATATCGCTTTTTTTCGCTTTCTATGAAAATTTTCGAAGAAAACAGCATTTTAGTCAAAAACGCCCACAAAAAGTAGGCGTGGCAAAAAACTTGATATGACAAACTTATAAAGGAGGGCAGTGCCTATATATCTTGTAAAGGTTGTAACACTCTATCTCTCTAACTTTAGCTTTAAAACGGTTTTTTCTAAATTGTGGGCGTGGCAGTGGGCGTATTCAAAAATTGTTTACACTTAACCATTTCGAAGCCCTAGGGAATATGTGGTCCAAATTTCAGCTTCCTAGCTTAATTTAAAAAGGCCTAAAAATTGCGTACGGACGGACGGACGGACATTGCTAGATAGTCTTAGGATTTGGTCCTGATCATAAATATATATACTTTTATGGGTCTACGGCGAATATTAAGGGATGTTACAAACTATGTGTCAAAATTAATATACCCTTAGGATAGGGTATAAACATCGCGAAAGGTTATCCCCAAAAATCTATATACGAACTTTGAAGAACATTTTTAAAAGGTTTTGCCGTACGGCTTCTGGACAGCCAGATGCATTTGTTTGACTTTTATGCAGTTACAGTAATAACATAACATAACATACTTAAGATAAAGTAAAGGACTTATACTAACATATATGATAAAATAAAACCAACTCAGTACGCCTGCTGATAAGTACATACAAATGCAAGCTAGATACACAAATAAAAAAAAACCGACAACAATTTTAAACGTCAAACTCGCCTTAACACAGGTCAACGCCACTTGAAGGATGTGGTCACACAGTGCATAAATTTATAATGGCTGAATTAGATGTCATTGAGATGCATCCACAACTTTGTTAAGTTTGTTAAAGATTGAATGTATTGTCAGGTTATCGACCTTAAAGATGCTGCTGATTTACATAAGCCCTAAAAGAGGTTACGGTTGTACTGGAAGTTAATTTTGGAACACTTAAGAGCAAACATAAAGGGTTTTTTTAAGAGGATGGTTTTTCGAACAGAGATAAAACTGACACTTTGTGGTCAATTCTGGCAACTTTAATGTCATTTATATTCAGTTTGGTTTGCCATTTCATCATGAACAGGTTGACAAATGAACAACGCTTGCAAATCGTGCAAATTTTTTTTGAAAATAATGGTTCAGTTCGCGAAGTTTACCGCAAGCTCCGTTCATTTTATGGTCGACATAATCGTCCATCAGTGCCATGGATCGTTTTCGCACTACGTTTACTCTATGTGATAATACGCATCCGCTGAGACGTCGAACAGTGCGCACCGAAGAAACAATTGCCGCTGTAGAGCAAAGTGTTGAAGACGACCCGAATGAATCGATTCGCCACCGTGCACAGCAATTGGAGCTTTGTTCATCAACTTTATGGAAGATTTTGCGTAAAGATCTCTTCTTACGACCTTACAAGATCCAGCTTGTGCAAGAATTAAAGCCGCGAGACCACGCAATGCGTCGTGGTTTTGGTGTATGGGCCGAAAATGAGATTGATATCGATGCTGATTTTCATCGCAAATGTTGTTCAGTGATTAGGCTCATTTTGGGTTGAATATCTACGTCAACAAGCAAAATCGCCGCATTTGGAGTTAAGAGAATCCACATGAGCTCTTGAAACGCCATTACATCTACAAGAACTGACTGTTTGGTATGCTCTATGGGCTGGTGGAGTCATTGGGCCATACTTATTCCGAAATGATGCTGAAGAGAGTCAGTTACCGGTACCAGTTACGGTATAGAGCCATGATAACCGACTATTTTGTTCCCGAATTGGATGGCATGAATGTGGATGAGATGTGGTTACAATAAGACTGCGCTACATGTGCACGTCACTATCGATTTCTGGAAGGAAACATTCGATGAGCGCATAATTTCGCCGAATGGGCCTGTCAATTAGCCACCAAGATCGTGTGATTTGACACCATTGGATTATTTTCTTTGGGGATATGTGAAGTCGCTCGCCTACGCCAAAAAACCAGAAACGTTAGGAGACTTGGAAGCTAATATTCGTGGCGATATTGCCGACATATAGCCCTTGAAAAAGTGGATGAAAATTGGACCCTAGACTTGTCTTTATTCGAACCAGCCGCGGCCTCTACATGCCCGAAATTATATTTCAACATTAATGGCATAAAATTATCCGTCCAATATAGCGAAATTGATGGACATTAAAACGATTTTCTTGTGTTTTATTTCAATTCGATGTTCTATACCTCTAAACACTTTTACGGAAAGTTTTTTGAGTATCCAGTTCGCCTAACTGAAAATACACTGCTTGCGGATCATCTCTTCCAAACAAAAAAGTAATTTTTTCCCGTTACCCTTAGTGCAGAACATAGATATGTTGTTGAAATAAAATGGTTTCTGCTTTTTGGTTTCCTGGGTTAGGTGTAAGAAAGTTATTCTAAAGAAGAAGTTAGTTAGACAAGACTATGGGGTTATTCATAAACCATATTTAAAGTATCGACGAAGTTTCATATGATCCAGTTATTGTATTGTTATTATTTTATGTAAAACACACATCTGTGTTTCACAATAATAATCGTGCAATTCAGTCGTAAGTAAATGAAAATGTAATTTCGAATTTAGAAATTTACCGAGCACGCTCATTTTTCTGTTGAGGAATAATTTATCAATTCATTAAATTTTTTTAATTTTCTTACAAATAGCTACAATCTTTTATTAATTCATTGTCTTGTCGCTTACTTATCACTTAACAGAATGTGACTCATAAGATGCATAACTATCTATTGGTTCAGATAATTAGATATTTCCAAACAAATGGATTTTCCAAAAATATTAACAACAGTAAATTTATGTAAGTGCAAGGCCACCACAATATCATTATAAATACCATTCTGTTACGGAATATGACAAATGGAGTGCTTTCTACCTGCGCGCTTAGTAAGAGTTTATAAACACATAATGGCAAAAAAAAACGTGCTTAATTGATATGCAAATGAAACGCTGTCTTCATCGTTATTAGTCAAATTTTCCGGAACAAAAAAGAAGGATTTTATAAGAGAAAAAGAAAATATCTTTTCAAGTGGTGAGTTCTTTATTATTCAACCATCACACCAACTCACACCATATCATAACGAAAACGTATTCTTTGTCATTTTTAGACATCATAGCGAATTTATAATGACACAAAGTTCCTCTCCCGCCGCTTTGTCGATTTCGTCCGGTGTAGCTTCTCAGCGCCACTCGCAGGGTTTTCTTTGGCATGTTTTGAAGCCGGAAATTATAGCGCTGCTGCAAAAATAACAACATTGCCAACAACACGCTAACAGTCTTCAGAGGTAAAGGACATTTTACCTACTACGTGACTTTTTCCATATTCATACAGTGCACCTAACAGTATGAGTGTACATTTCCTTCTACGTATCCTGAATGCTCATTCAGCTTCCTTCATCACGGGCAGCGCAGGGGTAACGTTTACACCCGCACATGAATTTAATTATTTGTGAAAGGGTGTTGAAGTTAAAGTATGCACAGTCTTTTTCAAGACCCACTAGCTTTTAAAGGGTATATTCATTTTAATATTAGTTTCTAATATACGAGAGTAAATACATTAAAATTGTTCGAATACAATAGTAATCATTATTGAATTTTATGTCGCAGTGGCTTAATGGTTAAGTGTGTTAAATTACTAAGCGAAAAGATACAGGTTCAAGTCCGCGAGGTAACACCGTCAAGTTTTTACAATGTTTTGAACAGCTAGGCTTTAGGTATTTTATGCATAACATTTACTTATTTGGAACTCTTAAAAAAGAGGTCATTAATATTTCCTTAATATCTTCAACAAAAAATTTAATGGACGGTCATATCCCCTTGGGAGAAAAAAGAGTTTAGATAGGGTAGAAGATTGTTCACTTAAGCGGACTGTAGTCTTTCTATATTATTTATTATGTTATTTTTCTTTCGGGGTACTATTAAATTGAGTGACGGAGTTTCCGAAATTGCGGATTAAGCTTTTCAGGATGGTGTCTCCTACACACCTAATGTACAGGATGTGGGACATTTGCATTATTGCACACTCGCTTTGAAAGCTTCGTAAACATTTTATCATGGTGCATTGTTAATAATTAATTTATTGAATGCACATGTCCTTGCAGGAAAAAGAGTAGGTTGGTGGTTCCCACCTTCAGCAATTAAATACACCTAAGAGTAGCTTGGGTGGGAGGTGGAATTAATATCCGAAAATTCAAATCTGCATCTTATTAGCCGGTATGCAAAGATTTCCTTTGAAATGTGAATTTTGAAATCTGAATAACAATGGGAATCTAGTTTAATTATGTATCACAGGTTCTTTGATGATGATGACTTTGTAATGCAGATGTCAAAGTTGAATACCTGATCATTGTCATGTTAATATAGATTCTGTTGCACAAATTTATAATGAAAATATAGAATAGCACAGCTGACAGCTGGGCGATCTAAATTCGTTTGGAGTAAAATGTTTAAATTAAATTACACAAAAGGATAGTTGTGCTCTGTATCTATTTCAATTGGCGGATCTAAATTAAGAAAGGCCTTCAAGGGGAATTAGAGAATTAAGTATGTACAATAAGGTGTTGCACAGTGCACTCGCGTAAATCTTTGATAACTAAACTTAAGCTAGAGTACAACAACAAGGAAGACATGTTTGGTGATTATTCGCCTCTGCGCCAAAGTGCCGTGGAAGAGGCTTTACCAATAGGATTTTAGCTTCCTTTTCTGTTGCGGCCAGCGATTGGAAGATAGTGAAATTTGGCCTATATTCGCATTTCTATGCATCTCATATAATTTTTGGAGAGCTCAGTGTATGCTGGAGCAGTTTAGAATTGTTCCAAACTGTCCATCAAACAACGTGCTTTCGAGAAACATTTTTCAAAATACCGATTAAAAAATGGTCTAGTAAGTTTGATATGACTGCTGGTGGAAGCTGGTTAGTATACATGTTTTCGTACATTCACACAGTATTTTACTTTTTTTCTTACATGTGTTTAGTGAAGTGCGACAAACAGTTACACAACTCGAAAGTTTACATATAAATAAAAAGAATCTAAGTTCCTTACAATAATGTCTTAGAAACGAGCATCTTATATTGTGGAAGCGGAGGATAAAAACCAAATAACCAAATCTACATAGTAATTCAGAAATTTGTCTACCTGGAACATCTACTCCCAAGGGTTCCGAAATGGTGGAGTGCTCACGTTTGAAAAAACTTTGTAAGACTTTGACAAAATGTTTATAAACTAACTTTCTTAACAAATTTTCCATGTGTAGTCTTTTGCCACGCCTACTTTTTGGGGCCATTTTTTAACAAAATGTAGTTTCTTCAAAAATTTTCATATTATATGTCCCTAAAATGTTACCCAAAACTTGTAATCACACAGGTTTCGTTTCCGAAATCGTCTATGCTAGTACTTGTTTAGGTACTTTGAAAATTATAACATCTGTTGAAACGAAAAGGACAAAAATAAAAAATTTATAGCACAGATGAGTAATTATTAACCTGGAACATCTACTCCCAAGGGTTCCGAAATGGTGGAGTGCTCACGTTTGAAAAAACTTTGTAAGACTTTGACAAAATGTTTATAAACTTACTTTCTTAACAAATTTTCCATGTGTAGTCTTTTGCCACGCCTACTTTTTGGGGCCATTTTTTAACAAAATGTAGTTTCTTCAAAAATTTTCATATTATATGTCCCTAAAATGTTACCCAAAACTTGTAATCACACAGGTTTCGTTTCCGAAATCGTCTATGCTAGTACTTGTTTAGGTACTTTGAAAATTATAACATCTGTTGAAACGAAAAGGACAAAAATAAAAAATTTATAGCACAGAGCACAGATGAGTAATTATTACAATAGTCAACTGAGAGAAATTTTGGGCTCTCTCGACCTCTTTTTAATGCTTCAAAAAGGCGCTGAACTGTATCTGTATAAGTTGTTGCATGCAAATCAAATTGAACAAGCTCACACACATAATTGTAGTACTACTCTATGGAATCCATTTTGGAAAAAGTGTTATGTACAGGACAGGTGTATGCTGAGTTGATCATCTTGTTAACTGATCATCTGTGATTTCTAAATTTAAATTTCCAATAAATATTAATATCTTAAAAGCTGTAAAGAGTAACGAATTCTATTATTTATCAGTTAAATATTTTTGTATAAATACTTTAGCAACTAAAAAATACAAAAGTAGAAGCTGCCAAGCTTTCCGTCAATTACATATTGAATGCTTGAATGAAACAACAACTTTTGATTGCCACCACCAACAGTGAAGAGGTTCTAATTACAGCTCTTTCACGGCTTGCCATGGTCTATTATTCGAAAAACACTTCCCCCATCAGGAAACAAACCTTCACTTAGACCAGCGATCTCGTCAAGCGAGCACACACACTATGTACAACGCATTCGAAGCCACAAGTTCAGCTCGGTCTGAGTAAGATTTTTTTGTTTATCGATTTCAATGGACGGACTAGAATTTTTCTAAGCGCCTACAAGTGCATTTCATTTCATTCGGGTTCTTGATGGTATCCTAACGAATTCATCCAAACTTCTCTGCAATAAATTACTGCTCAGACTTGTTTTCGTTTTATTCAAGATCTAAAAATGGTTGCCTTCATCTCGACAATAAGAGTCAATTAGGCAGATCTGTTATCTAAATATAAAAGGATGTCGTAAATACTACAGAAGCTTAATAAGACCAAAAATCTACTCAAAATTGGCCCCTGACATAGAATCACTATATTATTTTTGTCACTTTTCTATGGAGCACTGTACTATCAGTCACGATGAAGAAGCTAAGACCCTTATTAGTTGAACCATCCATACGGTGCTACTCTTGAAAACAGTGATCTTCTTTGATAGCTATCTTCATATATCGAAAAGTATAATAATACTATTAAAGGTCTACGAATATGCATACATACAAAGTATGCATGCATATAAAGTATAGTATACATACAAAGTATGCATATATTTATTATTTAGATAGCGATACTAAGTACATAAAGAAACTATTTCCAACCATCCTAGAGAAGGATACAAAACTCATTGTTTGTCTCTGCTTTTGTCAAAATTTTATGCGAAATAAGGCAAATATTTGTTATTGTCTGTACATCGTGAATAACCCGAATTCCAGAATGCTACCATCTACGTGAATTCTATGAAGATTTCTCTGGTTGGCTACATAGACAATCAACAAACACAAGCAGCTTGGTTTTTTTTTGTTCATCCTATGTAAACATTAATAACTGACATCTCAAAGTTCTAATGCCAACGATAGAAACATTTGGTGTCAATACGTAATACTTTTGTACGTGCTCCATAAAAGTTAAGGAACGTTGAGTCTTTAATAAAAAAAAATGTTCAGAGAGCTCTATATGAAAAAAGGAGTAAGTACTCTTGACGACAACGTCTGAGCCAAAGTATTTTAAACTGATTCAAGCATTTTATATATCCCTTCAACACAAAGAGTCATGCTAATTGAGTGACATTGTTCACAGCACAATCAAATCCTTTGATATGTAGGTCTAGGTAATTTGAATTTATTCTGTTTGTTTGCAAGGCACATTGAACGATTAACTTGAAGAATTTATTTTTTGTTTTTCGTGATTGAAACGATTATTTATATGTCTGGAAAAAGTTAAGAAATTCGTAAGACGACGACGTACACTGTTGAATAGCTTTGTAAATGGTATTTAGATAATCTCTAAAAATCAGTCTCGTATAGGTCCCACACGCACTTTGCTGTCGTGGAAACTTCAAAGAAGGTTATTTAGTTAGTGTACATGTCTATTTTCGTTTGGGTTAAATTTCTATGTTGATGACGGGTGGATATGACTGAAATATGTAATCCTTTCAAAGTAAATTTACAGTTGTAATGTAGTCCTTTTTACAATTTTACCAACCACAATTTTCGTTTGCTTTGTTTCTATTGTCAACAGAAAGAGTCACCATAATATGTAGTGTCATTATTGTTACTTAAGTTTTCGAATCCCAAATTCCTTTTTTTTTATATATATAATATTATATATAATAATATAGATATAATATAGATATAGGTTTTAAAAAAACCTACCGTTATGTTATATTACATAACTGAAAACTGAGTTAGATCTGGTTAGATATTTTATAATTTCCTTAAGTCTTTCGGTTGCTGAGTTAAAGAAAATGGGCGGCTAGGTTAGGTTAGGCTATGTTGAAGTGGCTGTCGAGCCGACACACTTAGGCCAGTACTGGCTCTTTGTTATACCACTGGGATCTGGCATAAAGCTTGCCCATACTCGTTGAACCAATTGGAGCTTCTGACGAAACGAATGTCAATGTTTTTGAGATCACATGTGTCTTCATAGAATAGAAGGCTCCGATATGGAGATTCATTTTCCTAGAGAGAGCAGGGTATGTACAAAGCAGGTTATAGGTCGTTTCCTTCTCTTCTTCATCCATATAACTTCTGCAGAAGCCGTAAGTGTCTCATTCGCAGCCTTGTTGCATGTTGCATGTTTACCTCAAAGAAAGTGTCCAGTGATGACAGCTATAGTAGTGCTAATGTTCCATCTGAGAGATAACATTTTTGGAGCGTTTCAGATCCAGCAAAGGCCAGATCCGTTTTGTCGCTAGATATGTGATACCACTTGTCCACCTAAAGTGTGTTTCCTACATAGCAGCCAGCTTTAGCGATAATTTCCAAGTAGCTAATGGTAAACCAATCACTCCTTAAGACGGACCGCAGTCTAAGGCTACTGTAGAGTTTAGAGACTGATTACAAGCACTTAATAGCCGCTTGACTGGCCGAGAAAATGCTGATATCCATCGAGGATATCACATTCCTTAAGCCACAATCAGACTTCTTTAATCGCTACGTGTTTTGGGGGCTGAGTTTAGAGAAGTGGGCGGCAAACACATCCCTTAAAAGAAATATTAAATTTTCTCTGTATTTACTCCGCAAATCCTATTACTGTGCCAAGGTTACTATATTTGCTAATTTTGGGGTCGTATAATACTGCACTTAGTTTGGAGCGTACTAGATGGCGTGAGTTGTTTCCTATAAATAAAAGTGTAGTGCCAATGGGTGATCGGGCGAAATGGAGAAATTTTTTATGGTTTTTTGGATGACGTGTTGTGAACCAGGGTCGAGCCACAGGGGAAGCTTTGCCATAAATTAGGGGAGCGCGGCATGCTTGTGGTTGCTCGTCTCAGCTCGTCGGACGGGGGTGTTTTTTTCTCCCCCCACCATATACCACCTGCTCAACAAAGTTTTATCCATGCCAAAAGTTAAAAGAAAAAAAAATAAACAATAGAGGAGAAAGTTACTAAAAAGATAGTAAAGCGAAAAATATAGAGAGAAGCTAGAAAAGGGTTGAAAAATAAATTGTCCACGGACTAAGGCCAATACCCAAGAAAGAGGAAGAAAGACATCACGAATCTAGCCTAACTAACCTAAGCTTACTCTAATCTACTCTAAATGATAAAGTTAACTCCTAGCTATATCTATTCTATCTTAATACTATCCTTAAACTATCTTACCCAAAACGAAATGATCTTTCTCTACATAAATCTTAGATACCGGTTCGTTATGAACCTCACACATGCCAGATGTTGTTGGCAAGGGTTAGCCAGCCCACCCTTATATCTTTCGACAAGTCCATAGCTATCACTCTGGCCAATGTTGCGAGTGATAGCCCCTCGACGACCCCCAGTCACAATTACCTAAGATCTGCCTACAAGTGTATATTGTCACGTACTGTCGTCATTGTCAGTAAAGTCCTGTAATGTCATGTCCATCTACAGAAAGGCCGGCCACACACCAGTCGCGTAAACAAAATCTAACCGCGCATCATTATGTGCACAAAACACTCAAAAAAAAAATATTTTTGGCCGCAAGGGCATTCCAAATTTTATTAAAAAAAAACTTAAAAACTATCATAAAAAAAGGAATCCAAAATTATAAAAAAAATAAAATTCTGCACTTAAAAGCTTTAAAAAAACTAAACTTCAATAATAAAATAAAAAAACTAAAATTACTCACGGTTTTTTAACATCCCCCGAAGTCCTTGTACCAGCACTGAAGAGGTCCGAACAGACGTTCTATCCTTATACGACAAGTCAATTCTATACATAATGGCAAGGAGCGCAATATTTCTCTATTTTGCTTAGTAAATCGAACAAACGATCAAATTTTTCTTCCTTACACGTCTGCAGAACTTAAAAGTAGTACGTATTAGATTGCTATTTCCGTATTAAAAATGTAGGTAAGATATTGACATCCGTAATCGGTCTAATTTCTTGCCAGATACTACTGGGATCAAATTCTCTTTTAGTCTTTGAGTCAAATAATCTACATTTAAAACACTTTGATTAATTACTAACTGTAGGCACAATGTTACCTCAAGTACCTACCCTCTTTTAAGGTGTTATTCTGTAAAAAGTCACACACAGAAACCACAATTTCCAAAGTCCAAGTCACACCGACACAACACCAAGTGCAATCATTCACTCTCCCATTCATAAGAAAAGATAATATTATTAAGTGTATATATGAATGAACTTACTAAATCACTGTGTGCCACTTTAGCACAAGATAAAGAAGCGGCAGAGACAAAAGCAACTGCAAAAAAATATACCTACCATCATACATACATACGTCCTTCAAATAAATCTACAATTTATCATGATGAGCGAGAGAAAGTGTCCTTTCATTATAAAAATGAGAATTGTCGGCAATTTTGGTGAATGAAAAAAAAAATGAGACCAACATATAAGAAGGAATGTGAAAAAAATAACATGACTGCGGAAATATCCAACTAAAAGCTTAAAGATAAAGCGGCAATTTTAAAGCACAACACCCATATTTCTCTACTCTAAAATTGTGCAAAAACAAAACATACATAGCTACCAATAGAATAAGTCAAACAAAAAATGAATCACATTCTTTGAGTGCAGACAAGTAGATGTAAAAATTCATCGCCTTTGTGGATGTAATTGATAACTTTCAACATTTATGATTAACAACTCAGTTTTTTAATGGAGCAAGGCATTCTGTTCAGCCTTTGGCTACAGGAAAATATAAAAACAATGCAGAAGATACGTCTACTTTTAGTGATACTGATGCATATGCATGCTGGAAAAGTACCTACCTACCTAGACCCACCATACATTTTTATTAGGTTCACCACGAGAGAAGTGAACGAATTAATTCATCGAAGACATGCGGTGAAGAGAGGATAACACTAACCTTTGTTATTTCCTTTCGTATTTCTCCCAAAAGTGTGAGAGTTAACGGGAGACGAACTTGGAATTTGTAAATTCTGTAGAAAGTGCGGGCAGTATTCCTTCCCACATCGGTTCAATTCCAATCCAATGGGTGTGTAAAATTAAACAAGCTTTTGCTCAAATCTCACCTCAATTGAGCAAACTTTGGTGGTGAAAAGTTTCATGGCAATGTTGTGGGAAATTTTCTGCATCAGTCGTCTGGCTTCAAGGGAATTTTTTTTAGGACGACAAAGTCAAATCGTATTGTTACGTACATAGATAAAGGATGTATTTTGGAGACATTTTCAGAATATGAATCATGCAACTTTTTTGCGATTTATAAAAATTAATCCTTTAGAACAGGAATATTTTTTGCGTTTTGTCGGTTCAGTGGCTTAGTTTTTAAGTGCGTTGTATCATTAAGCAAGAGTTCGCTGGTTCAAATCCCGTCCCGTACTACCTTAAGGATTTTATTCACTACCCCACCTCTTGCGAACGTCTGACAAACATCCAAGAGTAAAAAAAGTCATGAGAAGCTTTCCAAAAATAAAATTGCCGTTGGGAATCAGCATGAAACTGTAGGTCCCTCCATTCGTGTCAAAAATATAACTTCGCAAACACAATGATTTGAGAAGCTAGGCTTATGGTCCTGTATGGGCTGTTTACGCCTTAAATTTTATTGTTTTTTGTGTAGAAAGTAGGCATATCGTCCAACAATTTTGTGGTAGATCGATCAAAAAACTTATATATCAAATCGAAAAAATCAGAAACAGACGTTTTATCGCCATCCGAAAAACCCATATAAGGAACAAATAAGACAGTTCTAGGGTGGCCTAATAGGAAAGGGATTTTCACTGAATCTCAGGAATTAATACACAAAATCTCAGATATCCTAATTCGACAAGCAGCACTCGTTTGGGCGATTAAGATGATCGCTCATTTGCGAACCCGAAATAGCGAGATGAATAAAATAGCAGAATTGAATAGAGAATCTGTTATTTAACAGAAAATTATGGCGCTCATAGTCGTGAGTTTATCAAAACCAGAATATGTCCGGCGCACTTGAGCCGTGAGTTTTGCTCGTGAGTAGTTTTTTTAATTTGAATTTCAGGAATAAGGAATTGAATTGGCGATTAAGGTATCTAGTAGAGCATTCCAAAAGGAACTGTTTTTTTGGGCTTTCGAAATGCGTTCATTCGGTCAGCCGAATCAAATTAAGAGGACCAACAAAAATATTAAGCTATTTCGGGCTTAGTGTTTTTTATTCGGCCCCTCACTTCTGTAAAAAATTTTCTAAGTATCAATTTGTTTATTTGTTCTTCTTCTTTACTTAATATATAATGTGGAATATGGCCTTATTTCATATCACACTCACGAGCTGCTCGTTTACGTACGCTCGTTATGGAAACCTAGTAGTACGTCGCATATGTTAACTTTGATATCGATGATCGACCGAATAAGCAGTGCATATATCCTGAGTGGATATTATTTATAATATTTAATTGTACGTCTGATACACAACTTTACTCCAGTCAACCAGTTTGGTGTTAGGCACAACATGGACTTACTCTGGGTCGTAGGCCTAATACCACCACTTTTATTGGTGATACTTTATGTATTGCAAAAAAAATCGCGTATGTTAAAATCACCATAGATATTTTAGCAACCAGTCAGTCGATCTCTGTCTATAAAATTAATTTGCTTCTCTTTGCATTGTAGAATAAACTAAACGTACATAGAGTTTTGTTAACAAAAGAAATAAATGCTTTCAATATTTTTTTTAAGTACGTATGTTTGATATTTTACAAACAAATATATGTTCATTACATTCATGTTTTTTATCGTAACTTCAGCAAAATATTCTTCATATTGGGCACACAATCGGGCTATTATGTTTCATGTATTTTTAAGACAACATAACGTTTTTAGAAAAGCACCATAATTGCAAATCAGAAGATTTGGCCTTATGGCGCTTTATCAATGTGTCATAACACCAAATGCTAGAATTTGGCCTTGTGTCACTTTCACAAAGATGCATAATGCCAAATTTAGTGATTTGTCAAATTATCCTTAGTTTGGAGACATTTTTTTTTAGTTTTGTCTAATGTGTAAGTGAAAGTAAAAACACGTGCGGCAAAATAATTTTTTTTTTGGTATTTCCATTGTTTATTTTTTTTGCTTGTTTTTACTAATTCATCTTATATTTTTTTAAAGAAATTTTTTTACTATAATATTGTATTTAATAATAATTTTAGTACAATTATTAATAAAAGGGGTGACAATAATTGGGTTCAAAAAGAACTAGGATTTGACATATTGGCAGGTGCTAGTAATTACATTCTATATTGCTACAATTATTGACACTGCCATTAGTTTGTGTGTTTTTTAGTTGCCAATAATTGTATATTTGACCATTTTTGATATATTACTTATTCAATCATAATACTGTTTATTTATTACTGTAATAAACTTATCATTTTTCTTTTACGCAGTTAAAACTTCAATAAATGTTTCTACCTATGCATCCTTCAGGGTTGCCCCAATAAAATGGGTAATTGGGACCAACTGTAAATTTATGATGACATCTTTCCAACTATCAATCGTCAATCAGCATTGAAATTAAGAGCTCTCAAGAAAATACATGTTTTTATATAACCTCCTTCAAAAAGGTGCTAAGGGTCATAAAAAAAACCTTTCGTAATTTACATCTACAGAGTTAAGCGAATATACCCTCCAGTTCTATGACTCTGACTCATCAGTTTGGAATTAGCGCTTCTTGTTTAGTCAGTGCACGACTGCGCAATATCGCTGTATTATAATATCGATGGTCCAGTACAAAAACAAACTAAGGGTACAGAGTACAATTTTGTGTTGTATATACCAAAACAATCCTCATAATATATCAAATATTTTGGTATGCATAACTTAAAAATAAACTATTTGCAAATTTTGCATGTGACCATCGATATGATGCGTTGTTGAATCGCATCTGCTATTTAAAATTTAAAAATATTAATGAAATTTCAATTGAATGGAACAGTTTTGCAGTTCAATCACACATAAATAAAATATGTATGTAAATAAGTCGAATGCAACCAGCATTATGTAAGTATAATTATAGATGTAAATATTATTGGCTATTAAATGTCTTAAAAAATCAATTTTATCCATATCATTCATAAAAGAGAATTTTTTTAAAAAAAAAACTGTTTTTCTGTTTATATTCCCGCAGGATGTATTCACCAAGATTTGTATAAAGAGCAAACATTTTTAAATTTTTAATAATTAACATAACATAAAATAAAACCTCCTTAAACAGAACCCCATTATGGTTTAATGACTGCGTGCCTGATGCCATAGAAATGTGAATATTAATCAAACAGTAAGCAAGACATCGCGTAGGAGATTTCTTCGCATTAATGCTTCAATAAATCGTATTTCTAATTGGTTTAGACACTTAATTAAAGGCGCTTATTAAATACAAAATAAGAAGAAACCACACACAACAGTGTAAGTCAAACGAAGGAGCAGCTTTGAAGTCGCAAATTTATAATCTATTTTCATCTCATAAAAAATTGTTTCTACAATTCTGCTTCAATTTAAACATTATCACTCCGCAAGCGGAAATGAACAAAAATGTATGTTTGCTATGTATCTTTGCAATTGTGCCTAACAAAACTTAATATGAACATATTCCGGAGCGCAAGAAGTGAAACTAAATTATGTAGCATGGATTTAAACACGTATTACTAACACATAAATTTACTTTTCATTCTTGTTCTACATATTGGAAAAGACAAAAACGAAAAAAAAAAAAGATATTCAATTCAATGGATATCTTCATACGAAAAACACAAAAGTATTAGCGGTGATAAATCACATTGCGATCGATTAGATGGTTTCCTTCCTGCGAAAACTTCTAAGTGAAATTCACGTCGTCGATTTGAATAGAAGAAAAGAGAACAAAATGCTTTCGGTTTCGTTACATATGCATCAGAAGCAGCACGATTTGCACACACTGGAAACGACGCCACGATATCTTGCAATTTTTCATTCATTCAACATTGCGATGTGCAGCTTCCGTCGCAGACTTTTTGCCCAATTTCACTAGTAAAGATATTTTTGTCTTATACGTATCTGGATTTGAATTCTTCTTGAGCAATGAAAAGGTAAAGAAGAAGAAGTTTAGGTTTATTTGCTTTGTGTAGTGGATAAAAACGTTTGAACAAAAATTTTAAATGAAGATAAAAATTTTTACGCATAGCTTTTATGAAATCGAAGTTGAATGAACTCATTGGAAGTGCAAAAAGAGTTTTCTTCTCTTTATGTTAAATTTTCGATATTTGGTTACCCTAATATAATAAGTAGGTAGCCTGAGGAATTTTTTTTAGTTTTTAAGATCTCAAGGACAACAATAAGCTGTCGTTTATTCTGCATTTTGTACCTAGTATATGCAAGCGTTGAACATAGATCCCTGATATTCCTAGCAGCTCGCTTTAAATACATATCCTGAATAGAACTGAGTGAGTCAGAGAATGTAGAGTAACTTTGCTTTTTTTGGACTTTTTTTTTTGTCGGAGGTTGCTGCTATCCGATGGAGCGCCCAGACACAACTACAGGTCCATTATACTACCATTCAGACACCTTACATTAATGTACTTAGTTTTCCCGAAAGAACGCCTACAAGCAGCCTACAGTCGATTCTCCTCAGAGATAGAAGAAAAAATGCTGACCTTTTGCAAATGTCCGGGCGCGGTCTGTCTACATCCACCGCAATCGCGCCACCGAATCTTGTGTTCACGAGAAACCCAAGAATCGATAGACGACATGACTAAAGATGCAGGCATACCAAACACAGGTTCGGGTCCTGACAAAACTTCTTCTGAACCTTGCCTAGCAAGCTCATCCGAGATCTCATTTCCCTGGATGCCAGTGTGACCTGGTACCCAGACAAGATTCACTGTATTCAGTCTTCCGACCAAATTCAGAGAAAGCTTGAGTTCTAGCACTAACTTGGAAGAGGTAAGAGGGTTTAGAAGCGCTTTTAATGCAGCTTGGCTATCACTGCAGATGCAAATGCCTCTAGCCCACCACCTGTTGTTCACAATATAGCGCATTGCCATTAGGATGGCAAAAATATCCGCTTTGGACTTAAACAATACCTGAAAAAATTCCCCAACAATCACGTTGCACTTACGACACTAACTGCCTATCGACTTTTATAGGAATTACTATATTTTTTTATTACAATTATTAATTTATATTGGTTACTAGCTAAAAGTCATATTAATGAAAAAATGGTTTAAGTACTCGTCATCAACTATTACTAGTTGAGATATTATGTATTACTTGCTTTATATCAATAAATGATTTTAGTGACCTATAGCACAAAGGCGTTTCACCATATGTGATGGCTTAGTATCATCAGTGGATTGCCATAGTCCAGATTGCCCCACTATCAGTGCAAAACAGACCTTTGATTGGTGCAAAATGTACTACTAATTTCTTGAGAAAAAAGAAATAACAACCACGATTTTTATAAATATATTTTATAAAAAGTATGAAAATAAACAAATTCCTCTTTGTCAAAGGAATGTGATAACAAACATCTCAATTTGACATCGAAAAAAAAGTAATTTCAAGCAAACGTTCTGTAAAGATTTTGGGGGTTACATCTCGCTGGGTTTTTTTATTTTTTGCTTTATCGCTTAAGATAACGGTACCTGCCATATAATTTATTTTGGTCAAATTTCACTATTTTTCTAGAACATTATTCCAAGGATTTTGGCCTTTTCTTGTACTTAGGGTACTTGGGATGGGGCCAAAAATACTGCACACTACTAAAAAAAAATCGAATAGCGGTATTTTATAAAACGCCAATATTTCAAAAACTAATAAAAGAATTTCCCAAAAATTTTACTTTTTTTTAATAAGTGTAAATTGATCAAATCAGCGTACTCAGGTTTCGCCGGTCGGTGTTACTAAAACCAATGAATTAAAAAAAACTGCTGCGAAACCCCTTATACGAAATTTAGTTTGATGATAATGCGTCCACCAATTTCAACAGCATGCTTTCGAAAAATTAAAAATTACATAATGGACTAGTATATTTATTGCACCTTCACGCAGTTCGATTTTTACACTCTATTAGGTATACTTTTTCGTGTTTTCAATATCAGAAATAAAGGATCATAGCTTTCTCACTTTTGCTGCATCCCTAGAACTTCGCCTTTAGGATTTGCCGATTCGACCTTAAATCACTAGGCAATATTTATATGTGATCCAGGGTTTTTTGTTTACCTCCTACGCCGCCATGATAATTATTGAATACGAAAATGCTCTTGCATGTACAATAACAATGTGTTGCTAGGCTTACCTGGATGTTAAAATTGTCGAATATGCCACATTTAGTCGCCTTTTATGATAAGCGCTTATTTAGAATGACCCTGCAGGATTATTCTTATCTAACCCGTCCTTGCACGGTACTTAAGCAGGAGTTCAAATGCAAATAAATTTAAAAAGACTTTTATGCGGCTCCGGAGATTTTTCCACCCACAGTTTTGAGGTGGCTTTAGTATCAAAGTGATGTTTAAAGTTAAAATTGCAATAACTTTCTCTTTGGTGTACTAAGGTATACGAGAAAGTTAAGAACCGAAGATGTGGTACTTACCAATATGCTCTGCATAGTTTTGTTCAAAATTCTAGAGAGTTTAAACATATAAATTTTACATTCTAGTTAAATGAAATTGAATAGAATCTTTTAAATTCGAACTGGTCTACCCGCCAGTTGAAGAACAAATTTAAAAAAAAAAACGACAGCTTAAAAAAAATTGTATACCTGGAATCAGTTAGTGTGTACCTAGTTGTAGTCGTTAGAAATATCTTATATCATACAGCTATTATGTAAACACCCGAGAATCCTTTCATTCGATATTTGAATAAAAATTCAATCGATATGCAAAGGCACCCCGCACAGAGTACTTGTCAAAAGAATAAATGGAGCATGTTCTTATGACAAGTACCAAAGACGTACATATGTGTGCTTCGTTCTTTCTACTTCATTTTTGGATGTAGTATGTTGTATGAATGTTTATATCCTTCGATATACAAGTTTGCATATTTTGTATAAGTTACTTATTATATCAAGAAAAGAAAAACGTGTAATACTCACTGCCCTTTCAATGTACAGGCAGATACAATTGGTCTACAAATAAAACTGAATCATTGCATAAGAGAGTGAATTCTCTTGTAAATGCGCAAACAATTTAATCTGTGGGGGTCTTTGGAGCAAATAAAATAAAATACGCTTTGCTCAAATAGATACCAAACGTTCGAACATTATAGCTTTGTATATGGAATATATTATTTGTGTGCGTTCACTTGAAATGACAATTGCAGCAGCATAAACGATTAGTTTAGACAAAGAATTAAGGTTTTATTCAATTGCTTGTGAAAATAAAAAAACCACCATAGTAATTATTACAATATCTAAGTTTGCTGACTAAAGTTATTCGAACAGGGACCAATAAACCCAAGAACAAATTACTATTACGATGAGCACTGAATTAAATGTTATTGACAACCTTTTACGACAAAAGCCATAAAATAAACCCCTTCTTAATGGGCGACACAAAAAAATCCCTTTAACATTTTTGCAATAAGATGGTATTTACGTTCTTTGGTAATCTTAGAATTTCCATTCAATCAGACCCTACAAATATAAAGATATTGTATTAATCCTCTTTTGTATTGCATTGCATAATGCAAATGAAATGCAAATCTTATTATGGGAAATCTTAATTGAAAATGAATACTCCAATACTGAACCGTGATTAAAACAAAAGATAATGCTACTGTGAGATATCGAGATATCTAACATCTGTGAGGTTACACAGACAGGCGATGCGGTATCATGCCCCAAAGGTAACAGGGGATGATTTCAATTATGCACAGGTGTTAATGTAGCTTCGTAAATTGTAAAGATTGGTGTACCTCAATGTCGACCGCATTTCCTCCCACTGAGTAACAACTTCATTAATTCACTTACTCTGAAATGAAAGTTATTTCACCTTCTGATTAATATGCTGCCGCGGTTTCTACGGGTAACGCAAAATGTGGCGCAGTAGTTGGTAAGTCACTTTGTTATTTTACGTAAGTGACGAAGTAGTGTCTGCGGTGGCGTATACTTAACATTTTTTTTTTGTAATTTTTATTCACAATGGGTGGCTTTTATATGCCATCATTATGGTGTTTGGAGTACTCGTCTGTGGAGTCATTACATTTTTTCTCATTTTTATCATTTGAGGCAGTATGCGGTTTCCATCACATTTTCGTTGTTGACTTCAACTTGTATGTGAATTTTGTTAAATTTCTTGTAAATAATGAAGCATAAATCAAAGGCATTCTTTGAAATGTTGAGAAATTTTATGGAAGTTTATGGGGTAAAACTTACTTTCCCTCGGCTGAAGCTATTTAACTTGAACTATTTCAAAGAAATAGATTTCAACATTTAAGTTTTGCTTTGATATAAATATTTTCTTGTGTAACTCTATGAAGGTGTTTGTGTTGCTAAAAAAAAAAGTGATAAACATATGTGAAAATAAATTATTATGTTAAATATTTACAATGGTTTTTAAAAGAATACTTCGAATATAATCCTCATTTGGTCTTTGATTGTTAAAAGAAGAATGTGTGAATGCGCAGTGTTTTTTGGAGATTAATACACTCAAAGGAAAATATTGTGCAAAATTGTTCTATCCGTCTTAGGTAAAGTTGGTTTGTTTGAAATTATCTGACAAACAGATCGCAGCCTAGAAATAAGCCTATTTATGCTCGACCTAGGTAATGTCGGGTATGTTAGATTTACTTAAAATGCTTAGGAAAATTAACCAATAAAATATGTTTATGTATGGTAAAGGTTAGAACTTAGCTGATATTGCAAAAATTAATTACGTCAGATCGTTGTTTATAAGGCAATTTCTCCATGTTTAATTTTGCCTTTTGGGTTAAATAAGCCTAATTTTGCAATGTAAATTGCTTAAAACCATCTATACACTGTGTAGAATTGCCTTAGTACTAAGATAAACTACTGATTATACAAAATGCTTTTAAACAGTGTAAAATGGTTTAAGTTCTGATATAAGTACTAAAGGGGCACTGACGTAGGGGATAGTGTATTTTCTTGTGACGCTGAAGGTAAAAGTCCCTTCCCTTTGCACAGATACATATGTAATATATTTTCTATTTATTTTAGATTCTTAAGTAATTCATCGAATATAAGCTAAATTGAATCATAAGCCTAGTGAAAATGTATTTTTCTTACCTCAGTTTCTACACTGAAATATTGCTTGTCATATTGACAATTGGCGGTTGTTTACTGTAAATTGACATATTGATGAACAGAGTGTTTAACAACCGAATAGTGAATATGAAGAATAGGCAGATGTCAATTTTTTGTACTTCAACAATCAGGTTATAAGATTAACAATTGCAGTAGTCGATATGAAATTAAAAATAATTGCAGTTTTCGAATTGTTCATATTGACAACCCCAGGCAGTTGTAAATACGATTATTCGTAAATTTTAATGAAAACTAAAACCTATAAATTATATATATTTAAAAAACAAAGCAGTTTAAGACATCTTCCCTTTGATGAACTCGGTTGTTATATCCACAATCACAGTTGTTAATATGACGTATTTTCTTAAGACATATTGATAGTTGTAGTTAAAAATATGAAAATGTAAACATTGTTATGCCTTGAAATTGACACTTCTGAAATAGTGTAACTATAATTATGTATTCAATGTAAATGTAATAAAATTTCCCTTTATTAATATTATATATTTTCATAATTTCTATTTAGATAGACTTTTTATTTTTTCCTTTTATTTTATAATCATAGATTTCGGTAGGATTCATATAATTCCTTATTTAATAGTTACATAAAAATATAGAAATTACCTTTTTTTCCTCTTAAGATTTATTTCTTTTCTTACATTTTCTTATATCTAAGATCAATTTTAGTTCAGGATAATAATATAATAATAATTTAAAAATGAAATAATATTCCAATATTAACAATAATATATCATATTTTAAAAATATAAATAAACGAATTGTATACCATTTTTAGCATGGTATATTTTAATATATAAAAATTAATATTCCGGAATATGTGCATATTTTTTAAATAATAAAGCAGCAGTTAGGAAGTAAAATTTTATTCACATCTCAGCCACAATTGAATATTTCAATTCGATAATCAAATCTATTTAACGAACTTCTGTGTTTATCATATTGACGATAGCCATTCTCATAGTGAACATTCTAATTTTCAAACTAACAACCGCGTTCATGCGTTTAAGAACTGCGATTGTTGGCTTAAAAATAAAAACTTTTTCTTCAATATGACGAACTTTGTTGCCTTTTTGATTTAGTGTAAGGTAATTCGTCGGCAATAAAATAAATAAATTATATTCTATTTGCCTTAGTTTCAAGGTTCATCGGGAATAAAGTAACGTCCCTAGTCGATGAGGGTCATTAATTTTAATGTTAAGATTCAGCCTAGGTTTTACTAAAAACTAAGCTGATCTTACCGAATCTGATTTATCTTAGCGATTTTAGGCGAAATATCTTAGTAATAAGGATTTTCAAATTTGTCCTAGGCCTAAGGTGTTCCATACTGCGATTTAGGCTTATTTTACAAGGGTTTTTTTCTCTAAATGCAGGGGTACTAGATTACGTAGTACTATTCTAAAATAGAAGTATACAGCGTAATTAGGAAAAATGAGAAGTTAATTGCGAATAAGATTTAGAAACTATGCGATGAAATTTTAAATTTAAATACATGTCAAGTATTACCCCACGTTCCTTACACTCAAAATTTCGACTAAATTTTACACAGTTAGTAGCATAGAAATAATGAGAGGGCAAGATGATCGGGAAACAGAGAAAACTTTGCATTCAGCCAAGCTGAGCTCAAATGCAATTATAGTACGATCGAAACGCAAGTTCGGCGCGGAACTGAAATGATGCACGGAGCCTTTACGTACTACGCGGCTACGTCATTTTGCTTTATTACCACAAAATTAATTACGGAATATAAACAGAGTTATTGGAATGATGTTTGGGTGTCATGTGAGAAACTTGTCCCAGAAATAAATATATTATATTTGCCAGCAAAATACCGCTGGCATCCGCATTTCTAGGTCATCAATAAAATGGTTTTATTTTGGAATTTGTAATAACTACGATAGCCAGCATGAGTCCCGATTGCAAACCTATTGAGATAACGTTAACTCAAACGCGAGGCAGTACTTGTACAATGTCTTTGAGCTGAAAAATGAAATTCGTCGTGCTTGGCTACAAATCGGCATGGATAACTTATATACATTTATGGAATATAATAATACAGAATAAGCGGAGACACACAAAATATTCAAAAAAATATATAAATTCTTCTATTAAGTTTATGTTAAAGTCTATCTTAGTGCATATAAAGGAATTTCTATGACAATCTTTATATTTCGATACGGAAATATAAAAAAATTACATATCCGAACTAAAAGCTATTTACTTAGGAATTTCTACAACTGTATGTTCGAGAGTCGGCTTTAAAATACGAATTCCAACAATTTTATTTCATATTTAAAAATGTAGATCAATTTTTATTTTATTGCATGAATTGTTTGTTTCTTTCTTTTCTGCCATTCTGATAAATTTTGAATATCAAAATATTTATATTATCTGAAATCTTCAGGGGGATATCTCCTTATTTGGACTTTTTAGTTCCTGCGAAGGGCTTAAACAAATCTGTAAAAAGTTCACCAACTTGCACAATATGTTCGATGAAATTTGGTCATAGTAAATATATGTATATATAAAATATATAATAGAGAACATTTTTTTTCAATTTTGTTCTCTATTGTTATTAACTTTTTATTAATATATAGGTAATCCAATTTTTTCTTTATATTTTTTTTTGTTAATATACACATCTTTTTATTTTTGTATTTAATATATATAGGTTATTGTAAATAGTTAATATATAAATTAAAAAAGAAAACTCTGTTTCCTTACAATGATGTCTGTTTTTCCTACAATTCATAAAATTCCTAGGACATACATATAACCTACACGGGCTTTCAGTGGTGTTGTTCTCCATTTTTATTTAATTGAAATGGAATTTGTTTAATTATTTGACATATCCACTATAAACGATAGAGTCCTTAACGCAACTGCCAACGTATTCATGCATTTTTTTGTTGACGCACTGCATATTTAAAATCCTGATAATACATGTCAAATCTAGACAGATTGCTGAAAGTTTGAATCAGCACCGTTTGAATGAAAGGATCTGCATATCTAAAATTTAAATGCATAGATGTGGGTTTAAAATTCCATGTGCTGTGCACACTGACAGATTGAAGCAGACAGATGCAAGCAGCATTCGAAATGCATTTTTTTTTCGTTCGTTTCTATACCGAACGAAATGTATTCCCTCTCGTATAGCATCAATCGATTATTCTTACAAAAATAAAAACAAAATACCCACAAAACGGATTCCAAATACCACTGGCGACAAATGAATCAAATTTTGGCTTACAAACTGACAGAGGAAGTTTGAGGTAAACATAAGATAAACAAATTCCGAAGTAAAAATGTGTTGTTTGTGGTAGCTGAATGTCTGGCTGATGTCCTTGACAAAGAATGTAGGGCACGCTGTGAGATGTTATAATGCCAAAGTATTTTGTCTAGATTTTATCAGTTCTGCTGACAGTACTCTAATCGAAGTATTATGTCTTCTTATGTTTGTGCAATTTACAGTCTCAGCTAATAACTTTGTTTAACTTACTTTAGTTAGAGATTCAATCGATAAACATTACAGATACATTTCGAGAAATGGCGTATTTGATTTAAATTCAAAAAGTTATTTCATAAACGAACTAGCTACAAATAAAATATTAATAATTCTACGGAAACTAAGAACTAAATGTTTTTTTAGATATCAGTTTGGAAATGGCTTAAGGTGTGAAAACAAAATGGATATCGTAGGCAAATAAGAAACTGAATGCTTTATAAAGTCAAGTTCATGGACATACGGTATACAAGTATACTCTAGCTAAAAGCTTCAGACCCTCTCTCAGAGATGCAACATGCCTATGACCACGTAGTAATCGTTGGGCATTTTCGTCCATATTGAGCGTGCTTTTGATAATGTGACCTTTGATCGCATGTGTAATTCTGCCAGACAACATGGTATAACAGGGGTAAATAGGGGCTGCCCCCTTTGATGGTGTATGGTAGTAGATTCTGTTAGGCGCAGAGATGCATAGATTTGAACGATGTTTGGTGCACCAGAAATGGGCTTTCAGTGAATCCTCTTAAAAGCACGGTTGTTATTTTTACGAGAAGGGGGAATAACTGGTCGTTAAAAATACTTTAGTGGTCTTAGCATTTCGACAAAAGGTCCTATGGATTTATGCGGCCATGATTAGACCACTTTTCTCATACGCATCAGTTGTTTAGTGGAACAGAGGATACCTCTAAAACCAGACAGGGTTCTGGTGCTTGAGTCTTTGTGGAAACAGATACTATTAGACTTCACTACAGCCTGGATAAACATGCGTCTATTTACCAAGCGAAGGGTTTTGCCATCCAAATGGCTATGCGCTATAATTGTGAACAACAGGTTGAGGGTCGATTTGCATATAAATATGGTGCCGATGATATGAACCGTAAAAAAACGGACTTGGAAGAACGAACATGACAATACTCTGTCCAACATAAATTGGCAGTACAAGGAAGATAGGGATGTTTGCCTCCCATCTCTTTTGTTTTCCGTAAGGTGCTGTTCTAACAAAAGCTCTTCCAGGGTTTCCGGACTAAGGCTTTTAAATTAGCAATAACCTGAAAGAATTAATGTTGGGTTATTTTTTTTTTTTTTAGATTGAAATTTTCATTTTAATTGTTTTATTTAACAAAACAAATTTATCTTTATGTTATGATGTCATATGCAGAGAAGATCTGCTAATTTGAGCCAGCGTCGTAAGTTCATTATTTAAATCATCTACTTCGAAATCACCTACTTTTCTTTTAAATCAGTTTGATTTTTTTTTTCGGTGGCGAGTTGTGGCCTATTTTAGTTAAAAAGCCTATAAACTGTTTGTTAACCCACAGAAAAAATAATACCTACTTGATTCGCAGTTACCATTTTATTTTTAAAATTTTGATAATTGAATTTTTTTAGTCGCGTCAACAATTAATTTTTTTTTCGGCACTTAAGTCTTTGGATGAATTTAAAGCCATTTCTAACAAACAAAACAAACGCAAATCATTTTTTTCCTTAAAGAAAACAGATTACAATTTTGTATCTGCATTTTAACGTATTCTCCACACATTAAAAGAAATGTCAAAGATCAAAACCAGACCTCTACGATAACACTTATCATTAAAAACTTTTTTTGCTCTGAAACCTAAGGCTCCTCAACAGAAACCTAATGAAAAAAATCTGATCGAGTTACCAAACGGACATTGGTATCTCTGAATGCACACCAATTAAATGGGCGTTGAACAGCAGCGACAGCCGATCAGTGCACACTCACATATGCGCTGATTAAGACGTGGTGGATTTACGTCAGATGTTGGTGGGTAAACACTTTATGAGTGGTTTCTTTCAATTTAGAATGGTAGAAAAATATGGCACGCTAATGATTTTGAAAAAGCTTCCCCATAAGACGTGTACTGTCAATTTTTGTTAGATAGATTATAGATCTTCATATAAGCTCTAAAACAAATCAAAGAAAAAAACATATGGAAAAGATACAGTTAGCTTGTGGCGAACAGTATGATACCCTTTCCATATTTCTCCACTTGAAAAGGTATAGAAAATGGTGATGTCAAATAACGCCAAACGAAACGCCAAATACTAAAAATTTACAAATTATTGCATTCCAAAATCGAACCGCCTGCGGAAAGACGGTTGAAATCCCTTAAACCCGCGTAGTGAGTCACCAAGGTACTGTTGCAAAAGGCACCTTATTAAAATTTGTCATCATAGAAAACATGATGGATGACATTTAATTTCGTTTGCTTTGATAAATTTATAAACAACTGAATTTATGAAAAAGTGCCCTCAAAATGTTAAGAAAAAAATAGTCAATGTTAAGCAACATTTTTCTTAAAAAAAAAACTCTCCAAAAATTGGGCACGGCTAAGAACTTCGTATGGGCGGAATATTGAAAGCTGTGTATATCTAAATATCTTGTTATACATTTTGGTTTGTTTTCTAAGAAAATTTGCGAGAAAAAAACATTTTGTAAAAAAAACACACCCAAAAAGAAGGCATAGCGAGTAACTTTATCTGGAAAATTTCTTAAGGAGGTCAGTATCTACATATTTAGTGGAGGGTGCCTTGGGAGTATGCATTCTAAATTTCAGTTCCTAGTTCCATTTCTAATCGTCTTTTCTAAGATTTTGAATGTTAGGACCTGTTTCAAACTATGTGTTAGATAGGGAATACAAAATTGAGATATTGAAAAATGGTATACAATTTTACAATAAAATAATTTAATTTTAATTTTTACTCTATAGTATAATTTTTGCTTAGTAAAAAGATTCCAATGGGAATAAAAACTTAATTGAAACAAAAACGTTGTGAAATATTTTATCTTAATGGGATGGATATAATTATTTTTCGAGTTTTCGCCTAAAATCCGTCCGAAAATCTTCACTTAACTATGTGTCGCAATCGCAAATTCTGTGTATATGGATTAGATCAAATTTGAAATTTCAAATCAATGTGTGTTCATCAAAGTATTTCAAATTTTCCTCATAAATAAATGCAAATCAAAGCCAAACAATTTCAATATAACACAACATTTAAATATGGTCTAAGAGTTATCATTCGCGATGCGATTTTAAAATCAGCACTAAGAAACCCGAATTCAAAAGGCATAAAATTAGTATTCAAACTTCGTCTTTTCTACCACTAATACTTGCCACAATAACATTACATTATTCACCACCAAGTGATATTTATTTGAACAATTATATTCATTGCTCCTGTGGGACAAAGCTTTTAGGGAAACAACTTTGTTCCTCTTGTAGGTAGCTAAATCGATTTTTACAGCACAGCATAATTTTGTATTCTTGTGCCGTTTTCTTAGGAAGATAATTTCAAATCATTTCTTCGATTGGCAATAATTTAACAGGTAAATGAGAATGCATGACATAGCAGCAATGAATCATGGATTTGTATGCCATCGAAATTTTCCTTGGTTAGAATTCAACCAATATAGAGATAGCACAGTGATTTGTTCTTTTATGTTTTGCAGATTTGATGATTTGCGAACGATATTCAATAATGTGAAATTGGTTTTTGATAAATATTCCATTTTAATATGGGTCAGCAAAGTCCTTTTTTATATTTGTTTGTATATTTAATATACGTACTTTAGCACAAGAAAAGAGGATTTTCCAATTATACACATTTCATCGATCTGCAGAAACATACATTTATATTTATATATTAGCTCTTAGTTATTTACAATCGTTTCTATCTGACTTTCCTATGGCCCCTTTCCCAGAGTGGTGAAAAGATTTGTTTACAATTGGATTGCAATGAACTGAACTTCGCCGTGTGCGGTTGCTTATTCACTTCGCTCCTCTTGTTAATTTACCTATATTCGCAAAATAAAGTATTACCCACTCCGCGACCTTACAACTATTAATTTTTAAATTTTTCGCCTACCAAATCTCACCTCAACACTGAACTGACGATAGCCTCGCGTCCCCTGTCAACGCTCTATTCCCAAATGATTAATTTAAACTCGTATTTGCGCGATTATCTATCTACTCTGGGTGATCTGCATGAAACTGATAAAACGATGACAATCCATTCAGTTGCGATCGATTCTTTAGTTGCTATAGTTGCTATTCAGAAACAAAACCTCGAAACTGTTAAACTCAATTTAAGTTCCCTCAGAGAAGAATCAAGCTTTACAAGGCTGGCAGTTTTGAATATGTCAGATGAAATAAGGTCAGCGAACAGTAAATTTGAAACGAGCCCACACACGCAACTAACAACACATCTCTACTTAATGAACTGCTGAATTTATCTGTCCCTTCAGCAATTGCTTGCTTAACCTGGATTCAATAAACCTTGGATTTTAACAACACCCATTTAAGCCCTAAGCAAGGCAAAACGAGCTCTAAATATCCCTTTGTTCACCCTATCTGCCGAACCTGGAACACCACCAGGACAAATTCGATGACGATGAGTAATTGTCAAAAAATTCCGTCGGCTAAGTCTTTAAACAATAGTTTCAAACTCGATATTTCTTCGATATACAAGTGGCTATTTCTAAGTCCTTTTAATGATGTTTTTAAATTGGGAACCATGATTAACACCAAGTGGTCCTATCCCTGCAATACCAATGGATTTTTTTAAAAGAACAGTGCACGAAGTAATTATACCCAAAAACGATTTAACTTTCTCGTAGACATTAGTATACTAAAGTGAAAGTTATTGCGATCGAGCGGAAATTTCGAACTCAAACTTAGTATGAGGGATGATATGACGACTATAGAGAAGTCAAAAAAAGTGGGTCCGCCAATGCCGTCGGTCTCTCTGTCTGTCTGTCTGTCCGGGCGTCGTATGGCGAAACGGTTGTTTCAATTAAAAAAATTTTTTTTGGTACATAAACATTGAATAAAAGTGATAAATTTTTGGTTGAATATTTCATTTAAGGAAACTAATTTGTGTACATAAAAATTCATAAATATATAATCACACTTATATGTGATTTTGAGTGTGTTATTATTTTTTGTATAGTTATTTCGTTCACAGTGGCTTAGTGGTTAAGTTCGTTCAACTACTAAGCGAGAGGTAGCTGGTTCCCCTTTCCCTGCCGAACTTCTAACAAACATCTAAGAGTAAGAACTGTCATGAGAAGCTACTCAAAAATTAATAATTAATAAGCTGTCAAAAATTCCATTCGTATTAAAAATATATCTTTGTACACACACTGGTTGGAGATCCTAGGCGGGTCCTGTATGAGCCGTTTACGCCTTTTATTTATTTATTTTTATATATTTTGGTTTTTTAAGAAAAAAAAATTGTTCCGCTGTGGATTTTAAAATACCCTCTATTTATATAAAAAGTACGTGCGACAAATTCATGCGCTTTATTTTGTACTGCATCAATAGTCATTTATCATTTTTAGATTTTCAGGACTCCTGTTTAATGACAAGAACAAATACACTCACTGTATCCGATTTTATTGATTGCGAAATCAAAGCTACCTCTAATTCCACTAATGGTTTTCGTATACATATTGTTATCTAATACATTTGTATATCACCATCAGATATTATGTGTTTTCAAGTAGAAATTAATTGACAATCAGTGATGGAGTAGTAAATGGTAGTAATCGATGCTGCGTTCATTTTAAATGCAATTAGGATAGTGAAAGATACATATGAATGTGTTGATGTACATACTAATGTATGGTAAAGCTCATCATGGCCAAATTTCAAACACAAAAATCTGTTACTGAGTTATAAATATCACAAAATAATTAGTTTTATTCATGTTATTGGATTTTAAAATAATTTTGACTAGAACATTATTGATTCAACGAATTCCCCTTGATAATGGGGGAATTCAATTTAAATGCTTAATTTTAGGAAAAAAGATATGTCACAACCACAAGGAACTTCATTTCATTCCAAATTGTTAACATAAGAATCTTTTCTCTCGATGGTAATACAGAAAGAATTAAAATTTAAAATGTTTGTAACTGGTATTTTAATTGTATAGATAGGTACACAAAATAATTAGCAGAAATTTTTAAATGTAATCGGAACTTCACTAACATTTTTTTGGCACAAAACTAATACTTAAGTGCTTGATATTTCTTCCTATCCCTTTAAGGGTATTTTAAGTAAAATAAAGTGCACGACTGCGTCAAACGAAACTTTCTCGCTGATAAAACATATCATACCAAAAAGATCGAATTTAACATGTGATCACATATCAAATTTATTAAAAAAAAACTTTTCTAGTTTAAAAAATAAATAAATTGCACGACTGAGTCATACGAAACTTTCTTGCTACTTGATATGCATTTTTAAATTGCCTTAAAAATTATAGTTGCATTTAATCATATATCTAGCAAATTTTTTAAATCACTTTTTAGGTTATGAAAAAACGGTTTTTGAGATATTGGCGGTTGTATAAATTAACGTTTTTTTTACCAAAAACCGAGTATGTATTTTTTGGCCCCATCCCATGTATCCTTTGTCCAAAAAATACCAAAATCCTTGGAATCATTTTCTAGAAAAAGAAAAAAATATTGTATGGCAGGTACCGCTATTTCAAACAATAAAGCAAATTAATTATTAACTATCTATAAGCTAAGAGAAATGACTGAATAACCCTTCTTATTATCTTGCAAAGTACTTAAAATTTCATACATAAACACATCACAGGTTTTCCTCTTAACTTACAGTTGAGCTGTCTTCCATTTTATTATGTAGTGTCAAAGGTATCTTAACAAGTGAACTTTCAGTAGTACTTTGTTGCTAAACAAACATGATTTTCGGTTATGTGACAAACTTCGAAACGGATTTAAGAATTTCTGAAATCGCAGAAAAATAGAGAATTGGAAATATGCTATTAACACAAAACATTACTTTTGTCGCTTCTGATTTTTAACTTTCTCGTATACATTAGTATACTAAAGAGAAAGTTATTGCGATTGTGCGGAAATTTCGAACTCGAACTGAGTATGAGGGATGAAATTACGATTATAGAGAAGTCCAAAAAAGTGGGTCCGCCAATGCCGTCCGTCGGTTAGTCTGTCTGTCTGTTTGTCCGGTTGGATGTCGGTCTTTTTTGTACTAAGGATGTTTAGAATGTGGTCAAAAATTCTGCATACTCCGTTTTTGGAAAAAAATCGATTAACGGTAATTTATAAAACTGTAAATATCTCGAAAGCTGATAAAGGGAACTTAAAAAAAATTACAGTTTTTTTTTATACTATAAACTCAAACAAATCTGCCTACTTAGATTTTTTTAATAATTTTTTCACATAACGATTTTGTTAAATTTAAATTAAATTCGTTTTCTCAAAAACGGCTCTAACGATTTTGATAATTTTTTTTTATTTCGAACAATTATGTTTAAAGTGTTCAATGTGCAGAAATACATCAAAATCGTAGTTGCCGTTTTGTAGAAAATATAATTTTCCAAAACCTAAAAAGTGATTTAAATACATTTTCGATTCATTTTGCGGTTCAAAAACGCATTTCATGTACCGAAAAAGTTTTGTATGACGCAGTCGTGCACTTTATTTTTTTTGGCTTAACATGCCAGAATACCATGCACACCATGCGCAATAAATGACAAAAATGCAAGAAGAAATAAAAAAAATATATGGTTTTGATTGCTTTGATGTTTGTTCAATGTTTTGATATTTGATAAGTCCTAGCGAAAACCTTTTTTTTTTGGCATGCGTAGCGTAATTGCAGGAGAGTGCAATTTTTCTTTTTGTATGGCTGTCAGTATTAAAGTCAAAGTCGGCGTGGATACTTGTGTTCAGTAACATTTCAAATGCCATAGAAAATGTGCTTTATTTGACAATGTTGGGATTTTGTTTTATTCAGTTTGAAAGCACTCTAAGATATAAAAATACGAAAGGAAACGAAGCAGAGACTCAAATCGGTAACATAGTAACTCAACATAGCTACAATACGTAATATGTCACTGATGCAATTCCTTCTAAATGTATCAGATCGATTGATTGTAGATACTTGTAGCAGAGAACTCAACATTGTGGACCATTCGAAGGGGTAATCTTTTATACTTGATGTGCTTGTAAATTATACGAATATTTATTAATAATTCAGAGCGCAATGGTTCCATTGTGATTACGACTACCTTTCCATATCGTTGAATCGTGTTAGTATCCAATTAGTGTCAATCTAATGCGATCACATACAAATTTCCTTACACGTAGGTACTGTAGGTCCTACTTTTGTTAAATTTTTGCCTAATTGCTAGAATAAATGGCTGCTCACATTTATATTTGATTGTTAAGAACAATGTAATTCTCAATTCCTACGCAGAGAATAGACGTCACTGCTCAACATGGTATAACTATTTTCTTCGTGATTGTAGTGTTACAATTTTCCTGTTCCTTATTAATTAGTCAATTTCCTGTTCAAACGCTGCCAAAGCAAATGAAATTAATATTTTATTGGCGATTATAAGAGTATGAGCCCTCGAATAGCGAAATGGAGTACACGTGCTGTGTGTCAATACGTGAGTTCGGTAAAACTTTGAAGGGTGTTGGTTTTAGATTGAATATATAACAAATTGAGTTTATCATTATTATCAATTGACTTATAATATGTAATAATTGATTAGGTACCAGCCTACGTATAAGAAATAATTTTTTTTATTTTCAGTTGCTATGTCCTTGTTTTTAAATTGTTTACATTTCGAAATTAATAAGTGGTTAATATAAGTATGGGTGAAGGAACAAGGTGTGCGAGTTTCAGAGCGCTTGTGGATGATTTAAGGGGTTACATGGTTTTCACAGCTTCAAAAAATTTATTTTATTTTATTGTCTTTTATCCTAATTTTCAAATCGTTTTTCTCGAAACTGTGTTTTTTCAAAGTCGGTTGTCAAATTTTTTTCTAAAAAGGTCCGCCAAAAATCCAATTTTCTCTTTTTCTTTTTTCCCTCCGTCAAAATTCTAGTTTATGGTCTTAACAAAAACACAATTTTTTTTTTCACTTCTGATGAACCAGTTACGATTTCAACTGCCAACGCGGACGCAGCTTTTTTCCGAGGGGTCACCGGAAATGACGGAGTTTTTCAAATGTATATCTTTAAGACAGTAAAAAGTTTGAATAATTTTTTCCTCGAATAAACTTATATAACCCCTTAACTGGCCACAGGACGGAAACACTTGACTCCATGTGTACAACAGGCAAACAACACAACTTTGTAACACTAACCTGGGTACCCGGACATACCGTTGCCCAGGGAAACGAAAAAGCTGATGCTCTGGCTTGTCAAGGCTCGTTATCAGCCTTTGTCGGGCCTTAACCAAAACTGAGCAGATCCAAATATCTGCTTGACCTGAACATGAGTTGAAAGACCTAATTTGCTTTGTCACTGGTTTTAGTCCTCTCAACAAGCATCTAAAAAGGAAGGATCAGGGGTAGAAGCTCGGGCCTATGCGAGTGTTGCCCCGATGAATATGAAACGATGGAACGACCTCATCTGTGACTGCCTCGCTTTTGCCAGAACGAGATTGACTGTTCTCGGCAAACTCTTCCTTTAGGAAGACGATTTAAAAAAATCGAACTAGCTGACCTCCTTCTCTTTGCCAAAACCAGTGGGAGGTTAAGTAAGTACCTCGAATTCCTATGTGTACTAGTTGTTCTTTTGTCATTTTGAGGAGCCATGATGGATTACAATGGACCGTTAGGTCAAGGTGTTTGTCATCCTTGGATGAACCCACTCCAAATACAATACAATACAACACTTAATAATTCACTTAAACCTAATTTGCTTTGTCACTGGTTTTAGTCCTCTCAACAAGCATTCAAAAAGGAAGGATCAGGGTAGAAGCTCGGGCCTATGCGAGTGTTGCCCCGATGAATATGAAACGATGAAACGACCTCATCTGTGACTGCCCCGCTTTTGCCAGTACGAGATTGGCTGTTCTCGGCAAACTCTTCCTTTAGGAAGACGATTTAAAAAAATTGAACTAGCTGACCTCCTTCTCTTTGCCAAAACCAGTGGGAGGTTAAGTAAGTACCTCGAATTCCTGTGTGTACTAGTTGTTCTTTTGTCATTTTGAGGAGCCATGATGGATTACAATGGACCGTTAGGTCAAGGTGTTTGTCACCCTTGGATGAACCCACTCCAAATACAATACAATACAACACTTAATAAATATTACGAACAAATTTATATACCAACCTACCTAAGAGTAACTTTCACTTACAACATGTTAGCCAGCAGTGTCAAAAACTAATTAAATGCATCATGGTTCAATGTAATTAACAATACATATGGAAATCATGCACAATCTCCAAACTGTAGGTTTTTTAGTAAGATATATAAGATTTATAAAAATTCGATGTTATTTATATCTACTTACTAGTTTTTTTTGAATAAAACTATTAAACTTTATAATTTTTGTTGTTGTTTCATTCAAATATTCGAAATATTTTTAAGTTTGTATTTTTGCTATTTTATAAGTTGTTACTTCAGCAAGTTTTACTGATTTTCTTAGTGTAGCAATGTTGGGTGTAGTTTACTTATAGTACATAACTTAATATTTTCACTTTGGTGGATAAAATGGAAGAGGTAGGTAGCTGTATTCGTTTTTCGATAATTTTTCTACCACCGGAACACTATATGAATTTAACCCTAACAAAATTTCTAGTTTGATCAAAAACCAATATTGTTTTGTGTATAGGTACGTGGAAATCAGCAGATGCATATTTAGTAATGCTTTCCAAATACCAACATAACATAAAATATGGGTATATGATTTTATTTTCCCATAATTTAATATGTGAGCTTTATTAAAAAAAAATTATTATATAACCAAAGATATGACTTCGACTCTGTTTCATTTTATAATCACTCTTCGCCCACACATACCACCAATTATATTTATGTTTCCACTTAGGATAAAAACTCACACAATAATTTCAATGGCGGGCGACATTATTATGGCGACGAGTTGAATGACACCGGACTGAATGGAAAACTTAATATCCGGAAATGTGTAGTATATGTCGCTTGTATCTTCTGTTAAGTTGAATTTGTTTGCCGAGCCCAATATCGCTCTATTGAATTCTCACACCTAATACCACAGAACTGTGTTTCTGTTTACCACTCTGTTGATTCAATATCCTGTTTTTATTCACTGTTATTTTTAATTTATTTTTTATTTAGTTGTTGCGAAATGTATAGTAAGGATTGCAGGCGCTGAAAAAAATGTTTATATATGTAGTTATTCGTTTTTTTTGTTATTGTTGGTATCCCATTCATTGGCGCAAATGGAGATACATTTTTCATTTAACATTTTCGTGCATATAAATATAAAACTAAAGCGACGTCACAGCTGGATACACATCTGCTAATCAACGTCAGTATGGGCGCCACTTTGACAGCCAACAGGGGTTAACTTGATTGAAATGGGTAAAATCGGTACGTGACCCACTTGCATAATTTAGCTGCACTTAAAAATGCTATTTCGTATCTATGAATTCGCACGTACACATCGTGAAACTACCCGCTGCCGGCGTGCACAATTGTGGGAAATCGCTATTTCCGAATGAAAGGACATCACTCTCCAGGGAGAACAATTGGAAGAACTATAAAAATGGGTCAGATTGGTAAACGGATTGTACCTATGGTGCGTAGGTAGGTATAAGCATATGTAGATATATGTGTTTATACTATTATTGATTTGCCAATGGGCGAATACAAAATTTATGTCTGGTCAATCATTAATAAGATTTTAAAGGTGATTGTATGCGGACATTCTTTTGAAATGCATCACTTTCGACGGATATAACGGTTATAGTTACGGTCAATATAGTGTTTTCCTATTTACCCCTCCCTTTGCTTTAATAAGTACACATTCAACCGATCGCTTGTCTGTAACAACAAAGACGGTTAGACATACCTTATGGTAGACGCAATAGTTGACACCATTTGATTTTCAGCTACGAAATCAATTCCAATTGCGATTTTGTTAAAAAATATTTACGACATCTCTTAACGTGAACGTGAATGTCATTTTAGTTGTATTGATTTTATATAAATCATATTCAAATAGAACGTCTTATATCACCTTGTGCTGGCCTATAAATATAAATAAAATATTAGGTGTAAACGTCCCATACAGGACCTAAAGCCTAGCTTCTTCAACAACTGTATGGAGAAGTTATATTTTCGACACGAATGGAAGGGACCTACATTTTAATGCCAATTTCGAACAGCAATTCTTTTTTGGGAGTCTTCTCATGACAGTTTTTACTCTTGGTTGTTTGTCTGACGTTCGAAAGAGGTGGGGCAGCGAATGTTTCAGGTGGTACAGGTCGGGATTTGAATAAGCGACCTCTCGCTTAGTGGTTCAACACATTTAACCACTAAGCCACTCAACCCTCCACTCGTCTTTTTACTCGCTTCTATACCATATCCTAAGGATATATTAATTTTGACACATAGTCTGTAATACTCCTTAATATTCGTCGTAGACTAGGGAACACCACACCTTGCAGTTAACATGGAGATCACAAACAAACCTACTTCAAAATTATAACTAAGATTAACCCCAAAGGTAACACACCGACCTGAAAAGTCATGTCAGCTTTTCCATTATACCCTCTGCCAGCCACCAATATTCGACTAATTTCTCGTCCGTAGTAAAATAATCACGGTACTAAACCGAAGGAGCTCCGAAGAATTAGCGATGTCCCGTCGTCCCCTTCGGTAGCGGTGGAATAGTACCGGGATACCATCTCTCGTCTTTACCAAGCCATTTCTGTCAATGTGGAGCTTTCTCTCCAAGTGTGTTTAATTGAGCCCCAAAGAACATGCTATTATCGTTGGTCATCGCCCTTGCAATGTGCCTTCGAGTCACCTAAATGATAAAATTGTCAATCCTATTCAAGATATCGTCTCTCGAAAACTCGATTCCATGCCATATACGATGGCGCTTTATTGAACCACAATGGACAGGTAGCATATGACTTTAACCCTTGATGAAAGTTGACTGCTATGAAATAGTGTCCTTGTCAGAGAAAAGACATTCTTGGCTCCAGCAAGACAAGCATCTATATGCTTACTAAAAGCGCACGCAAAGTTGAGCTCATGCACCATGCAGTTGAGCTCGTTCTGAGTAGGATTTTATTTCAAGGGGCAGACTAGCATTTTTCGAAGCGCCCACAAGTACATTGCATTCCAATCGGGTTTTTTCTTTGCCCAATTTAGACTCTTTAGCCAACATTTTGTTGGACCTTGAGAACGAACAGAGAGAGTGAAAGACTGTTGACACAATGTGAGTATTTGACATTAACTTTTGAATTTGTTTTTCGTTTAAATACATTTCAGTCGAAAAATTTTACATATCAAAGTAATTTGAAATTTGTGTCTCCATTCAACGGCTGGTCAATGACCCCCTCGTGAATCTGCAACAGAGCAGCAAAAAACTTTACAGCTTATCTCCTTTCGCCCCGCGCATTAATTTATTAACCATAATTCAGTGAGCCCTTGGGCTATACCAGTATTTTACGACATTTGGGTTGATCCCGATTGGAAATTTATGATGCGATAGTCCAACTATTTAATGTGAAACCTTACATTTTACAATCATAAAAAAAAATTCTAAGAATAATTATATTTTCCATTTTTGTCTTCTTATTTCAATTCCATATAAATATATAAGAGGAGGAATTTTTTTCAAACACAATTTCATACCTTTTAATAAATAAAACTAAACACATCCGAATTCAATATGACGACCACTTTGTCATGCTGCAGTTTAATTTTTTATGGACCTTGATGGTGCTCTTGTTCCTGCTTCGCTTAGTAATCTTCACCTCGATGTTCTTTTGTTAAATTCATCTTGTTTTTAAGTTTCATCCATTCCCATTATATTACCTACAATCAATTTCTCGTATAACATTCCATCCGGCCAACAGGGAAGTCGACGAGGGTGTTGGTGCTCTGGGAGTAATAACGCTCTAAACACCCAAAATGCCTAAAGTCTTGTTCCTGGGTATTATCGTCGATCGATTTCCGCCGTAATGGTGTCCCCCTTTGGCATTTCTTCTCTTTTGTTTCGTGCCCTCCTCTGTAGGTATATAATATTTTACAAATTCCCACCTTCGGCTAGCTGGGTGTATGAATATCTCTTTACACGTTATTTAGTCGAACATGTTTTGTTCGGTATATCCTGTCACTGGCAATAATGGTAATAATCATTATTGATGCCCAAGTGTACCGAGCGGTGGAGGCCTAGGAAACAAATTTTCCAATTTACTGAGAAATGTGATGAAATTTCGATAGCTGCTGCTCTCAACCATTACCACCCACAAAAAATCCTACTCACCACTCACCACACAACATCTTCCCTTTAGGGGCTGCTGAAACAAAGCGGGTATTAATAATGTTCGTTTTTACGCTTCAACAAATGTCGAAGGATAACGCAAAACGTAACATCGGAATCAGAATAAAACCGGAATCCGATTATTGGACAGTTGAAGCGCACCAAACGGACACACGCATTATCAGTGCGCGTGCAGAATGAATAATCGTTTAATAAAATGTTCGCAGTGTTAATTGCAGCGGCGAAGTACACACACATTTTGTATGAATGTATCTAGGTACTCTATATCTATACAAACTGTAGTTTGGAATTGGAATATCACGAACTCAATATCAGGACGTGATGTGGTGCATCAAATTAAATAAAATAAATAAAAAAATTAAAATATGCGTCAGTAGCAGGTAAACCAACAAGGACACTCTGGTGTCATAACAACAATATAAGATTACTTTAACTAATTTGAAAGGCTGGATTGTATTTTATCCCGTTATGAGCTTTTAATAATACAGAGGAATATGATTTATTTGCTTTTCGATATTGATTGACTCAATTTAAAAAGCTTTGATTGACTTCTGTCAAGATCCGTTTACCGAATAGAATTTATTTGTATGTATGTATGAAATATGTTTTTTAAGTCACAAAGTGTTTCGGCCAGCGCAGCATACAAGCAGATAAAATTCATTGGTGCAAATGAATGCAAGAAATTAAACCATTAACTGCGTTAAACCGAATGTGTATATGTACATGCACTTGGAAAGATCTGATGAGGTGCCTAAACTAGGGCTGTCATAATGAAATTTTAACAAAATCGGGACACTATTACCAGAAAATAGGAATTTACAAAAAAAAGTGTTATGCATATTTTAAATATTTTCAAATTTAAGAAGAAAAATTCGACATTTGTTGGATTTTTAAGCATTTTGTTTAAGAATAATACATAATTTCTTGACTTTATGGAACACAATATATGTTTTTTTTTACTTTCAAATTTTCGACTGGTTTAACATATTCGCTTTTGAGCTGAAAGATGTGATGCCTGCTCAATACAATGTAAAAATTATTTTAGACTTTTAAGCACGGAAACTGAAAATTCTATACATCTACCATGGTGCCCACATTCGCCACATTCACTATCTTTCTCAATTACGATTGTGTTGAGTTATCCATAATCCAATCTAGATGGCGCTATATTTTATGTGTAAATTGAATTTATTTCAATACTATTGTGACTTTTATTATACAAATCTTAAATCCAGATCGAGATCCTACACCTATTCATCACATGATCTGCATTTATTCCTAATTTCATATTTTTAGACCTAATAGTTTTCGAGTAATTTTGTGTCTGACAGAGTATCGTGGACAGAGAAGAGAAATTTGACACAACTATTATTATATGAAAGTTAACTTAGTAATTTCAAAAGGAACAACTTTGCGAATATCCTTTTCCATTATAGGCTCTATGTTTGTTATTTCTCCTGTTGCTTTTCAGTTCTCCACATGGCAATTCTGAGTTGATGCTTCGCATGTCTGTTTATACACTATCCTAAGGGTATTAAATTGGTAGTGCTCAGCCAAGTTCTTCATATTAATTTATACACATAGCTTGTAACACCCCTTAATATTCGCCGTATATATATGATTAGCATGAAAAGCTAAGAAGTTTGATCAAAGTCCGTCCGTCGGTCGGAAGTTACTTATAAATACATTGTAACACTTTTTGAAATACTCCCAACAAGATTGTTTACCAATATTTTTTTCTACAATACACCCTTATAACGTTCTCAGCCTTGTCCACTTTTTGGGGGCGTTTTTTCAAAATTTTCTATATATTTTTCTTAAAGATTTTCATAGAAATCGAAATCATTTAACATGTTCTTTACGCCTATTTCTTGAGGGCATATGGGGATATCTTGTGGAAGTCTGACCAACATCCAAGACCAAGTCCAAGAACTGTCATGAGGAGCTTTTCAAAAATTAAGCGCCGTTCGGAATCGCCATTATACTGTAGGTCCCTTCTTCATACCACAATAGTTGGAAAAACTGCATGAGCCGTTTATGTTAATATTTATTTTATATAGTGAGATATATAGGTTTTCATACAGATCTCCAAAAGTAACTTTCTCGAAGTTATGTTTAATTTTTGTAAGAATTTGTCTGCTTCTCTATGAACCAATATTGTCTTATGTTATGTTATGTATCTTCTCTAAGCTCGACCACATCGAGCGAATGCACAATAATGCTCCAGCTAAGAAGATCTTCGAATCCCAGCCCCCAGGTTCGAGATGACCAGGACGACCGAACCTTCGTTTTAAAGTCAAAGCCATCGCGGATGCCAGAGCGCTTGATCTAGAAGAAGCTTACACAGATTGCAGAGGATGAAATGTGTATAAGTCAGAAACTCTTCACAGATCGGGAGCCTGTTAAGTAAGTAAGTAGGTATGTTACTTTTAGTTGAATTTCGAACACTAAAAATGACCAATTTTTAGTTATCGTGATTCCACATGTGAGTCTATTATACTTTTGGGAATATAAATCATGGGCCATTATTCAATTAATCTGCGTAAACAAAATGGCAGTATGATTCACTTAAAGCTATTCCTCAATTGTTTTCCTTTTTTTCTATACTTTTATTGCTTTTATGACAATAATTCATTTAATATCCTTATGATAATATATGAAGTCATGATCTGTTTCCATGTCCATGTCCAGAAATTGGATAAGCCATCTTACATTCCATGAACAGACAGAAACAAATTTAAAGAAAGAACAATTTTGTGAAAGTCTTGTGTCTCTCTTATCTGCATTCACCGCACTTGACTTTGATGTCTGAATAAAGTTGTTAGAAAATAATTTCGATTTGCCTTTCTTCACTTGACCACATCAAATGCACTATCCAACCTAGCTATTCCCATCTTAACTCAACAAAATCCCATTTCCGATTTTAAAAGTACTTTATCTTCGTGTCCTTTGCCGTGCAAGTAATTCATATTCATATGCTAAGGACATCCATGAAAGCACATATATAATCGAGTTTCAATAAAAGTATACAAGGACGAATATGGGAAATGCACCAAAAATTCAGGAAGAGACCTACTCCTCCGATCCAAAGTAGATACAAGAATGTAGAAAAGAAGAAAATAGCTTAAACTATTTTCTGCCTTACCTACCGATTATATAAATAGAGGTCCAGTCAACAGCACACGATCTGCACTTCGTTGTAAGAAACGAATGTAAGTAGGTATGTT